>JAHFWJ010000014.1:2400000-3008504 GCA_028555115.1 Himalopsyche japonica
TTTACTTTTCAAAATGATAAATGCTTTGGGCTTGATTAATACGTATTTCCAAAAACACGCTGCAACAATATATAAAGCCACGGTTACGATCATATTAATGGATAACCTGTTGATCAAAAAAAATATTTTAAGGACTGGTGATATCAATTAACATTCTTAGTCACCGGATTTAACAGCCCTGACTTCGTTTTGCGGGGAAAATTAAAGACCATGGCTTATGCCAGCAAACTAAAATCACTTGCGCTACTTACACAAAATATTCGAAATGAACTTCCGGTTGAAATGTGATGAAACGGAAAATTAGCTGGCAATGCCGTGCATACGCAATTCCCGCGCATTCAATAAATCATTTATTAACAGTGAACCATTTCATTTTTCCGAAACACCTTTACACCAATCAGATCGTCTTAAGGATGAAGGGGGTAGTTTTTTGGGAAAACTATGTAAACATATTTGAGTATACCCATGCATTCCTAAAAAGAGAACAACGGAACTATTTGTCCTAGCCTAATCTTTTTATCCATATTCTTTTTGAATGTTAACTTGTTTTAAGCCCAATTAATAAACATTTCTCATAGATTACTTAGATAAGCTCCATTATACAATAATTGTAATCGCCATTATTTACTGATCCTTAAAATAATTTTTACAAGAGCACATCATTCGGAGAGATAAAATCTATCAATGTTGGATGTAAAAAGTTCATACTGAAATATTAAAATGATATTAGACTTAAATTGTCACAATTTAAATAAAATTTCAGCGATGAAAAAGCGGTAAAGTATAATTGAAAGTTATCTACACAAACTTTTTCTAAGATCAATATTATCAAGTTCGTATTTTGTATCATATAATTATATTGAAGCTTCTCAGAAACTCAATAACTAATTTACCAATAATCATTAATCTTAACCTGATAATAGACAACCTCGGCATCTGAAAATAGTTTTCCTTGTGTATCTGTGTGTGTTTGTATGTATATGTATGCGTGTGTAGCATATAAATTATCAAATACGTTGAAGATTTAGATTTAGTTAAAAATTTATTTAAAAAAAATATTCGTCAATCATTTTTAAGCATTTTTTTTTGGAGTAATTACCCATCATCAAAGTAAGCGATTGAATAAAAGCTAGCCTCTTATATTTTCTAAGCTAATACCTTAAAATGCAAAATAGTTTAAACGAACAGCATAAAATCAGTCTTGCTTAGGGGAAGGGCATAACAAAAGAATCAAAAACAGTTATATACAGTGGGTGATCAGAACAAACATAATCCGTTCCAAGACTTTGTTCTCTTTCTGAATTTTTAACCGATCAACTTAGTTTTGCATATAGAATAAAAAGTATAGAAAAATCATTTAAGTTCTTTATCCGAATATGTGTTGATTGACAAAAATCCTACGTGATAATATTCGTTGTCCGATTTTTTCGCAGCCAGACCTGTTCGTTAACCGATCACTAACTGTATAATTAAATAATCCATAAAACTAATAAAATCGGCACGTCTTTATTTTGAAAACTTCTTATTTGATTAATAATTAATTAGTAGCTTGGGGCGTATAAAGCGCCAGTAATAAATTATTACCGTTTTCTTAGAAATTGAATCTTTATTACTGTCCCCGTTAAACAAACTCTCAAAATTGATTATAAAAATCAGTGATCAGCAACAGACGTGTCTCGTTACACAAGCGTACGCTAAGGTGATGCCCATTACTAAATTTATCGTGTGTATTCATGGTATTGGATAACCTAATAATATTTTAATGTATCACCTTTAAACATATCATTTATATAAAATTTGGATATTGCATGAAAAAGAAAAGGTTACGGAGCACTGATTTGAATGCATGGAATTGACCAATATTCACCAAAGCTTGGTTACTTCTCTTCGACTATGCATAGAATAATACAATTACTAACCAAGCCAAAGGGTGTACAGTGTGTCCCACCTTTTGTGTACTCACCACTATGTTACACATACTATAGGGTATCATATTGTCAAACACGAATTGCCGTAAAGTGATTGCAAATGGATAGGCTTATGAAATATGAAAGCTCAATTACTGTAATAGCTACATCCCAAAGGACGAACCAAATTGCATTAGTACGAGAGAGATACGCCACAAGATTATCTTTCTATCAATATAAAAAATGTTTTTTTTACGTACAGACTTATAATATGCAACACACATACTCTGCCTGTCAAGCGTACAGACTAAATTTTAGGAGGTAGCATCTTTTAATATTATCTAAACGTGTAAATTCTGTTATATTAAAAATGCGTTCAATGATAAGTATAATTAAACTAGTTATAATAAAGTATTTAGCATTACAAAATTTTATATGTGGTTATTGCAAGGTATAAGATCAAAATAAAAATGAGGACTTAAATATCACTTGGCTTTCGATAAAGTTTATGAATAGATAAGGGTAAAATTTTATATTGAAATTCCATCAAGCACCTTCAGTCGATATCTAAATTTTATCATTTCTACGATAATGAATTAGGCCACTAAACTTACCCTTTTGTATGCCGCTCTAATAATTTGTGACTAGGATTGGTCGATTTCACTACCACAACAATCTCTTCAATTCATATTTAATTTTCTTTTGATTCAAATAAAGAATTAACTTTCATCCCTATTACACCGTATCATTGGCTACTCTGTACTAGATGTTTTTGTCTTACTTGTTCTATAACAGTTTTTATTTTACAAAACATGTGTGTAAATCCAATGATATCTACCGAAGAGTTTGTGATTTTTTTATACAATACCAACAACCCCCCTTTTGACTTTACATCTTTTATATGGACAGTATATTTCGCTCAACATAAGAGCATCATCGGTTAATTTTAGCAATATATAAATATATTAATTAATTTGGTACACGTTACAAAAATTTGTAAATAAGTTATAAAAAGATTTATAAAAAGGTAATATTGTATATTTAAACAGAAAAAAATAGTTAATCCAATGAAGTCGGCCAGGCAAACTCAGGTAAAATCATAAATAAAAAAAGCACTCGTCAGAACACACTCTCGTTCCCGTGGAATTTGTCATGTTTTTATTGAGCTTTAAAATTAACAGTCACTTCAGTAAATAATTTAATTTGTTACTTATTGATTGAATTGGCATTCACTTGGTAGAACTCCATTATAACATGGTGAAAAAATAGCAGTGTATTTTAGTTCTACAAAATTATTTTTAACAAATATAGTTGATAGCTATTTCTGCTCACGCCATCGTCAGAACTTACTAGTTCTAGTAGACTAGTAGAGTAGTAACTAGTAGAAGATTGTTACGTTTGAATAATCACACTGATCTGAAACTCGTATTTGTAAGTTTAAGTTTAACAGATTAAAATTTATATGGGAATACAAAGAAAGAGTGTGGGCTTAAAAAAATATGTGTAAATATATAATGTATAGATCTTGACGTCTGTTATCTCACGTTTAACAGTATAAAATTTCATATATTCTAAGTTTTTGCACTGATTCGCCCAAGGCTACAGACTCACGTATTTTCCACTCGTGGATATCTACTTACTCGCATAAAGCAATATCGAATGAAACCCACGCAAAAATTCACAACAGAGTGGAAAATATTAACTTAGAACTAATTATAATTATGAAATAGTAGAGATTGAACAAGAAATTGTTTTCATCCATTTTTAAATCATTGTCTATTTCATCAATAAGAATATTTCTAAAATAAGAAGTTCTTGTCAGCATGATTTTGCTATCTTCATTATCTTAAATGTGTGCATTTCTAATTAATATCGTTAAGTATAATGGCGGCACTTTTAATTGCGCAGTCATTTGAATCAAGACACTTTAAATGAGGAAGGATTATATCGCTTATCCTTGTAGTTAACAATCAATAATATATTTTATACTCGTAGGATGTCGTACTCAATGAATTTCTAGTGCTTAAAAACACGCTTATATTTACAATATGATTGTAATTAACTTACAAGCGTTTCATTTAAATAAATTTGAATCATTACAGAATATTATCAGCAGTATATCTAGATGTATGTTAGTTTTTATATGAAGCGAAGAACATATGAATTATTTATTGAATATATCAACATGATAAATAAATGTGATCTCAGGTGTAACTTCATCTTCATTTTATCGTAACTTTTATCTATTGTGTTTTAAAAATATCACACGCATCGGCCGTTATTAAATGAAACCCGCTTAAGCTTGGTTCGTGGAGCAGTGATCAACTTTGACAATTTCAGTTGTGGTGTTCACGGGTTGATCCCGGGATTGACTGGGTTGGGATTTGACCCAATACGGAAAATTTCTTTAGCTTTTCTATCAGTTTATAGTTATGGATATTAATAATATCAAAAACTTTCTTACACCCATCCGACCCGCAAGTAGCTAACCATTCATAAAAAAAAACTGAGAAGCTTAGTAACATTTAACTAATGTCAAAAAAATTGTCAAAAAAAAACGTCGATATTTTCAGGAGAGCAATATCAGTTTTATTGTTCAGCACAACAATATAGAGAGAAAACCTTCTATGAGTTGGACACCCATTGAACTATTATTACTTTGTATTAGCAGGTTGATGGTTAAGCATTTATACGCTACTCAAAACGTACTTATACACTAAAGAAACAGCCCAATTTATTTTGATATATACCTCTTTCACAAATCTCGTAACATAACACAGTTTGCATAATTAAATATTATGAAATTATAAATACAGTATCAATTATTTGTGACCCAATATTATGCATTTTACAATATAAATTCTAACATGTAACATAATCGCGCTAATATAAAGACATGACAACGATAATACTGTATATTGATTGAATTGGCATTCACTTGGTAGAACTCCACTATAACACGGTGAAAAAATAGCAATGTATTTCAATTCTACAAAACTATTTTTAACAAATATAGTTGATAGCTATTTCGGCTCACGCCATCGTCAGAACTATTATTGATAGTATATAATTTTGTAGAATTAAAATACATTGCTATTTTTTCAGCGTGTGATAATACTGTACCTACATTTATATCCTTTCTTAACTTAAACGGTGTCTTTTTGAAGAACAACGATGGCCACTGAGGTAGTTAATAATGTTCCCGTTGTGGCTAAAAAAGAAAAGGAGGCAAAAGAAGATCCTCAAGTAGACAATGGGCAGGAAGAGACAACAGCCGTGGCCGGCGAAAAAGTCGACGAAGCGCCGGTCACCAAAGCTGAACCGGCACCCCCTAAAATTACGGTACACAAGGCCAATTTTGAGAAAGACATTACTGCCTCAAGGTGGAGACCTGGCTTAGGTTGGCAGGGCTAAAATACGAGGTGAGTGAACCAGAATATAATTTATTTGTCTCTTAAAAATGCACAGATCACAAGAAGTCATATCCCTTACAGCCCCCGGGATATGTGTCGTTTGAATAGTCTCATACCTTCTAACTTCTCCAGATGAGATTTAATGTATCGGTCTTTGTTTGCGAAATTGGGACGAATCGCATAATACACCCACAAATTTTCTGTTGAATTCTGGAAATATTTACAATATCGAAGATGTTATGAATCTTACAGTTCAAAATTTACCCAAGTTTCATTTATGAATGTGAGTTTAAAATTGTATATCTTTCTAACAGCTTTCATGTTTTTACGCGGCAGCTTTTATCATCTAATGAATTGATAATGACAGCATAAGCCGCGGTATTAGGAATATATAATGCAATGCACTTACCTGCAATGTTCCTGCAATACAAGCTTTAACTTGAATTTCATTTCTATATAGAACATCAAATTTAAAATAAATAGCTATTGATAATCACATGGAACTAAATCGACAGGTCTTCAAACAAAATAATTTAAAAAAGTTATTTTGTAAGATCAATAAATCTCATAAATGTATATTTTATAAAGTATTTCATGATCACTTCCCCCCATTTAATATCAACCAGATTTTTGCTAGCGTATATTATGTACTACGATCAACAAAAAAAAATTTTTTGTGGAGACAATTTATTTATAATAAGTTTAATTAATCGAGGCAACTGAAAGTATATAAATTTATATACTTTGTGGTTCCACCATTTCCATATGCGAATAATTTGCTGGAATAATTTATTTGTATTGACACTTACACTACACACAACACATAATCATAAATCAAAACCATCCAAATGTTTTTCTTTCAGATATTTTTCACAATTTCTGATTGTATTATAATTGCATCAATTATTTATGATTATAATTTTTGGTATTCTTATCCGCAAAACTGCAGATTATTAAGCTAATGGTTCTTGAATGTTGCTAGGCACAACCTACTACTTACTATTTAAATTTCGTGGGGCTTTCACAAAGAAAGAGCTAACATTTTTTTTATCCACACTGTTGTGTGGCATTTATTAAGTGTGTAAATTTTTGAACATCTAGGAAATCCTAAAATATTTTCATTGATATTAATTAATTGATTATCGTTCTTGCGAGGGATTCACAGTCAGATGGGAAAAAACCAGTAGAAACTTCCAACCCAAGTAATTAACTTAGATTGTGATATTATATACGGGTGCCTATTACATGATTATTTGGAGGGTTGGTATAAGAGAACAGCGATAGCAAAAAACGATTAGGTTTATCATATCTCACTTAGATTAGCTACCCTATTTCACGTTGATTCAGTAAGGTTACAAAAGTTGCTGTTCAAATGCGAATTTATATTGTATAATAATTCGCATGCCTCATATATTACCAATGTTTTTTATTGCGTGTGAGCGTTTCTTTCCTAGGTTTAGGTGCAAGATAAAATTTTGACGGTTTTTAAATGACACGGTTACAATAACTGCTGTTTTCATTTTGTTTCTGTTAAGTACGAATTCCGAAAATTCAATAATTTAAATAAGAAAATAAAATACCACATATATTTATTAATGAAACGGTTTTTGGGTTTTGAAAAACACTTTAAAAATGATTTGTATTCATGATTTATCGATAACATCGAAAACCGAATAGAAAAATAAAATGCCCTTAAAGTGACCGCAATGAAACTTAGTTAAGTTAGATACCCATACAAGCTGTATCTGCGAAGTGAGCGATTTTGATATTGACCAAGGCAACACCCATGCTCATTTATATTTTATGTTAAAGGTATATTTAAATAACTGATTGTTTAAGTACTTCCAAGAAGTTTTGTAAGGATTCGTATTTTTCTAGGAATACACCTGGGAAATATGGAGGACTGAGTCATGCTGCCCAACCCTTTCTTATCTTGTTCCATCCTTTGTTTTTTATCTCTTAATCGATGCTTTTTTAAATACATATTCGAATATTATCAACAAATTAATAAAAAGGGCTTATTTCTATTAAACGTGTAATTTGAATTGGGTAATATTAAAAAAAAATTTGCTGATAAATCCAAACAGATATGATGTCTATAACAATTTATATAATTGTACGATTTTTAAACAGTTTACTCATTAAAAAAACATTGATATTCAACATACTGATAATAATTCATAATGCAATAAGTTTTTGTGTTCTTATAAATGATGTACTCATTAAAAGATATAGTTAAAATGATCAGTATAAACAGTTGTTAGTCATCAAAACTTGTACGCCTTATTCAACGGATAAGATGTTGACCCCATGAATTATCAGTGGTTTCAAGCTGATTCATTTGGATATTACACGCAGTGTAATGCATGTACCTGGATTAAACTTCGTTTATGAGCTGCGAAGCATTATATATTGGATTTTTAAAGGACACACACGTGTACATATTATATATAATATATGGCATTTAATTTTTTTTGATAATGTTGGAATTTACACATTTATAGTACGTTTGCCAAAAACAGTAATGTGTGTATGATCTATTTTAAACTCAATAATAAAGAATGATTTAAGGGTAAAGATTGCTGCGGGCGCTACCATGTAATATGTGGAATAACAAGCTAAATATGTTTTTCTATTTCAATCAAATTCTCTTATAATTAAATAAATAGTCTATTGCTATAGCTCTGCAGATGAAATTCGAGTGTAATATTGAATTAAATAATTATCTCTTCTTGGTGTAGGAACTAAGCAATGCTATTGTATAAAATAATTTACATAATGACACATTATATCAACAAATAATACAAAAGTTTGCGATATTAGATAAATATATTTTTTTAACATTTCCATTTTGAGAAGGTTGTTTTCTCTGAAGAAGCAAAACAATGCTTTCCAGTAATTTGGGATCTAGCATTGATGAAATAGTACGGTGAATCAATATTTCTAACACGATAATCTCATATTGTATTCAGTACACAATATGGATACTGAGTAGATACAACCATACCGTGATTATATTGATAACAGTGAAGTACAAATTCAATATAATACAAGGATCGTTGCATTCAATATGAAATAATCCAGCTTTCGATATTAGTGGTTTGTGTTATATGTTATATGTTTGTCAAGCGATGTTCTGATATTTCATACCAAACATACCAAACACGCAAATTCTATGAACTAATACGATATATGAAATCATCCTTGTTAACATAAACCTATGCAATGGTATAATGATATTTATATTGATTTAGCAATTACTCTGAACATATTCATTTTGTCAAATTAATTCAATGTGGTACATGTGTTTTAAATTATAATATACATATTTATGACATTTATGCTGCTTCTTCAAGAGATATATCCTTCATAATTTAATTTTTTTGAATTTGAAAGCAGATATTGAATCCAATCACACTCTCAATATGTTTAACCAAATTTAAAGAAATTGTGCGATCTTTCGCAATTATTTAAAATTACTTATTTTCATTAAATTGAGTATCATTTTATTTGGGCTTACTCAAATAAAAACATGTTTTTTTTAGATTACAACAATACAAAGTTAAAAAAATATATTATTTTTTAAAAAATCCATAATTTATTTTATTCATTTATGTCTTAACCCGTTGAGTAGTGAGTTATTTTTAACGAAATAAGTTTTTGTGGTTAAATCTAGAAAGAATATTTATTATTATATCACGTAGTAAATAAAGTTGTACAATTGAGAAATGCATAGTAATAAATGTAAATAAATTTATTCATTATGAATTTTCTAGACAAAATTACTTTAGTTTGAACCTAACAAAATAATTGCAGTCTGAGTAAACATAGTTCAATATTGACACTAATTCCTAGAAAGAAAGCGGTTGAACAGACAGTAAATTTTATGATACATGATTAAAAGTGTAATTTCTTTGAATTTTTTATTTTCGTAAAAATCTTTTATTAATTTGAAACAAATAAAAAATTTAAACCCGACGGCTTAAAATTATTGATAGATATGTGCAGCATGAATATCTGAAGAAATTATAATTATTCAACAAAAAATACGGAACTTGCAATTGATAAAAGACATCACAATATTTGGACGTACATGTACGGCCATACTCCTCAAAGGGTTAAAATATTTACTATTCTTAGATACTCTTTAATACATAATGAATAACAAAAAATAAAGGAAAGTAAGTTAAAAATATTGCATTTGCTAAATGTTTTTTCATTCAAATTAATGGGTTGAATTATAAATGAGAAGTGTTTCTTGGAAATTTTTATTCTTTTAATTTAATGTGTTTTGGGGAAGGGAATACAAAAAAATAGTACTTTTCGGGTATTGGAACATTCGTAGTGCGGAGAAAGATTCAAATCATACATTGAAGATAATAACTCATTGATTTTTTCGTCGGTCTAACCGTTAATATTATCAAAATCAGGGCGCAGAAAAGGCGAAAAGAAAGCTTCTAGTTACTGTCCTTTTTTCATTATTTTCATTGACGAATCAACCTATTTGTCTGGCCTAAAACCAAATATCAAAAAATAATCTCTTTTATTTAATCCAAAAAAATGAACATTTTACATATTTTGAATAGTAACAAAAATAATCAAAAAGCTGATACTGCGATCGAAACCAACAAATAAACTGTTCAACTACATATGTAAATCTAAATTCCTATGTTTTATAGTGAAACACCATATATTCAATAGCATTTCATATCAAAAATGTACGGATGAAGAATAGTACAGTAACATGTCAGCAGCGCTCAGATATCGCCGATTGAAATTGAGCGGACGCCTCTGGTAAAATTTTGCAAATGTTGCAAGGAACTTTCCCTTGGTTGGCAGACGAGCTTCAGTTTATTCGGAACGCACCGGTTCGGCATTCCGCACTTGCATAAGTGGTTTGATAATGTTTTTGTGAGGCACCTGCAGTGACGTGCTCATGCAAGGATCAAAAGTCTCAATTCGCAGATTAATATTAATGTACAATTAAATTACCATTATACGCACATTTTTTCAATAATGGGTTATTTCCTTCGAACTTTCGATTTAATTCAAAAATTTGTAATGTATATTTTTCATTTATTCGCATGCCATTTTCCTAAGTATATTAAATTTGTCGATTATTTCCTAGAACTATTAGCCCTAGAGCAGTGGTTCTCATGTGGGGCCACCAGAGAATTTTGCTGCGGCCACCAACAGTTTTACAGTAAATATTGTTATTTAAAAAAATGTGTTTTTGCAAATAAATTTATAAACTAATTATTATTTTAAAATTGGTTGAATAAACCTGACTTATCCAGCATTTAGTCGAGTATAAGTAAAGGACCGTTTTAATAATAAAACTGTTCAAAAATTTTGGTCGAAGTTATATGTTGACCATGAATCAAGTCAATTTAAAGAATTAATAACCATTGCTTTATTAAATTTGTCGATTTTACCGACAACTGTATTTTGCAAAAAATCATTTAGTGTAATGCAATATTTAAAAAATAAATATCGAAAATACTTTTATCACATTTAGTGCGGCCACGAGATGTTTCCATAGGACAGCTAATGTTTATAATGCGGACACAGTGACATTTTACGTGAGAATCAGAGTATAAAGCTATATATATCTGATAAAATCTGTAGATCAAATCCTTCTTTCGTTTTTTTATCTTATATTATTGATTAAATGTGATTTTGTTTTCAAATCGCCTCAATAATATACACCATGCGATGATTATATCTAGACCTATCAAACTTCAGCGCCATGCCAAAATAATAACTTGATATGAAGCACACTCACTATTGAATGTTTCATTTACCAAAAGCGATTGTTTTGTTGATCGACGTTTAATTAAAAGTGAACTTCAGTTGCTCAAGCGATAGTAAAATTAATTACTCTGTGCCAAACGCTTAAATCTTGATCCTTTATTTATTTTATGCACACCCGGTAAACAGGGTGTAGCGAGAGTGGTAAGCTAGCCACTTGTCTTATTTTTGCCGTATGTTTTTTTGTACTAACTGTTTTCCTAAAAAAGAATTGAATTCTTATAGAAAAACTTTCGCTGAGCATACTAGCGGACATAGGCTGAAAATAAACTATGAACAAACATAATCAATGCCATTCTTTTTCTGAATGATCATAGAGTAAGTTTTCTCAAGGAAGCAAAAGTAAATATAACATTTAGACAAAAAAAATGTTTTTATAATAAAGGTGACTTTAAAACACTAAATCAGACGCCATTGTTCATGTAGGCATTTTACACATCTTCCTTGGCTTGGACAATCGATAGTAACAATAAAATCACTCATATAATGTCCTACTCTCCGTAAGTTAACAGGACACTGACTGCCACTCGCTTATGCAATAACGGTTTGTAAAAAGAAAACGAAAACGAAAGGTCGACTAGCGACTACGGTACGCACAGCAGATGCCTTTAATGGGAATATCGAGCTATTAAATAATAAAAACGATTGCATAATGTCGATTTCCAGACACGTTGGGTGTCACTGATTGCGATCTAGACAAAAATATGCAAATATTATAAAACTGTCACGCTTAAGTCGAATTCCAAGCTAATTGTCATTAAAAGAGAATATTTAAATATAACCCATCCATAAGAAAATATAATATATATTTAAATTAATCAACAAAGGCTCAAAGCCTAGAATTATAATAATCTATTATACCACCGACGTAATCCAATTTTTTATCTTGCTTAGAATAATTTTTGATATCAGAAATGTAACAAAAGTAAAAAGTTAAAAAATGCAATTGAAAATACAAATATTTTATTTAGCTTCCTTTCCATCTTTGACGATGCGTTAATTGCAATTAAGACAACATTATCGTATTGTACCTTACTGCGTTTCACATTCTAATAATTAAAATTAAAGAAATATACATTAGTATATATAATTAAAAACATAAAAGATGTGGCTTTCCCAATTAAAACTCACAGCAATAGGTTTCACATTTATAAATGATTAAATTCTTACAAAAATATATCATAACGAAGATCATCATTTGAATCAAATCGATTTATTAGAATGAGCATACAATTTATTGTCTTAATACGTGATTACAGCACAAAATGATTTTTTGTATCCAACAAATAATCATACAAAAATGAACTATCCCTATCTGAAAAATAATTTTTTGCTGCCATTTCACATTGAATATGTATTATTCGAATAATGGTTAAATTTAATTATTGAGAGACAGTGGGTAATTTCAAAACTATTAGCGGCACAAAGCTTAGTACATAGTGAAAATTAATTAAGTTATTGTCTTCATCAGCGTTGCTGCCAGGATTCTGGCATTGTCGATTTTCTCTCTCCTCGTAAAGCTTTCCCTCACGCAATCCCATTTGCAGTCAATTCAAGTCAGTCCGAGTTTTCCGATTCACATTTGTATGAAAATACTCGACCTAACACAATTAAGTATTGTTTGAAGTCATAGCTTTTAGAACATATTAGATGTTGGTACTTATATGAGCAAATATGCGAGTATAATTTCAGGAATCTCAAATGCCTGAATATATACAGGGCGTTTTATTTTCTATAAAATTTATTACGGAATATTTATTATTGGTTAGTTGTAGTTTTTGATACTATGTCAAATATTTTTATCTTTACTATCCCAAAGAAAATATAACAAAGTCCATGAAGGGACTATTCCAAAGAAATATAATTTGAATCAAAATTTTGATCGCAAAATTTACAGCAGTTTCCCAAATAGTTTTCTGTTGACATTCCTTTGTAGATCAAATATGTTTTTTGAAGGAATTCTTAGCATAAGGGGTGTTTATTTGAATATAGAAGTAAAAATCGTAATTACCAGTTTACTGAGCTTTGTTGTCGTCAGCCCCGAGACGTGTGAGATGAGCAGACTAATTGGTATTCCTTTCGTAGAATCCGCTCGGTGGATACATTGGGACTCAAATTTGAGAATCTTTGTAATATTTACATATAAATCTAGTGTTATCACTACCAATCATGTCTGAATCTTGGGGGACTTATCTGGACCCTCTCTTATTTGTATTCTGAATAGGCAGTAGCTTACGTTTCAAAATGGCCATGGTCCAAAATGGCGAAACAGTGTGGTCGACATAGTGATATTTTTATTAATTTCAGTAATTGCAACCCTATTAATGTAACTTTGCTTTAAATGTAAAGCAACAGGTGTCACTTGAGCTTATCGGCTGATGACGTAGATGAGCCAAGATTGAGACAAGTACTTGGTTCTTACCCGGGTATATATGTTTTATTTTTTTGTTGAAAAACATTTATCGAAAGGAAAGTCGAAAGAAAAAAAATCTCAAAAGTTTATTCCGACCAATATACTATTTCTTGTCATGCAGGCGATTCAGTTAACCAATCGCAGCATCGACTTCAATCTTTTGATATTTTTTGGTAAATTTTTCTTTATTCCTATCAACAATTTTTTGTATATTATTTGTAGTATTATATATACGAGTGAAATCCTATTTGTTATCAGGCATTATGTTACTTTATTAATTGGAAATACCCAAATTTATCATACTCAAATTTCATCCGAAATTCGAGCCAATTATCGTTCAATTAACGATACACCACACTTTTAATTCGTAGAAAAGCATTATTTAGAAGAAGAAACAACAAAAATGTGCGTTTTACGCTGACGTCTTGAAACGTACATATATATTTTGTAGTATGGAGAACAAATGATGTTTTTGTTCTAGTGATTCATTTTATATAACTATGTTATCAACTTCATTCATAGTGCAGTGTCAAAATGAAATTCATGATTGCATTGTATCGATTGTTTCATCTACTGTGAGATATCGTTTGATATATGTGCTAATAACCTGCTGAAATAAAGAAAAATACATGAATGATTATCACTACTTGTTCCTAGAAAACAATGAAGATAAATTTAATAAAATTATTATTTCAGACGTAAGACGCCGGATATTATTTTGTATTATTCATTACAATTAATGAAGGTTCAAATTTCTAGAATTTTTGAATCTTATCAAAGAACAATGAAAAAAATAATGTTTCGCTATCCGAAACAATATAAATATTATATCATCCCTTCGACTGATAATATATAATATTATTTTCCAAAATTTATCAGTTGTTCTTTTACGCTTTGTTAATCAATAATATTTAATATGAAGCTTATAAGCTTTTAAAGTAAGCTCCTTGAAAAGTACCAGTCGAAAGCTTGTCTGTAAATCTTTTAAATATTTATAATCACCCCATTAGAGATGGATTGTTTCGTTTGATGTATTGAAAAATTACAAGTAATTTCAATATGTAAATTCATTTTACATTAATCATCAAATTAAATTTTGCTCATTATTAAAATACTCGGACCTGTCTACAAGGGAACAAGGGAATGTCTCAGATGAATGCTTAGAATTTGAGAATTAAATACGTATACTATTACAATGTTATGTACAATAAAATAAAGCCCCGGAAAATATTTTTCGTCGAGTTCGGAATCGATATAATTATGAGTTAAATTAATCAATTATTAATAATAGTAAATTATTCTGTATGTATATATATAATTAGAAATACAATATATGCGTTTCAAATTGAGACTGTCAACTACAAATATACAATAAAACATATTTCTTCCATGGGAGAGAATTTCATGTAATATAAAATTGTAAGATCGAGAAATCGTGACGATATATTAATCAACTTTATTTAATAATATAGGGATTTGAACCGAGGATTTTCTACAAGACTTGCTTGTTGCTCAATTGCTCGACCTTTTGTTTTCGAAGAGAACAGTTGTTGGCTGATCGCTCTTATTTAGTTATGTTTTTAGTGTGAGATAGGCTGTAGGTTTAGTTAGACATCACACACATAAATCATTTGGTATAGAAATCCAAGAACTGACATTTGACAATAGATCATTAAATTGTAATTTTGCAGGAGAATGAAAACAAACGTTATTTTCTTCTAAACGATCTCTGAGGGCTAATTTAATGTGTACAAAATAATAACAACTCATTTCCAAGCGATATTTTTCCAAGAAAAATATTTGCTCTTCAAAATTAACAATTATGAGAAAAAACATTATTCGTTTGAGATGTGTATATCATATAACTGGTATATTAGAATACAATTGAAAGCTCTACAATTCACTTTGCTCATTTATTGGATGAAATACGTGACTAATATATTTATTTTGTCAATTTACATTACTAAAAAGGACAAATTACACCATTCATTTTACCTGATCAATTATATTATATTAGATGGCAAAACACCCTAACTGATATGCAGGTACCTGATATATTATCTCAAGTTGAGATGGTACTAGTTAGTTATCAATACAACCGCAACAACGAGGATCAAAGGCTTCATTTCCGCGTATATTGTTTGCAAGATAATTTACAAGATTCGCAGCCTGCTCGTTGCCTTCCCGCCTTGGTCGTCTAATAGAACGTCAACGTACCTTGCGAACGGCAAAGTGCTTAGCTGAAACTGATAGCATTTGTTTGATCGACGACTTAATTAAGATAACATGAACTTCACGGACACTTATTTGTAGTTAATATCTGAAGAAAACTACCGCGGCAGCTTGTACTTGCTACTTCTTTAATCTAACCTAAGCCGTTATGTAGTACATATATCTGATTTAATTTAAAATCACTTTTAAGAAGGTTTTTTCGAAAAGAAAACTCTTGACATGCTCAAAGATGAAAAAGTTTACCCCGCAGTCTTCTTATCACACTTACTACCCGAGGTCGATCCGAGGCCTTCTTTCATCCTGAAAGCGACCCGCTTTTCTTTAATTTACGTTTCAATATAATTTTCTATAATACTCACTATTAATAAAATCATATAAATTATTTTTTAATAAACTAACCTTTTGATTGGTAGCCATATGAATAGCTTAAGCATAACCGAAATATCTTTTTATTAAAATAAAATTTATTCTTAAATTCCGCCCGGATACGAGTCTAAGTCGTCTGTGCCCACTCAAGCCTGATCCGTGGGCAAATCCCAGGCCCATGTAGACCAATACTACTCATACTATTAAATAATTAGCAACCATGACATCACACTAAAGGTGACATGTATTCGCCATCATACACACTTTAAAAGAATCCACAGCTAAGTAATTAAGAATCGATAAGCTCATAAATAATAGACAGCAAGTGTTTATTACGCAGCTGGTATTCAATCTCTTTTAATACGCATGAGACACTTGTGTTTTTCCCAAGACACTTTTTATCACACAAGAAATCTTCCATCTTCTACTGTTAAAATTAATTTGAATATAAAAACAAATAAAACCATTTTTTTCTGTTTACTGTTGCGTTCTCGAAAGTTCGGCAATAAATAAAGACGACATCCAAAGTAACTAATTGAAGGTCGCGGAAATCATAAATTGTGAAGGTTAAACTCAAAGCTCTAAGTGGGGCAGGAGGTAGTAGTTTTATATCAGAATCAAAAAACATGTAAGATTTCCTAATAGCAATATTTTTATAAAGTTTTTAATTTATTTTATTGAAAACAGTTTTGCTTATATCGATCATAGTAATTGTACAAATAAAAAATTCAATTAAAAATGAATAACTTAGAGTTTATAAAAATATGAAACTAATAAAACCACCAATCATAAGTTAATATTTTTTCAATACTATTCCGATTATTTTTCCTGAGATTTATATCTCAAAGCATTTTTTAGCAATTTGTAATTGGTAGTACTATTAAAATTAGGTTTTATATTGTTTAATTCTTACCTCATCCATACCATACCATACCATTCTTCATTTTCAAATTAAGTTTTAGATTGACTGTTTACCTTAGTAATAAATAACCAGTCTGAAAATGATCCAGTAAAAAGATAACCGTGTAAATTTATAGGCTATTATAGGAAAGTGCCTTTCTAAAAATTTATAATTATACCATTCAGAGACGAGATTTCTTTGTCAATAATATTTTATATCAGACCTACAAATTTTTTTTTGTAATCAAATCGGAGATGTAACATAATTTTTCACTTGAATTTTAGGCTAATGCTTAAAGACTTGACAATATTGTGTAAATTGAACTTTCTTTATGTCATAGTCAAACAATGTTTATAATCGCAGTTATAGAAAAGGTTTCAACTAATTTTAAAGGAAAATTACTCGATTAACGTTGCAAAATGGTGTTGAACAAAACTATGTCAACAATGCAACAAAGTTTTTAGTAATACTCGTATAAACTTCAAAGCATTTAAATGCATCTCTATTAGTGATTAGGAGTCGAGACAGCTCGGGAATTTTTGAACTACCTCATGTTGAGCATTTTGCGGGAATTCTAGCTCGAAATATTCCCCGTAGTGATGATCGTTTAGTTACATAATGAATATGGGTACACTATGGTTCAGTGGTTGCCAACCTTTTTGCCACATCTCATGGACCATTAAACTCACCAACCATTGACATGACTTATTCTTCTGAAGTAAATATTTTGTTTAAAATTAAGTGCTTCTTTCTAAATATTGTTTGCTGCGTGTTTTAAGCTTATAAAGTATTGTCTAAGCTACAACAATAAATGTTTTCGTAGAACATAATTAGTCCACGAGCCACCGGTTAGCGACCGTTTCTATGTCTATAGGCATTCCTAGTTTCATAATTTACGATGAAATAACTGTGTAATACGTTATTATTTAGTACTACAAAATTATTTTTTTAAGATATAGTTGATAGCTATTTTCATCGTGTTATAATGGAGTTCTACCAAGTGAATGACAATTCAATAAATAAATTTAAAGTTGCCGATATGGCTACCTAGGCAATTCTTTTCAAATGCATATAGCAAGCTATATATAGATAAGGAAATGTTAGTTTAAGCATAGTCTTGACGATGGCGTGAGCCGAAATAACTATCAACTATGTCTAAAAAAATAATCTTGTAGAAAGAACTAAAATACATTTTACCTATTTTTTTCACCGTGTTCTAATGGAGTTCTACCAAGTGAATGCCAATTCAATAAATAACTTTGTTACTATTAACTGTATCCATTCAAAATTCATATATTATATACATGTAGTTCTCAAAATAAAATATAGAATTTTGTTTGAAATGCAACGTTTTATCCAACGAAAATAGATATTCACATCATGATATGAAACCATTTATAGCAGATGGTAAGCGCAAGGCTAAAATCCTAGAATTGTTTAATGGACAGCAAAAAATGTAAGCACGTTTCACGTTACTTTTTAAAGGTTTTTGATAAAGGAGTAATGCCTCTCGCCCGGGCGCAAAAAAAGAGCTTTAAAAATTTTTCATTTTAAATGCAGTAGCCAAGATTTGTAGATTTGACAGTTGACTGCATTGTCAAATATTACTCTTACAGAATAACTTTCAAAGTTATTCTGTAAGATCGTAACTCATAAGCAAGGCGACGGAAATCATGTTGGTATTTTTGTGTAACGGATGGGAACACGGATTCCCAATCATTCAATTTAGTTGACACTGATCATTCGTAACTCTTTAAATGTTGTTTTTTTTATATTTATTGTTCATTAAGTTATACGATAATGATTACTTATTTATTTAAGACTAACAAGGTTGGCAATTATGAAATAAAGCCACTTAAGTTATGTGATATTTAATGGCATATATGAAGGACTGAACGATATGAATAAACTTCACAGTAGAAAACAATATAACACACACACCGCGGTGCCTGTCGATACGTAAATAGTTAACAAGAATATTGACATTTTAAAGAGTTTTTTTTATTATATAAACCTTAATTGTGGAATATACAGAAAAAAATACTCTCCCGTTTTTAGACATTAGTAATAAGGGTCCATAAATAATTTCTACAATTTTCCACATGTATATATATCTCAATAATTTCAAATGAATGATGATTTCATTAAGTTATGCATTTTTTTTAATTTTGTACAGTAGGCATAAATCCTAATTAATAATTCTATTTAAAAAAAAAAAAATCACTACACTTTTAAGAAATACTTTGTCCATTGTGAAATGAACATATTTTTCTAATAACAGAATTGACTTGATCAAAAAAAAACGCTCACGAATTATTCTTATAATTAATTTTCCATTGAACAAAATACTATTTCACCTGGTATAAGTACCACATCAAGTACTCACCGATAATTCGAATCGTCTTGTCAACGCTAACATGCCAAGTGTGTCCTTGTCTAGATAAATGTTATATTGAATACGAAGGGTATTCAAAAAGTTTTAAAAACAAATAGACAACAATTCTTGTTGTATAAAAACGTTTAGAAAAGTTTTCAAAAATTTTAATTTAAATTAATAACTTTATTATTCCTATGTGTGAGTTACTTAATGTGATCAATTCAAATTGTTGTGCCTACAATTATAACACGTGAGCAAGTAGATATGATTTTTCTAATTAGAAGAGTAGGTTATATATAGTAAATTATCAAAAAATAAAAATCATAATTCATCTATTTAAAAAGTTTTAACAGGTTCTTACAGAAAGTTAAAAGTAAACACAAAGATTCCTCAAGTTATTTTCCCGGAATTGAAGAATAATATATAATAATTTACTATATATACTATGAAAAGTTTACTATATTTCTTCGTAATATGATTTTTTCAATTTCATATAAAGACGATAAGACATTTTAATATCAGCTATGAAATTGTAATAATGGCTATATCAGTGTGTCGCTGGAGCACTCTTTAGGCTATTTAGCTCCGCTAAGGCTCCTTCAAGCATTGTTGTGTCATTGTTGACAATATTAGGTCGCAGCTGAGTCGTGGAACCCACAATGAGTGCAGCTCACGCGGACACCATACGCATTATATTCACTCACGCATACGTGTGCATACAGGCACACACACAGCCACACGCATGCATATACAATACGTAAGGAAATAAAATAGGAAAGTCATTTTCAGATGCCGAGGTTGTCCATGTTGGGATTAAGATCTGTAACAACAAACCTATGGCGGGTCATCGAGCAGAACCGCTCTCGGCCTTAGACGATTACTCGGTACTGTCTCATCATAATTATGTAGATACGAAATTGTAGGGTTATAATGTTTGCCTATATCACTATGAAAGTTTCGAGACATTTCACGAACGAACTCTCGAATTGTAGGCATTTTCAAGTCTCTGTGTAACAGCGAATTGCGAACGTACCACGGGGCATTACAAATTTGTCGCAATGATTTATTTTGAACAATTTGAAGTGTCTTCAGATGCTTCTGGTGAGCATAAGCCCACACTGGAGTAGCGTACACCATAATTGGTCGAGTTATAGCTGTATAGAGGAGCAGCTTGCTTTTGATAGTAAGCTTGCTCTTCACATTGAGCATAAAGTTTAGTTTAGCTTTTACACCATAAGCTTGACGTTTTTTAATCGCGGTTTGCTCATAGAATTTTAGCCTATTGTCTAGAGTGAGTCCTAGATACTTGACAGTATTGGACCACTTGATTTCTGTATTTTGCATACGAATGCAATCGAAATTGGGTTTTCTAATGAAACCCTTTGAAAACATAACTGCAGCGCTTTTTTCGGTATTGATTTTAATTCGCCAGTTTTCACACCAGTCCGCTATGGTATCAGCCAATAGCTGGACTTGTGTGACAGCACTTTGCCGATTACGAGATTTTGATAAAATAGCAGTATCATCAGCGTACTGAGCTATAACTGCTTCGCTTTCCCCACTGCAAGGAATGTTATGCGTGAATATGTTATACAGTATGGGTCCTAGGACGGAGCCTTGCGGGACACCTGCCTGGATCGGTCTTAAGGAGGATCGAATTACACTCATTTTGACTTTGAAATGTCTATCCGTCACGAACGAGTCGAGAATCTTTACTAGTGGTAATCCTATGCCAGCCTTCGACATTTTGAATACGAGCCCTTCGGTCCATACCCTGTCGAACGTTTTAGCAATATCTAAAAAGAGTCCCGCCGTGACCTCTTTATGAATGAATCCACTTGCGATCAACTCTACTACCCGAAGAAGTTGGTGGTTTGTCGAGTGATTCGCGCGGAAACCGTGCTGTGTGTCTGGGATTATCTTAGCATACGCTTCTCAGACGGGAGCATCCGCAGCTCGATATATCCAGGGAGTTTGCGTAAGTGAATCGAATGTTTTCCAAGAAATTACCTGTGTGGCATGCATCACATCATAACACGAGCGGATTTACATCTTTATCTAACTATGTCGGGCTCTAAGTTCACCAACAAACGCCTTCAGGGTAGTATTAACTGATTTTCGATTTCCTAGATATCAATGATCATTCGTCTTTTTTGACAGTTGGAATTCTCGCATCGAAACATTTAGATGAAGATCTCTCAACCGATTTTACGCAAAGGAAAAGTTTTCTTTGATATTGTCAATACTGTGTAATTTCATGAAACCTGTGCGCATAAAGAGCTTTCGTTCAGGTCTCTTTAAAAACTATCTTTCTCTACTTAAACTTCCTGTAGAAGTACCTTGAGCGACTGCTATACTATCTGTTACTATTTTAAACATCTTCGAAGATTTTACATAATGTTTCAATATCGTTAATATACCATACATGTATATTTATAATACACGAAACATTACCTTGCAGAATTTTAGATACGGGTGAAATAGTGACTTAATGTAATGTAAGTATACTTAAAATACTTAATTTGAAAGTAAATCACTACGTATAAAATACGAAATCTGTAATTGTCGTCACTGGAGGACTACGACCTAATATTTGTAATGTATAATTTTAAAATTTTAATTTAATACATACGGGTGGTTATTACAATGAACGTGATACTAAACATTTTTACGGTTGTCAAATGGTTACGTTAACCCTGTAACCGGACTTAAACGGACACTATAATACGTAGTACCGACTGGTGAGAGTGCATTGTTAACCACTCTCGAGAGAGACAGTTCGCAATTAAATTAAAATCACTTCTCATAAATCCAACTCCTTTAAAAATGAAATGTCAATATTCTCTATCCCGACATTGTAATAAATATGTTTGATTGCTATGCATGCGACGAATGAGTGCCTATTAGTCCACGTGGAGTAAACTAAAACAAATCAAAATTCTTAGTGTATTGATTTATTTTTTATATTCGCTTCAGAGCTGAGCTCTCACCAATTTCTGTTTATGTAAACTCTATACACACTATATTTGTATATACCTTCCCATATAATATACAATACAAACACTCACATACAAATGCATGTAAGCGCACACACAAATACACTTATGCACATTAAGAATGTCATATTCAAGATGCCGAGTTCTTGTTTTTTTTTCGAATCAGATTATGACAATTTGTATCAACAAGTCTATGTGAGGCTACATAAAGTTAATCAGCTAGTAGAACGATTCATCTGTTAATTTCAAACATGCTGAGAAGAGTTAAAATAGCTAATTCAATATATAATGCAGCTAGCTGTAAACTAAATTATCACTCACGTTTCGTTCTTTAATCTATAGTATACTTAAACTTTTCAATAAACTATTACTCCTTCACCACAACCATTACACTCATTCATCGTTTTTGTCTAACATTTGTCATCCCACTCAGAAGTACACATTACTACAATTGCTCTCACACAACGATTTTTTTCCCGATTTATTGCTTACATCTAAAAAATCATCCCGATCGATCGCATGCGCGACCGAATTCAACCACCATTGTAAAAAACCCAGGTTCCAATCATCATCTTAATTCCATGATAAAAACTCATAATATTTCCACTGATGACATCCCCATACTAAATTCAATCGTTTCGACGAGTCAACTAGTGTTCTTTTTTCACCCGACATGCACACAACATGCACTATGTGAAATAAATTGCACTCTTCAATCTGAATGATTAAAACGTTATCTACGATTTCCGTTTTCTCGCATCAATCGCATATTTTTTGAGGTCGCTTGTAAAAGAAAGAATCGGGTTTTCACTGCAGTCTAACAAACTTAATACCTACAAGATTTTCGTAATATATAAAAAACTATATAATCTTTCCAATTTTTTTCTTAAGGTTAAGCTTATCTGCTAACTTCACTACAGACGGCTGATTTTAGTGTATTAACAAATGATAATCGAAAATTTAAAATTGTATATCAAATGTCAAAGGTGTCGTATGCAAGCTAATTTTCGTATTAAATTATATACCAACTAATGTAAACTAATTAACTTACTTTTGTTTTTCGGATTTCATGTTTTGATGATTTTGGATATAATTTTTATTTAGAATAGTTAAAGATTAATATTTGTTTATGAATTTTATTCTGTAAGTTGAAATATTCAGTTTTACCTGTCTCATGCCATAACATATGACTGTCAAATGAGTGCTTTTATACTTGTGAGGGCAGTAAGGTTCAGAATAACTTACTTCACTTTCACACGTGTTTCATAAGATTTTATTGTTACATCATGCTGGCTGAAATAACGGGTTATTATTAAAATGCATATTAAGGAACAATACAAAAATAACGAACAGTTTATAGCAGTAATGTAAAACCTTTTTTGTGCGCGTACCAAAAACTTTCAAACATTATTTATCATTTTTGTACTATTACTGTAATTTACACATGTCCGCTCTCAACGTGGAGCAAATTGACTCTTGGTAGAGTGAATCTCAACGTATTTTTTTATACGAGAATCTCTATTTACTTGGTTACTACGCCTCTTTATTTCTTTATTGATTAATCAATCATTTTTCGGAGAGTATTGGTAGTAAGTAATCTTAGACGTCACAGAAATACATACATCTATTTATCTAGTAAAAGTACTGATATACAAATTTCTATAACTATTTGTACTGGGATTCGAGTCCTTGAGTACCGCAACCAAGCCCCGCGAATTTGTCCTTGTATTGTCTTCTTCTTCAACCATATTTCCGCTCTCATTGACAATCCCAGTGTTGCGTCGAATACACTCTATGAATAGAACCTAACAGTAATGACCACTGACGCAACAAGGCGTTTCTTGATACGGTCACTTATCAAACTCCTCACGTCACACCACCTCACTCTCAACATCCAACGAAAGTAACTCTTCTCGAAGCTTAGTACGCGGGTGTTCTGAGCTTCCGTCAAGCTTGTGTAACCGTTTTCTAATATTTGCAGACCGAGGTACCAGATTCTTTTGGTCTTACCGATAATGTGTTCCACAATGGTCAAGGTAATATCAGACCAGAGAGTAAATCCTCTTAACAGAATTTTCTCACTATCCAATATTATTGACATGTCAAAATAAATATTTCTTCTTTTGAATTCTTATTAATAGTGTCCAATCAAAGTATTTGCGATTATACATAAACATATATAATGTCAGTATAAAATAATGGATTGGTTACATTCTAATATTTAATATATCTTGAAATATCTGAACCTTTAAAAACGGAAAGCTTGTTGATTGTATACAATAACTGCATGAAGATTTTTTTCTGATTTTTCTAATGTCAAAATTGTATCTGTAAATACAGTACTGTCAAACTTTTCGCACGTGCCACTTCTGGCACGCGTGCATTATATTCTCCAGCCCTGGTATAGAGAGTAACGCTTTGAATACATCGATGATAATTAATCCATTTTTCTATTACTCAAATGTCAATCATATTTTTAAAAAATCAGAACTCATCGAACAATGACTGTCTCTTTTTCGTTTTATATTCAAATCTTATAATGTAAGTGCCTAATATGAATCTTTGAAAATTGTATGGTGATGAGAGATGATCAATTATTTAAGCAGTGAATAGAAGACCAAAAAACACTGATTAATCAATGAATTAATTTCGTTTATATATATGCATATATAAAACGATTAATAAATAGTTAGATCATTTTACTGCCAAATCTTTTTATTCCAATTGCACTGCAGCTATTAAGCTACCACATACTAAATCCTAACACCATAATTTTAACGGATTTAAAATGATTTCCAGTAAGAAATTACAAATACTTTGCTGATATTTTTCATTATACAAAAACACGACCCAATGCTTGGCTTTAAACTAGAAAAACATTCTCCCGATCGCAACACGTATTCGATTAACAATGTCGTATTTATTTTTAAAGTTTATTCATGGTTTTTAATTCTAATTCAATAAAAAAATTATAAAGTAACACGGTGAAAAAATAGCAATGTATTTAGTTCTACAAAAATTTATAAGATATAGTTGGTAGCTATTTTGGCTCACGCGATCGTCAGAACTACGATAAAACTACGAAAAAATAGTTGTGATGATGGCGTGAGCCGAAATAGCTATCAATTATATCTAATAAAATGTTGTAGAACTAACTACATTGCTATTGTTTCACCGTGTTATAATGGATTTCCACCTAGTAAATGCCAATTCAATCAATAAATTATACAGTGTCTAAACTTATTCGCATCTTTAACATTAATAAGATTAAAATATTGACATTATTTAAAAATATTATTAAATAATATAAATATTATAAATTAAATATTAATATATATTATTCTTAATCCAACACATAGAATTTTTCGCGAGCCCGTGATCTTCACAAAAATATTCTTACGGTATGGCAGTAAATCCAAAATATTAAACTCATATTCATATTATATTGTATCATAAAGTTAAATATTACAATTTTAAGGGAAACAAAATGATATTTTGTTTACGTTCAATACAATGATGATATATCATGCAGCTTTGTTATCTACAATAAAGATACGTCTGATGTAGTTTTTCAATAAATCACAACAATTTTTTTCATTTGTAACTGTTATTGAAACCTTCAGAGTGAAGCAAGGAATATACTTTACTCTGCTTAAACAATTTTATACATATCACATTGTTATCAATATTTATCAATCTCTTTGAAATACACATTATCAGACGTCAGGACTCTCCTCGTGACACACTACCTGACACTATTTAAGGTGTTAATTGTCACTTCTTGATGGAAAGGCATGATATTTTAAATAATAAAAACACATTTATTATTAATAAAAAAAATATATTAAAAAATATATAAATTATATGAATTATTGTTGAATTTGTGCATTCTATCTTTCGTATTTTCAATTCTCAAAACTTGTTCGTACTTTTGAAATGGCAGCAATCATAAAAGGCAACAGCTGTGTGAATGAACTTCTGATTCGTGAATAGTCGGGTCATGGGAACTTTTGTTTTCATTTGAGTTACGAGCCGACGAAGCCGTTTGAATAACACCTCATCTTTGAGACAGACAAACCTTTGTTTGGCGAGAATTTTTTTACAGATTAGCGAAAAGCTTACTTACGACAATGTTTTATAACGAGTTCAACGCAAACCAAGACTCGTGTGTTATTTAACTAATTGAAAACTTTCAAGTGAACAGTTCACATGATTTGCAACTTTTTCTCAAACAAAATGACAAGAGGTTTAGACGTAGTAGCGGGCACTATTTAAAATTGTGATCCGTTGAAAACAGACATAAAATGAATTTATATATATGTACATATAATATATGTATATTATTCACCACTTCCACGCAGTCATATTTCCGAACATATTACTGCTCAATAATTTGATCGGCGTTTTCGAAATGATGCACCGCGAGGAAAAATTTCAGGTGAAAAATTCATTTTTAAGCCACTCGACATATTTCAATTTCAAATATATTATCTCCACCGCTATATTTATAGGTTGCTAAGTAAATAAAAATGATTTTTAGTAATGTATCGAACCAAAATTGTTTTAATGGGAAAATTTCCAAACGCAATTCGTCGGAGAGATGATAACAATTTCGGAAATTTTGGTGATGGGAGAAGTAACGAAGCATTTTTTTTTGTGGTATATTATTTTTAAAGAAGGTTCCGAGATAAAATATATTATAACAGGGAATCGCTAACAAATAATAATTGTAATTCATCGTTCTCGTAGGAACTAAACTCTTTATATGTAAAAGCCAATAATACAAAAAAAAGTAATTCTTAGTTACTATTCAAGTTTTATAGAACATTATTTTAAAAATTGTGCTTGTTAGAACGTTACATTATGATGAGCAAAACCTTATACTTATAACAATAATAGTAGTTATAAAATCTTTAAATTAGCAGTTTAATAGCTTTGAATATTGTAAATTAATAAAAAAAAAACACATAAAGATAACCCCGGGCTCCACCAGGTATTTTCAATTTATTGTAATATAGTAAGAATTGTTAATATATGCTTTAATTACGGTTATGGTTACAGAACTCATCATTGTCATAAATTGTTTTTTTTTATCGTTTTGAATTAATTTCATGTAAAAGTTTTCAAATAAAACGATTACTTAATTATACGATTAAAAATGAGCTATTAATTGAGCTATAGAATAAGTTGGCGTAGATTTCTCTAGGAAATGAAGTATACAATAATAAATCGAAATTGTGCAAATTACATTCAACGGTACTCACAATCAACACTAATTTTTGTTCAAACTTTCGTCTGAAAAACTGTTTTGAATTTTCAATTATATTGTTGGCGCAATAGATGTGATAATTGATTAATATTATTTTTATTAGAGTAATCACAGAGAATTAAGAACGCTCTTAAATGCAACTATAAGCACAAAGAGTTTCAGCAATTGAACCACGTACCCTAATATGGGAGTAAGTCGTCAAGAATTATTATTAAAATAAAACCAATAATTGTTTAGATATAATATAATTGCATAGTTAATTAAACCGACTGAGTGTTTTCGACGGAAATCCAATTTAGAATTTGAGTTGGTCAAACTACCGTATATTGCTGGAAACGAGCCACTTCTGCATAGGGAAAACGATGCATGCTTTAGACATATCATATCTTAAGGGTATATGGGCAAATAGCTGCTTTTAGATTATATATAGATGCATCTATATTTACCAACCATTTGAAAACCACTAGTTCCATGTGGATGAAGGTGTTCAATTATCGCATCGAAAAATAGAAGATCATTTAATATTTTATCAGGATATTTTAGAAAAAAAAGATCCTCGTTGAATTCTTTTCCTTTACAAAATGAGCCGTTAAACTATCTTAATTCCCTAAGCAAGAATCGTAATAATTTAATTCTTACAATAATATGTCATCTGATTTTTAACCACCATTACACAATTAAAAACAAGTAGATTTTTATTATTATTTAATTTTGTCAATTACATTTAATAGTACGGTGAAAAAATAGCAATGTATTTTAGTTCTACAAAATTATTTTTAACAAATATAGTTGATAGCTATTTCGGCTCACGCCATCGTCAGAACTATCTGTAGTTATGTACTATCAATAGTTCTGACGATGGCGTGAGCCGAAATAGCTATCAACTATATTTGTTAAAAATAATTTTGTAGAACTAAAATACATTGCTATTTTTTCACCGTGTTATAATGGAGTTCTACCAAGTGAATGCCAATTCAATCAATACATTTAATAGTAGTTGCTCGCAATTAATAATACAAAAGAAGATTTTTTATATGGGAAATCGGAAAACAAAAGTTCATAATTATAATGATAGAAACCGATTTGTTTTCAAGCTTATTCATTATCATGACTTTGAATAAGTTATACCATCATTATATAACTTATGTATTAATAAGAACTAACATTTCTGGATTTTGTTTCTATTTGTATTCTAAAATTAAGGTCCATCTAACAATCGACGGCATGCTTTAGTCAAGTAAATATAATATATATTACATATTTTTCTAACTTGGCATAGCGGTGAACTTGTTTCGATTATTCACTAATGATTTAATAAAGTTATTTAAAGTAAGTAAATCAAGTTATTTTTGCAATATACTTACACGATTCAATAGATCCCCAGGTCGGATGACGTGTAACCTTAACCGTCTAACCTATATTTCATCGAATTGAGCTTGTAACCTGACATTAAGAGTTGTCACTTAACCATTACTTGCGGGATAGAAATTAAGTTCACCGAGGCTAAGTGATATTTCAATTCAATACACTACTGCAATCGATGTATTATTTTGAATTTGAAAACCATTTATGAATGTTTTATTAATTAAACAAGATATTAAGGCAAAATATACAGTAGTAATCCAATCTTAAGTGGTGGTCGGTCCAGGGTATCCTATCTGGTTTCAGTTTCAACGGAGTCGATTACTAACTACGGCCAATTTTATAATTTAATTTTTAAGAAGTACGATATAAGATTTATGTTACGTTTCATTTTCCTGATATTCTGTTATAAAATATATATATTAAAAAAGCAGGACATTACGGGAGAAATAAACCAAATACATTTTTTGTCTAAGCCCTAACGCCATATTTTTAGCGATTAAGCCTCTTCAAATAAGAGATGTTGAACATAATTTTTAAAATCTATCGTTCTGTAAACGCCTATTCGTAATCTCTAACTCGCCCACATTAAATATATATATTCTCCAAAAAGTCTATTGATCATATTTTGACGACTTTGAAGTGCCGTAATATTAATACCATTCTCAATAATTCAGCAAGTAAAAATAAAATAACATAATTCTGAAGCTGTTCGGAAAATTCTGAAAGACCTTCAAAGATGTATATAAGATATTTCAAATCAGAACATTAGTTACTGCCATCTGTGCTTTGGGATTTTATCTGTTTTGTTTTTATCGTATTATTAACCTCTTCATAAATTGGAAGTGTTTTCTATTTGATAATACTACAGTCAATAATATGAGAAAAATATTTTTTTTAAAATAGCATATCTTTCAAACTAGCAAAACGGTGTACTTACTGCCATCTGTGGATGTACCTATCAAGGAATGTAACTACATATTTCTGTTGATATTCATACTTATACTCAAAAGGTAAAATTATTTCTTTCTATCTTTTCATTGGGAAAAATGTTTTTTTTTGTGCTCTGGCAACACCACTAAAATTAGTACTCAATTTCGCCACGGTAGAGAACTGATAAACAGAGTAGCTGCTATATTATGTGAAATCTAATGTAGGTATAATAGAAATCTGCTTTTTTAGCATTCTACTAAAATCTAGATGTCACTGAAAACATAAAAACAACATTTTCCAACTATCGAATCGAACAGAAATCTGCCGTGTTACTAAATTACTTATTTTTTTCTTTACTTAGTGAGGATAAAAAATTTGAGGGCTCCATTCCTTGCTAAATTAAATCTACCCAAACAATATATTCAAGTATAAACTAGAAATTATTAAACACAAATTCAGCAATATCGATGCTGACACTTAGACTTAGCTACACTTACGCTTTACAATAAGAAACTAATATTCATAGCCGTTTGTTTGACATCCGAATTCCTTTTTGCAAGATTACTTTTTACGTTATATTTTTAATAAAAAACTTATCTCTTACTTTTGGCAGAAAGAAATATAAGCACTGAATATTTCTTCCTCAAAGACTTAAATTTTGATATCGCGAAAATTTACAACATATCCTCTTAGAAGTTTTATTGGATCGGTTTAAAGCTATGGAACCATTCTTCTATTTTCCATATTTATGCTGTCTGTGTCTTTGCACTATGATCCCTGCTATTAACTCTACATGTAAATCAGTATTCTGTAATTTATATCCTCTATAATACTGAACGTGACATACATGATAAGTCCCGTTTTGAGCAGTGCCCAAAAACTGCCTCGGGACGCCAAAACGTCCTGTTTTCAAAAACAGAAACTCAAAGGAACAATTTAAAAAAAATATCCAATAAGAGACTCGTGTTTTGAGAAATAACACAAAATATACATTTGTTTTTTAATTTTAATTTACATACTAAATATATATGTAGTTTTGTTATTTTCGAATTATATTCGTAGTGGGTTTTTTTTTTGTAATACATCAAAGCTAGAAAATGTAATGACAACTATGAATAATTATCCATTATTTATTACAAATATTTTAACATAATATCGGAAGATGTCACGTTGTGAAGAAAAAAAATTGTCACATTTGACAGTTGGTGTAGATTTAAGCAAACGCAATTCTAAATTCCGGCTGTTACTCTCTAGATGGCGGTTTAGCTTTTGTCTGCATACAATCCCGAACGATATCATTTCAAATTTTGTAGCAAAGATCGGGAGAGATTATTTTTGCCGAGCACTTAGCCGTTGTCCTCCTCGAAGTCTTTTTGCCACACGAGTACAATGAGAGCTGCATAATAAATAGTCCACGACATAACTCCAGAATATTTTTGGATTTCAACCAATTATCATCGACTTCATCATGAATATGTCAATTCCAACTGACCTCAAGAATGGCCTTTTAGCCTTTTACGAGGCAACGACACCTAATTTGTCAGTGTGTTGAGAAAGCAATGGACAGACTGCAAGTAACTGAACTCGCATTAGCCTTAAAACCAATGTGCTCTGCAATAGTGTCTATCTTGATATAAACTACCATTTGACGAGCACCGAGCAGAATTTCGGTGAGTCTAGGACTTAAAGTACCTTAGAATACACATCGAGAGAAATGGCGATAGGCGCAAATAAAATGCAATCGTTTCAGGGACAGCTCAAGCAACTTTTAATTCAACGAGGAAAGTCTGGTACGCACGGCGTACTCTATCAGAATCAAGGGTCGCGAGTCATGACACTTTGTGTAAATACAGGGTTAACATATACTATGCTTTGAAAACAGATACTAGTGACGAATACTAGGGGTAGTAAAAAATGAAACTGGCGTATCTTGGACATGTGCCGCTGATGCCTTAGGGATGTTTAAGCTCCACCTGCCTCTTTTCCAACTAGATGAATCCCGTCCCCTTGGAAGATTACTCTTGACTAGGGATTGCATTACCGGCTTACCGGTTTACTGGTTAGCCGGTAAATGGCCCAAAATGCACCAGCGGTAATTACCGGTAAATGAAAAATTTACCGGTTTTTTCCAGAAATGTTTTTATCGCGAATTAATGCCATATACAGGCATAATATAACGAATTTTTATTATGATATATGCATGAGGGCTCCGGCAACATTGATAAAAAGTTTTTTACTCGTCATACTGGTGTCATTTGTCATCGCAATCGCGGTCACCGTGATGCCCACTGCAGGCTGCAGGCTGCAGCTGATTCTAGTATTTATTGGATAGAAAATAAGAAAATTCGTACTTAGTTAAAATTAGTACTTATTCAACTACCTCTTTATTGTACCAAAGCAAATAACCATATATTAATAAACTCTATAATCCAATACATTGTTTTTTTGTTTTATTTTAATTATGAATTTATATTCATAGATACAAATTATGCATACATGTATAAAATAAATAAACTACATCAATAAGTTAATGGATAAACTAATAGTTTAGCGTATGAACTTCTTACAGGCAGGTAAACCAAATATTTCATAGTCGTAATTTAAATAATCAATCTTTGTGTGGCAAATAATAAATTATCCAATTTACTTAAAAAAATACATTTAAAACATACATATATTCACCTGAAACATATTTAAAGTACATTTTTTGACATTACTATTCACCTGTAATGTATTTTAAATTATTATGTTTCAATCCAGGATACCATTTTTAGTGAAAGCAGCCACGTACAATTATACTTTAATGAGGTAAGAGGTGAAATTATTTACCGTTTACCGGTTATTGAAATTTAACGGTAAATTGCAATCCCTACTCTTGACCTTCCATATAATATACTTAGGGAGTGCTATGGGCCGCGGCACCATGTAAAAAGAAAGAAAATATATAATATTTTCAACATTCAGTATATGAGAATGTCATTCTTTCGTCGTTTTTTTAGAGAGATATATGTTAAGTCGGATATTCTTAAGACGATATCGTAGGCAAATACTATCTCTGTGGGTTACCACATATATAATATATATATATTATGTATGACCTATCCTATTCAATCTGTAATTTCCTCGTTTTGTTTGCATCAATTTGAGATGTGTACTTATAGTGCATTAATTTGTAGTAAATCGATTCCGACGAGTTTGAAAACGACGTGCAAAAATGAAAACTTATCACGGCATTGCACCATTTCCACCAGAGGAGAATCTCTTATAAGTTTACAAAATATAAATAAACTTCGTTATTATTATGTAAAATATTAATATCTTGGAAAATAGAAATTCCCAAGTAATATTTGCTTTACAATTACAGCTCTATTATAATTAATTAATAAAGTAAAAAGTTCATCCAGTAATAATTAATGGATTACTTAATGAAAATCTTACATTTCTAGAAAAAATATTTTTTTGAAGCATTTTGAAGACACTTCTCAAAGAAGCAAATCATATTTCACATTTGTATTCAAAACTAACTTACACACTGCTACCGCCGAATCCATCAATAATATTAATAAATATAATTAAAATCGGTTGTGGAGAAATATACTTTAAAATAAACACTAGCGGATTTTTTAAATTGAAATCCCGTGGTCGAAACTGTTTGAACCGCCTTTGACATTAACGAATATCTAAAACATTCCCCGATGTAGCATAAATACTTTCTGTAGCATTTGTTCGGTATCTTTCTTCAAAAAATGATGCAGCATAATATTTCGAATAATTATTCGTTCATGTAAAAGCTATTCATTTTAAATATGGTTGTTGATTATTTTTATTCAAAAATTACAACACACTTCAGGTATGTATAGTCAACAATAAAACACAAAAATATTTTGTGAAGGATCAGCAGGAAAACCACAACTGACACTTCAAAATCAAGAACAAAAGAAACGACACTCTTTTCCGATACACAAAAATTTAAGATAGTTTGTGGGTTTATCAATTACTTGCCAAATTTATGAAATTTGTACATCACAAGTAAGTAACAATAAATTCCCTGAAACTTAAAATCGTTTGTGCAATATATGTCTATATATTACCGTTCAATCAAAAATATGCCTAAGTATTATTGCTCGCTAGATTCAGCTCTGAATCGTAACGCCTCTTTGTGTATTGACATGATCGACTCTTCGGCGTATCGGACGAACCGGTTCTACTTCCGAATCTTCCACATAACGTTCATAAAAATGAAATCTTAGCCAAGTAACCTGGTGCAGTTAGTAATAAACCTGTCAACATTCCAGTCGTACATTCGATCACTCACGCATTTCCCGATTTTATATAACTTGAGTTCTCTCGTCTTGGTAGTAAATTTTATTTTATTATTTTAACTTTATGTGACATAAGTCAAACGCTAATTTTAGCGTTTTTTTAATATATCGGTGTAAAATACGCCAATATTTATATTTTTAATGGTAGAATTTTCATATTTAAATTCTGAATTTCACTTTAACAGACCTTTTTGTGTACGTTTATTTTTTTATGTAAAAACTATATAGGGATACCGTGATCGGAATAAGTTTTCGCTAGATACATCAATTGGACGGGTTGGGAAGACATTTCCCCCTCCTTCCTGAATTTGAAAAAACAAAATTAAAATATTCCTTGCTTCATTGGAAATGTTTGCAATACATTTAATATTGAAATAAATACTTTATTTTTATGTTTCTTGATCGTGGTATCGAATTGAGGTCGATTTATTGTTTTTAACACTTTCTTGGACGCTTTTTTTGGACATGCCTTTTCCGCTGATCTTTCTTAAAAAGTCTGTTGCTTCAAAATCATCTACGGAACAATAAATAGAGTGTTTTGATGGCACAATACTTTTATCTAAAATTTCATATTATTTTCTAAATGTGATAATACTTAATGATTGATTTTGATTCAATGTTTTTACGGTTAAAACACGTAGGTTTATCGAAAATTTGCCGTAGTAAATTTCCCACGAAAATACTTTCGAGTCATATATGAACTGTCGAAATTCACGATACCAACATGGGGACAAAACAAGTATGTAACTTTTCCCAGCGAACAACCTTTGTTTTTAAAAAGTTACCTTAAATTTCTAATTAAATATGATCATTGGTATGAGAAACACAAGTCAATCGAATACAAAAATAAGAATAATCGGGTAAAACTACACTTGGCTTTCCATGTAATGTTCAACATAGTTTTCGGTTATGTAATACTGCATTGTTTTGTGTTACTGGCTATTTTACTATTTTTGTTTACATCCAAATCTTTTGTAATTATAATTTCGAATATAAAAAAGCGCTGAATGAAACGCTATACAAATGCTTCTCGTGGCGAGTAAAAATCGCCAGTTCTGTAACAAAAACTTTAAGAAGAATATATACTTTTAAGGTGTTAACTGTCACTTCTTGATGGAAAGGCATTATATTTTAAATAATAAAAACACATTTTTTTAGTACTTATTTCCACAATATATTTTTTGATCAGGACCGGTTTCGCTCATCGCGAGCATTATCAACTGATCATCAGTTGATATATATCTATATATATCAGTTGATAATGCTCGCGATGAGCGAAACCGGTCCTGATCAAAAAATATATTGTGGAAATAAGTACTAAAAAAATGTGTTTTTATTATTTAAAAAAAAAAAAAAAAAAAAAAGAAGAATATATAATTGAGCTCTTTACAAGCATTTTCCGATTATTTTTATAAAAAAAACTTTGTCTTAAAGCCTTCAGTACTATGCTTGCTTTTTATGTGTCAATTCTCAGGTTTTATCCTGACAATTCAAGATGAAAATAAGTTAAATATCATTTTAGAACATCTAAAACCAGAAGAAAAAGACTATGAAAAAACGCCTCAAATTTTGAATGATTGGTTTTTTTATGCTTCCATCAGATATAAAGTTTCATTAAAATAATTTCCTGTCAAAATAGTTTTAAAAATTTCAACAATGAAATATAAGAAAATTGACATCGTAAATAAATAAAATCATAAAAACAATCTCTTGATGAGTAAAACATAAAGCGAATCATTTTTAAATAAAAAAATAATTGTGTGCGTCTGACTTTGATGAACATTTTCTATAATCGATTAGGAAAGAAAGACGAGAAATGCGTCAATGAATAGTGAAAGAAGGACGAAATCATTCGACTATCGCAACTTGTATTGACAGTCTCTTCATGAAATGTATTTACTGCGAATAACAATGAACTAGTTTTTTATTAATTCTTTATATCAGAGCGGAAAACAATACTGATAAGTTGAAGCGATCAACTATTAACTATTTTTACTAACAGGACAATGATGCTATTTTTAATTATTCAAATATTTGTATTATCTTTACCAAAACAAACAAATAACGTAAACAAAAACATCTAGTCCCAAGGAAATTCCTTATAAACAAAATTAATTTATTTAAATAGCGTTCGGTGCTATGAAAATCAGCATAACCAGTAAACTCTGCGTACATCTTTTTATAACATAAAAACTATAAATAATGATACATAAAACACATTTTAGAACTGAATAATTGAGATACCAATTGTTTGACTTTCAATATTGACTTTATGACTTTAATTTAATATGAGCTTAATATACATATAAAACAAAAATGATTGTATAGCTTTTGACATTTGGTTTGTTTATATTAATTTATTATTGTGTCATCAACACTTCAAGAAAATTTTGTACCGTTTATTAATGTCAAGGCTTTTTCGTCAGCTGTTCATGAAAACTAGATGCAGGACATTAGAATAAAAATTAAATTCTTTAAATTTGAATTGCTACAACTTTATACGATTCCAAATGTTTTGTCACTAACAGCCCGGGTTTCGCCTTTCGGCATCTTCAGGCATTCTATCACACGGATGCAACAGAACTGACTTTTAGTCACCAGTTAGGACTGTCGTATAACTGTCTATCTATAGCGTTGGTTTTGTTTCGGTTACTATAGGTAAATGAGTACCTTTTTTAAGTCTTTATAAAATACCATAGCTAAACATATATTAATCTTCTCAATTTTATAAACTACAGTAGAACCTCGATTATCCGGACTAATTGGGGATGAAGATTAATCCGGAAAATCGAAAAAATCATAATTGACAGGAAAAGACAAGTATTGTATATTTAATTAATGAAATCTGGTCAATTTGAGCTGTTATATTATCCTTTATAATTACTGAAGTAATAAAGCAGGTATTCATTCTATAGCTCTCTCCTAATGTGGAACATATTAAAGAAACAAAGTGGATATTAATGGAAGAATAGAGATTGAAGAAAGCTAGTTGATAACCATTTTGTTTTTACTGGGTTATTTTTTGTTATTCGATTGAAAAAAATACAATTATTTTGAAACAATCCATAACATTTTATGCATGTAAGTAAATATATGCATATATTCACACTAAAAACTATTTAATTTATGATATCGACTGAAGGTGCTTGATGGAATTTCAATATCAATTTTGAATTGTTACAACTTTGTACGATTCCACATGTTTTGTCACTAACGACCCGGGCTTCGCCTTTCGGCATCTTCAGGCATTCTATCTCACGGATGCAACAGAAATGACAGTCAGTATTAAAATTCCATTTACAAATATATCAACCGATAAAACTCTTGTGACCTTATTAAAAACGAATAGAAATTTAATCTCTAACATTATCAAGTAAAACAGAGTTTTCATTTCGGTCTCGTTCCATTACACTGAAAGAAATTAATGATCAAATACATAAGTCAATCGATTTCATTTAAATTTTGAAAAATCACATGTAGATAAAAACAAAATTTTGAGAGACGGTAAAAAGCCTTTCGGCATCTTCAGGTATTCTATCACACGGATGCAACAGAACTGAGAGTGAACTGTCGTTAGTGACAAAACATGTGGAATCGTACAAAGTCTTAACAATTCAAATTTGATATTGAAATTCCATCATGCACATTCAGTCGATATCATAAATCGTTAAATTCTTCAGTTCAGAATATTGTTTCATAGTATGAAAGAAAAAATATATAAAAATTATATCGTATATTTTTTAGCAGTTTAAGAGGGAAGTATTCAAAAATGAAAATATTGTTGGCTTCTTTTACTAATGTATCCCCAAAAATACTTGAGACAAAAAAATACCTGAAGTCGAAAGACAGCGCGATGGAAAATAACAAAAAACATCTGTATATGTATCTCCAATTGGAAAATAAGTAAAGTGGGCCGATTAGAATTAGCTACGGGGGTACACAGGACGCAACACTATCCGAAAAAACACACGTTTCAATAACACAACACATACATATGAATTAAAAATTTAAGGATTTTTTCTGGTCTATTGTGTTTTTAGGCTTGGCGTAGTATATTAACAGAAGTCATCCATTCATTAGTAAATCGTTGAACTTTTCCTTATCGGTGTTTATTACGTTTTTCAAAATTTACATATTTTCCGCAAATCGGCTAATAAATTTTTATTTCATAAATACTAGTACAAATTAAAAGCGGCAAGCTAATTTGGAAACGTCATAAATATTGTCCGATCCCTTGACCATATTGACTACCTTATGTCACTTGCCATAATAAGGAATTAGATACATCACATAAATCTTCAGAGGTATTATATAAAACATTGAAGGCGTATTTGGTTTTGCTATGCTCTGTGTGAAATTTTGTACCTTCAAACAACTTTCACGTGTATGCTACGTGAAACATATATTATATTAGTGATAAAAATGTCGCGGCTGACAAGATATGGTGTTAAGTAACAATCATTTAGTCGACCAAACGTATACATTTTATATCAATATTGGAAATCTTCTTTGACAGAAGTGAATCCCCATTATTTTTCATAACGACAAAAATGCAACTTTTTTTACATACATATATATCTACGTTATGAATTGACAAATGAAACATATGTCTGAATATTTTATCATTAATTAAATACATATTAAGAAGTCTACGCCAATTTCAATTAAAATTAATATCATATTTTACATCTGTGAAACCCATGAAATGTGAACTTTAATTTATTTTCATCTTTTCAATTTTTGTCCTTCCACATTTTTTTTCTCTTGGTATCTTCCTACATTCTAGCACACGGACACACTCAAACTGGCAGTTAATGAATAGTTTATATCATTCACGTATACGGCGAATCTAGAAAAATATAGCCACAAAGCGTTGAAGCTAAATTGATTTGTGAATTTTTGATAATATTAATTTAGATTATTGGATATACTTGAACTATTGTCTCATTTCGAGTGTATCAGTGTGCTAGAAAGCCTGAAGATACCTAAAAGCGAAATCCGCGCCTTGTAACTCGGGATTGACAAAACATGTGGAAGTCTCAACTATTGAACGATTCAAATTTGATATAGAACATCAATCAAACACTGTCGGTTGTAATTTTATATTTTTATTTATTACTAAAAGTGTTAATGAAATGTTATCATTTTTTAGGCGAGTTGATATAATATTATGGTCGAACGATTTTTCCATCACCGATTCATAAATATTTCGAATATAGTTACCTTCATTCTCAAATAGTCTTACTCTAAATGAAATGCTGCATCTCGTAAATCTATGTATTCAATATTGCAAATCTTTGATAAACAGTAGCATTCTATCCCTCCAAACATTATTATTTCCGCCTAGGTGTAATTCACTACCGATTGGAAGCCCCTTTTTCAATGTATGTGACTGATTTTGTTAAGAGATTTAAAATTTGTCTACTTTTACAAGGTCGATAGTGAAAATGGTTACCAGGATCGTAAAACAATAAATTTATTTCTTGAATGTATCGCGCAATAATTTATATTGAAATGTATTAAATTTATAAGCCACCATAAACATGAGTGCTTTTTCACTATAATATTTTATTTTTCTAACCACTTGGTATTAATGATTTGCAAAAAGTAGCTGATATTTTTGTATTTGCTATGACGTGGCTTCCACTATTGAATTATTAAGACTTAAATGAAATATTTAATCAAAAGGTATTCCCACATTAAGAAACTTCAAATATATGATAAGGCGAATGCTAGCAAACTACTTTACATACAATTTTCATAGGAATATTATTTGTCAATTATAAAAGCATACGTCATGTGGAATGAAATCCATTGACATATTTATAATGAATACTCTCAAAAAAATACCAAGAAAAATATTCACATCACGGATAGCATTTACCGAAGCAGTTAGATGGCGTCTTTGACAATTTCTACGACATATTCATTATGAGAAAAGTGATCTTCAAAATTAAGTTATAAATTCAGGTTTCGTATGTTGATATTTTGCGTCATACCGACAATATTTCATATGGATATAAATACAAATAAAAAACTTTAAATTTTTAAAAATATTAGCTGGCGGTGATCCATTCAGCTTTGTACTCAAATAGTCAACTCTCTTGGGCGTATGCGGGACTTGTATATTCAAAATTATGCAGATGTCAGCAGTGACAGGTAACTTGGTGACTCAAACAGCCTAACCAATCCTTTAAACATGATATAGCAAGTCTGATTGCATCCCAACCCGATTTAAAACGTCTACTAACAAACAAATAAACGGTTCTTTTAAAATCAATTTCTGATGAAAAACCTGATTTAGAGTCAAAATACTTCACGCTAATAGCGGACAAAAAAATAATCATTATATATTTAAAGCACATAATAAGTTATGAAAAAGTGATTAAATCTCTACTTTTTGCGTGCGTAATCGTTATTGCACATTATGTTTCGTGTGTTTGAATGATTACATAAATTGACATACTGGCACAAAACAACGCTATTAAAGTTTTGTACAAACACCCGACATACCAATTAATCAGTTATAAAAATACTTACACGAATTATGTCAAAATTAATTAGAAACCAAGGGTATCCGGTATGCAAAAATAAGCATTAATGAAATCTGGTCAATTTGAGCTGTTATACAATATTATCCTTTATAATTACTGTAGTAATAAAGCAGGTATTCATTCTATAGCTCTCTCCTAATGTGGAACATATCAAAGAAACTAAGTGGATATTAATGGAAGAATAGAGATTGAAGAAAGCTAGTTGATAACCATTTTGTTTTTACTGGGTTATTTTTTGTTATTCGATTGAAAAAAATACAATTATTTTGAAACAATCCATAATATTTTATGCATGTAAGTAAATATATGCATATATTCACACTAAAACCTATTTAATTTATGATATCGACTGAAGGTGCTTGATGGAATTTTAATATCAATTTTGAATTGTTACAACTTTGTACGATTCCACATGTTTTGTCACTAACAACCCGGGCTTCGCCTTTCGGCATCTTCAGGCATTCTATCACACAGATGCAACAGAACTGACAGTCAGTATTGAAATATCATTTACAAATATGTCAACCGATAAAGCTCCTGTGAAACGTTATTAAAAACGATTAAGAATTTAAACTCTAACATTATCAAGTAGTAAGTAGTAAGTAACAGAGTTTTCATTTCGGTCTCGTTCCATTACACTGAAAGAAATGAATGATCAAATACATAAGTCAATCGATTTCATTTAAATTTTGAAAAATCACATTTAGATAAAAAAAGAATTTGGAGAGACGATAAAAAGCACATCACCTTTAACCCATGCTATTATTTATGTAATTTACATCTGTATAAATCTCGGGTGTTCGTCTTAAGCTGTCGGCAACATTGATATCGTTAGTAGTATGAAATTAATACATCACATGCTTTCACTCAACCGCTTCGATCCGTTGCATAACTCTTGTCCAGTATCAAAATCATCAGTTCTTTGACATTATGAATTCCAATTCATATTTCAATTCGTCATCTAATGACATTTATTTGAAATATTCTGTTGAGAATCAACTACTACAAAAGGGATCAACGTAAAATATTATATATTGAAAAGTGGGAACGATATGTAACCTGGGCGAATAAATGTTTTTGACATTTAAAAGCTCAATATTATTTAACAAATTGGTTTTTCCCTCTTACACAAATTCAATGTGAGCTTTCGTGGTGGTTTTTAAAATGAATATATTCTTCCTGAACAATTACTCGAGTATTTGATGAAAATATTTTAAGCTTAATAAAAATTCTCGTATCAAAAATTTATTTCCAAATATTGGGATAAATATGGTATGAACATAGAAATATTGTAATTTTTTCATAAGTTATTTGATTATTTAAATGTATTAAATACTTTTAAATATTTTTTTACATTTAATGCTGCAGTATGCTGCAATTACTTTGTGAAAATAAAATTTCATATTTTACAAACCCTGTAAGTAGCTCTCTCATAAAGGAAAGAAAATATAAAACGCCTATTTTAATTTGTTCATCAGACAAATAAAACTTTCTATTTTCTCCTCTAAATTCATATTTTGGTAATAGTTTTTAAAATGTCTTTCTTTAACATACAATTAAAGACAATGGATAATTTATGATATCGACTGAAGTTTGATGAACTTTCAATATCAAATTCGAATTAATATAACTTTGTACGATTCCAAGTGTTTTGTCACTTAAGACCCAGATTTCGCCTTTCAGCATCTTCAGGCATTCTATCACACGAATGCAACATAAGAACTCAGTCAGTTCCGTCAGCATCCATGTGATGGAATGCCTGAAGATACTGAAAGGCGAAATCCAAGTCGTTAGTGACAAAATTCGTGGAATCGTACAAAGTTGTAACAATTAAAATTTGACAATGGATAAATTAAAAAGCTTTAGTATCTTCGTGTGGAATATTTTTTATTATAAATCATATTATATATCCAATAATCGTTAAAAAAAATATTATAATTTTCCCTTCACAAAATTAAATAATTTTTCATTTTTTTCCATACACCGGTTGCATATTTGCAGTACTGCATTTTTACGATCACTATCGATTACAAATGGTTTCGAATTCGTGAATGTCCTGTTTTTCGGATGTATTATTTTAACACCAAAACACTGTACGTGCTGTGCACCTACATATTCCAATATGATTTTTATGTGACATAAAACGATATAATAAACAATAATGTTAATAGGAAATGCCTAAATTACTGCCGAGGAATTTTCATTTTCTTTTTTTTTTTGACGTGGGAAAGAACGTTCTAATTTTCTGGCGACGCAAATGTCAAAATTTACATTTAGTGTTGCAATAAAGTGGACAGCGTAGAACAACTATACTGGCTGGAATAGGGCTAACATATTTTACATATAATTTTGTATAAAATAATGAATAAAAAATGTTACTTTGTGTTCATCTTTTATTAAGTAACTATTTCCGAAGGGCATCATTGATAGTTATTTAAACTTATTTCAATTCTTTAAAATTTTACGAAACCCGTAAATTATTTTATAATGTGTAAAAACGCATACTTCATAAATAAAATTTGAATATCGAATATATGGAAGTTTTCATATTTCTTAAATAATTATTACGGTAGAGATATTTGAAAATTAGCCTGACGATCATATTGGTTGACAAAAATATGACCATAATCATGCACTGGAATGATCAGATATGCAATACATTCGTAGGTTTGAATGTCTGTTTTTGTATTAGTGTGCTAAAATGGATGATGAATTGTTTCATTTATTATGTAAAAAATTAAATTATATGTATTTGGTCAGATTGAAATTTTCATCCATCATATGGCGTTGCAAGTATTACATGACGATGAGTTTTTAAAACTCTTTTAGCAGTTTTCATTGTACGTAACTCATATCACACATTACCGGCACAGCAGGTTGTGAGGGACTATTATCTAGTTGTAAAAATAATAGTTGTTCAATTCGTATGTAACTATGGCACTTGCGAAACTTTAGCAAATATGTCGACAAAAGAATGCGATGACAGGTAGCACCAATTTGGCAATCTGACACCATATGCTTCCGTTTTTGATGAGCAGAGAGAGTACCTTGACATGGCATACATGAAGCATTGATGTGCGATATAAAAAATTGATTTTCGCATTCGTACAACAGAAATTACTTTGATCAAAATAACATTTACCGTTTATGAATCAATTAATTAAGTTAAATAGCTGTCTATTAGAATAAACAGGAATATGAGGAACAGAAAAATACGGACGTTGAAGATATCGAATAATCTTTTAACGTCCACCAAAGATACGCTCTCTCTGCATTCGCACCATGCGCATTGACAGCACGCTTTGTGACAGGTGGCACTACTGTCTAGTACATTTTGTGGTATCTAAATAATTACTGTCGCGCCTCTGTTAACAAAATATTTAACCCACGAAGCTGCTTGAACCAAGTACTTGGTTATGCATTTGTAATTAGTGATGACTCGATCCCTTTTTGGTCATACATATCATTCATTCATTATGTAAATTCTTAAGTCACTGCACAAATGTACTGGCGGCGACTTTTTACTACTATCCCATCGGTCATTTGCTATTATGAAAATGGTAACGAAAATTATTTTGCAATTGATTACGAATTTCGCATTGAGATATTTTTAACCCGTCCATATATTGTACATATAAATGATATTTTCAATGTTTTTTAAGGTAGGGATGTTATTTGAAGATTACAATCTTTTTTGCGTCTCGACTAATCATTTCTGCTGAAAAAAGGCTTAAGTATAATTATTTTTTGGAAAGAAGATAAAATAGTTTTTAAATAAATCATTGCTTTATATATATTTTGATAAAAAACGAAAAATTCATTAAATATGATAAAAATTGCATGTTTACAAATAATGATTTGCGTAGCCAAAAATTTTGTTTTTTGTTTCAATAACCAAATGTTTTAATTATTAAAAGTCTATATATATAGGTTTATCTATTGCATACATCAATAGAGATGACAAGAAAATTTTGTCATCACTTGTCAAAAGATTTGAATTTGGCAAATATTTTGGCAAATGGCAAAAATTACTTTTTAATCCAACATTAATTTCTAAAAATTATTAATGTGAAGGAATTTCAAGTTATTTGTAATATCCAAATATTTTTCTTTTGTAACAAATGGTTTCAAACTGTAGATTGTTCGTCACTTTTAACGCACAGGATATTTCTAGAATCTAATATTGAACGATATTCCTGTTTAACCAATATATCTCGTATCACCAAAACCACAGTTTATAAGAAAAATACTACTCAGGCTAAACATATTAACTAAAAAAACAGTACCACATTACTAGTACTAGGCGACAGTAACTTAATAAGAGTTTAAGTGGCTATTGCGACGTCATATATAGCACATTCTATAACTTTAGGAAACGTGTACTAGAATACGATCAACAAACAATGCTACAGGTGGCTTCCCTTATACGAATAAGCCTTGACTCTCCAATCATCAGACAGTGATCTCCAGGTTCATATCCAAAATTCTAGTTTCCAGCTTAATTTTGATCAGAAACTTAGCAGACTTACCCCAACTCCACTTTTCACTTTATCTTGAAGAAGAAATATACATTGCAAATTAGCGTAAAACTATTTGTTTTTGAATCAATTATGTTGTAATAGAAAAAATCAAAAGATCTAAGACTTCTTTTTTGTAGTGATTTAATAATTTTCCTCAAACTTGGCTTAGTGAAAATAATTGTTGAATAATTTTAATGAATTATTTGGATTACTTATTTTAGGTAATTTAGGTAGGTAAAATTACTTTTTCAAATAATATTTAATTAATTAATCAATGTGGCATAAATTAAACAATAATTCTGTTCATTATATTTTGATGAAAATTTTAGGCAACAATTTAAGGAAATTCTCAAATTATTTTCTAACCAAAAAAAAAAAAGAATAAGTACTGGAAGCAGAGGCAACATATTATATTATACGAATGTATAATACATTTTTTTATACTCGTGTGAATTCCTATCGTGTATTATTCGATTTGGGAAGTTTATCGTTTCTTACGAAACGAGATTTAAAATTTATCAACAAAACGATTACGATTTCAATGTCAACCATTTCATTCTGAAAAAAATCCATAAAAACCACAATAATAAAAAAAATAGTATGAAAATGATCATAAGCATGTTGAGTCTTGAAATTTTATATTTAAATCAAGGTCAGTAAATAGCATCATCAGCAAGTCACAAAAAAATGTTTTGTACGAATTTTAACTATCCATTTGCTTTGAAGTTTGGTAGATATTATTTGTCATTTCCACAATATTTATTTAGTGTAAAATATTTTCGCAATATGATTTTCACGCGAATTATATTAATTATACTGCTTAATAACGAATAATCCACAAGCAATTTCTTGACATACTGAATTCAAGAAAAAATACAAAACGTTTCTGATTCAATGTTCATCCTACATCATTGCACAATATTGGGAAGGTACGTGTCCATTCATTTTCTCTTTGAAAAACCATACCTCACCCAATATAAATCCATATTGAAAACAGGAATATTATTTATCATATTCAAAAAAAAAAAAAAAATTTATTACACCGTTAGGAAACAGAATAACACAAATAAGACTTTTTATTGATTGAATTGGCATTCACTTGGTAGAACTCCATTATAACACGGTGAAAAAATATTAATCTATTTTAGTTCCTAAAACTGTGAACTAAAATACATTGCTATTTTTTCACCGTGTTACAAATAAGACTCCTTGATGTTGACAATTTTGTCAAACAAAATATCAAACGGATATTTTTCAATGATTTTGAAAAGAAATTTTCAACAAAAAAATCAACTTACAGAAATATTTTGTAATTTTATATAGATTTTCTACAGTTACTTTATAGCAAAAATTTGTTTTTATTGACTTGTTTTTTAATTAATACGGCTTAACGAAGAGATATTTAGTGTATATATAGTGTATTAAACATTATTGATGTTTAGATGTCAGAAGACCTCGAATATACTAATAAATTAACGGTTGTTTTGCTTAGTATTGTGGGATATTATATTCTACAAAGTGTTTCCGATATTGGTTCTTTGGGGTTTTTAGTTATCTGATATCGATTACACAAAATTTGACTCGTTCAGACTAAGCCGTAACGAAAGCACTCAGAGAAATTTCAAAAGTTATACCTGAAGAGATTTGTCTAATAAAGTATTTCCGTGGAATTACGTCAGTATATTTGAGGCTTCTAATATTAATCAAGATTTACGATACATCTTTAAAAAAAGCCTGTCAAACAAACGGTCCACCAATGATTCATGGCTGTGACTTCAGAGATTTTTTTGAAGTGTATCCAAATTGATCTATTATTTTAATATTTAAAATGTATCGTCCTTTTTTTAATACGGTGTCAAATATCTTCAAAATATTTTACAGCAATTTCTTACATTTTTTATCATATTTGATTTTTAAACGAATACTTTTTTACATAATTAAATATATACGACCCACTGCCTACCGGAAATCTGCATCTGTGATCTGTGATGAAAAGAGATTTTGACATGCCTGATATACAGCACATTGTGGTGTTTTCTATCGAGTTTCGACATTATTTACTTAGTATCGTGATTAAATGACTTTGCATTGAAATCAGCACGCGGCAAAAGATGGATGCAGTTTTTTAAACAATTATCAAAATTGTAATTAAAGCTTCAATTTTAATGTTTTTTATCTAGATTATTAGCTTCCTAAAGCTTCTCACTACATGATCACTGAACATGACGTGGCGTGTTACAAATCTTTCAAAGTCAATCTTGGTTGAACAAAAGCCGCTGCGTTATGAATTAATTGGAGGCCTATTACTGTTAGTAAAAATTTTAAACGCATTAATATTACCGCCCGAATTTGGTTAATGTAGCATGTATGGTGTCATCCATTGCGAACAATTTTTATTCCTAATTTTGTCAGTGGATGCCATAGCAACCCACAATATAATAAAAATTTATAATATAATATAACACTATACTCGATTCGACTCAACAAAAAAGTGAGCGCAAAATATCCCTAAAGTTTTTCATACATCCCAACCTATAATTAAATATTTTTTTAAAGTTTATTCTAAAAGCATTGTTCTTATACTTTTGATAGATTCGGCAATAACGTTGTGGAAGCTCATTTAAAATAAAATTAAAATACCTTTGATTATTGAAAGAGGCGAAAGACGTGTAACATTTCGTAACACAATACGTGAAATAATCAAAGCTTTTTTTATTTTATATTAGCACTGTTTTAGTTTGAATGCTAATAAATAAACTAAATGTTTTTTTTAACATCTCTACAAAAACATCTTATAAACTCGCTTTTTAACCTAAATTAAATTCATTATAATAATGATATTATTTGTTTTTGAATAAGGCCATGACAACCTGATAATATTTAAAATTTCGAAATCTTTAATGACTATTATACCCTATTAAAATATTAGGACCTTAAAAGGTTTGTGGTTTACCTTCACACCATTAAAATATTTTTTTTTGAATTAACTAAATCCGCTAACCGTAATACTAAAGTATTCTCTATTGTAAAATTATGTAATAAAATCTATTGATAATTTAAAAACTATACTTCTTAAATGAATTGAATCCTTTTTATGATTATTTATTTTAATCACAGAACCGGCCAAGGTTGTTTGGTGAATTTTTATACCAAATTTGGATCATTCAATTTAAATTCCACCAAGCACAAGTATGAATATTACTAGTACAGCGGGGTTAAGTGTTAAAGTATCTTGATGTCAAATAGTTTATTGACAGTCAGTTTGAGAGCATCTATGTATTATATTAGAATACCCGGAGAGGCCGATCAAAACCTGGGTACATGATTGACTAAGCATGTGGAAGTTTTAAGAGCCAGAAAGATTTAAAGTCAGATATAAATAATTGTGTTGATTGTAATTAAATATTTTGAATAAATGATTTATTATGTGGTACAAAATATTCACAAATATGTGTCTTCGTTTGCCATAATTCAATTCACCATAATATTAAAATTGTCTCATTCGGCTACAATATTTGATGGTACTATTTTACTTAAATGTCCTTATTTCTTTTCAAAATATTTCTTCCAATGCAACAATACAAAATTATCTTCGACAAAATTCTCTTTCGGCTCCATAATATATAAAAGATAACATTTTTGAATAGTTAACTTGAATTGATTTTTTGATACTTTTCGACTCAGCTTACGAACTAAAAAATAGGTCGTTAATAATAAATCGGATTACTACCAGTGAAACGACTATGCCATCAACTAACCCCATTATTTTTTCTTATAAAATATGATCTTGTACTTTAAAATTTCAAGTAACTCGATTGTCACAAATTCTATTGAATTCCACTATTCAAACTCCAGATTGTATTATTTTATTTGACTATCACAAAATTTTTAACTTATTTTTGTACAATAATTTTTTGCTAATAACATAACTTTCAGTGTAAAGTTAAAGCATAAAAACTTTTAGTTATATACAGAAAGAGTGTGTTTGAATAAGAAGAAAATATTTTAGTTGTAAGTTTGAAGCGCCCTTATTATTCTAGCAAGCAATACCCCCCCCCCCCCGGCATCCTTTTGCCATTATGTTTTATGAATACAAGTCACCCACCCCTAACAACCGTTTTTACTAATTAAATCAGCCATATCCATTCCATCCAGCCATTCTATCGTTTTAATATACCGTATTCCGCCAATCAATTTTATACGGCCGGCGATTTCACTTTATCTTCAATATCAATTCTTAAAGTTATATTGGAAAAAATTTTATATATTTTCTCACTTAAAATATTTTCTTCACGATAAACTTATAAATAATTATGGGTAACTAATAACATTATTTGTCTTTATGTACTTTATCCATTGAAATATGAACTTATGAATCGGTATTACTAGTCTCATTTGAAATACTTCAATCTATTGATTGAATTGGCATTCACTTGATAGAACTCAATTATAACACGGTGAAAAAAATAGCAATATATTTTAGTTCTACAAAATACATTGCTATTTTTTTCACCGTGTTACTACAATCTATATTTTGATTTGTATCCGAAGACATAAAATATATCACTGTAATCTTTTTCTCTCATCAAAATCATTCTATTTGATCCTGAAAATGGGTTGTTGAGAAAGTGCTTAGCTTACTATAAATTCATTCCGTCACTTTTACTCTCCATTAACTATGTAGTTTTACAATTGACTAGAAAACAGTTGCCTTTTTTGACATTATGTTAAAACACTTCTAAGATTTCCATATAATACATATTACAAAATGTAGATTATTAATTTATTTTTAAAATGCTCTTTTACCTGATACTTTTTGCTGCAACCCACAAGGTATTTTTTGTTAGCGAAATGCATGACGTGTTATTAAATTAACATCATTTATTTTTTTATATTTAATAAATTATCTATTATTTCCTTGTTTTATCAAAAAAAAAACATACATCTAAAGATACACCTACTTAAAATATTAATATAAAATAAAATGACACCATGAAAACAAAACATTACTCCGTTTTTCCTCAATGCGTTTTTGTTGGTCACTTTTGAAATTTCAAAATAGCAATCTTTGACACTGGATATTTCAATAATTTAATATTTTTTTCATTTTACGATGTACATTCTAGATTAGATAAAATTCTTTATTTCGTATCATACGGTAATGAATCGCCTGTGAGGTTATCTGTTCATTTTTTCGTAACGTCATATTATTTGGAATTACATACAAACATTTTTATTCCACACCGCATGAAATATTGCGTGTAAATCACTAAGCAATACAACTTTTTTCATGGTTATTTCTTCATTTTGTAGCTAATTAATTTTATTATAATCTTAACGATATTTAATTCTCTTTATTCAGTTTCTCAATTTTTCTTTTATAAAAAAGTGAGTGGGAATGTAATATATGTATGTATTAATAAAATATGTTTGTGAATGTTTACTAATGAACACTAAATAAAAATAATGTATTAAATTATTTAGAAAAGAAAAAGTTTTTTTGTAAGCTTTAAAAATTGGCAATATTTTTGAAAAGCAATAATTGTTTACGATCGTAAAAGAAGCAATCGAACAGTCATTATGATAACATTTTTTGATTAGTCTTAATCATTTAGAACATATTTATATATATCCAACTCACTATGTAACATTTCAACGGGACAAATTATATCAGAACAAATCCCAGCTATAAATTACGCCTTACAATAAAATCAATCATTACTTGTTTATAATACATACGACACTACTAAACGATAAGCATATATATCTTGTAAACACTATAAAAATATCATAATTGACAGATTCTAGTTCATATGTACATCATTAAATAAAATCCTCATTAATAGTCACAAATCTCGTGTTGAAATATATGTAAGTGAAAATCTATTTTTACTATTTTATATTACTATTTTTTGTACCATTGTTATTTTGTATATTTGAAATAATCTATCAAACTGGCGAATAAAATATGCTTCAACGGGAGATAACGAATATATCACAGTGGGTTATGGAATTGCGACTGTTTATATGTATGATTCTATGCCAATAAGTTGATTTTTTTTTTTGTTTAACAATTCTTTAGCTCTGATCAAATCAATAAAAAATAAACAATAGAAACAATACCCACGTGTAAATGTAATATTTTTATAATATTATACATTGAAATCACTTGATTAAAAAATTACTGTATGTAATATATTATATATAACACCAAAAATCGAAATATGGTATCGTGCGGACGCAATAGCAAATCAAGGTATATTTCCTAGTGGGGTGGGCACACGTCGTATCTCGTATGTCGCGATGGCAATCGTTGCTTTGGGGGGGATGCTCGACGAATATTGAAGTGACCAGACGAGGGGATCTATACTATATAAAGCTTACTGTATCGTTAGACTCCTATAACACTTTTAGTAAACTTCGTATTTATACGTGTTGAAGCAACTCCTAAGTGATTTTTAAAAGTTCCAACAAATTCAATTAAAATGATTGGAAAAGTATCCGTAAGTTTAATAATCTCTTTTATTTTTATCAGCTCAACTTTTTTGTAAACAAACTTTTCATTTATTCTTGGAAATTTTGTTGCTCTTTTGAACACTGTCATCTTCAGTCAATAGAACTTTTCTCGTAAAATTCGCCTTGCATTTTTTCAGGAAAATAGAATTTTCTCCGTGTATTTTTTTCATGGATGAAGTATTTTTTTTTCGTAAACAATCGTTTGACCGAATTTTATAATCAAACATGACTTTATTAGCGAGCATATCGTCTCAAACTTATTCAATCGTGCGCTATTTTAGCTTGAACATGTCAAAAGTTATTTTTATAATATTTATGTACCATTCAAGTTATTTTTAAATTAAATTTTAAAAATATTTTTAGAAACATTTATTAGTGAAAAAATGACCATTTTATTGGTATGATGCTAAATATTTATATACAGCTAAAATATAATACAATATTTTTATCACAATTAATTGACACTTTTTTTAATTTAACAAAATATTATACTTCACGAATTTTAAAATTTATTTACGATTTTTTTTTATCTCGGTACTCATTTTGGTTTATTTTATATTAGTTGTTCTCAATGTTAGTCGATATATGTACTGTATACATACAACCAAAAACAATTAAACTTTGTATCGTTCAATTCATAACACTACCTTAAGGTTTTCGTTGACGGCGTCCCTGTTGACACCGACCCCGGCGTCACCTTTCGGTATTTTCATGAATTCAGTTGCACTCGATCGAGATTCGATGATGGATAACCGACAGGAAGTGTTAAAAATTGACGATTGCACAAAGTTCCTTAGATAACCTTCAGCCGATATTTTAAATTTTAACTTACCCATTGCATAATAAATCCACTGCGAGCTTATTTACGAAATCTTAACACTATATAGCATTTGAATAATGTGAAAATAATATTTCCGATCAATATATATGTTGTTTTCTATTATATTATATTGCTTATGATTTAAATATACCTCGGATTCCAAAGGTTAAAATAAAATTAGATTTTGTATTACTAAACTTCAGAGTAAAAACAAGAAACTTTTTCAGATTATAAAACAAGGCAGTAACAAATACAGCATATGCATTTTTTTATATTTGAGAACAATACTATGATATCATTTTGTTACTACTACAGACGTCAAATGTTTTAACGCAGATGGATCGGCTCACTGAAGCTTATAAGGTTAATATTGTACAACATATTAAGACCTGCAAGTACTCCCATAAATATACTCGAAATTAACTGTCAATTTATGTCACAATATATTACAATCGCGAACGGGCATCAATGAAATGATCCATATTGTGTGACAGTCCTAAAAGACGTGACAAGCGTTGGAATTGATAGAACATCATCATTGTCTAGTCATCATACTTGTTGGCATCCTAGACTACGTCGTTAATACTTACAAAACAGCCCATGCCATGAAAACGTTTCGCTAATTATTCCGCGATCCGGCAGCATGAAAACTTACGTAAAAAAACAATTAAAAATACGCTAACTAACACCGTCTGCTTATTTAATTTGGACGTCGTTTTTCCAATTTACCATCAATAAATTGATTTATTCTGTCGGTGATTAACTTGTTTTACAATTTCATCTTTTTCTGGTTAAAAAAAATGTTATTTCATAAGTCCTTCTTCAAATTTTCTATAATATTTTGAATACAAATTATGACAATAAATATTTAAATCCATCTCATGAAACGAAAAATACTATTATAATATTAAATAATAAGTTAATATGACAGTGTGGTATATTTAGTTTTTAATTAAAACTAGTAATATGTTTAACTAAACATCAATTGTGCATTAAAATAAAGTCATCAATAATATAAATTTCATAGAAATCAAGTATTATTGTAAAATTGCACAATTGTGGCGATAAAATCCTATTACTGTAATCATCTTATTACAGTATTCAATATCTATCTATTCAAAATTTGTCATTAAAGAATAGTTGATTAACCGTCACACTGTACATTCTGACATAAAAAGTGTATTATTGTATATCAAAACTTGCAGTATAAGCGACTTACAATGGTTTGTTTTTTACCGGTCGGAAATATTAATTAATATTTGAATTTCGCTTATAGAAATCGAAATATTTACATTATTTTCAAAGCGTGCCGTATCAAAAATAATAATTTTTCGTAATGCACCTCGGTGCTGTCAATTAAAATTTATCAGTTCAATAAATAAAAGCAATACTCTTCGTTATAATTCATTAACATTTTACATAGTCGACTGGATGGCATGACACGTGCGTTTAGTCTAAAAATACGTTTATAGCTGGAAATTTCGATATTAGAAAAAACTAAAAGTGATACGTGATCACGTTTGATGAATCATCACGAGAACTTTTCAACAAAGAAACATATTCATTCGGTGCATGGCAACTTCGGCAATTATCATGTGGATGCTTAAAACAATTGTCTTCCAAATTTCGTAGCAAATGTCTAGTAGTTATGCATTTTTATCACTTAATGTAACGAGTGTTTTCCTTGTTAGTTTATAATTTTGTGTTCATTCAAACACTACTATTTTATAATTTATGATTTCGACTGAAAGTGCTTGATAATATTTCAATATTAAATCAGAATTCTTAAAACTTTGTACAATTCTACATCTATAAACTTTGGACCCTTCAAATGTCACTACTATTTTCTTAAGTACTTACGATAATATTTCTTTGGATTTTATATCTGTGATAAAATTAGCATTTCCAAGGCTAGTTTTATCAAAGCAAAGACAAAATAAGACAAAATATTTTTTTTTCAAAAGGGACTTATTTTTTATCATGCGGTCATATATTTTTTTATAATACAGATTGTATAATATAAAATACTCATAAACTTGTTTTATTTTTTCAGTTTTTTGTGGTGGCAATGATTGCTCTCTCGGCAACTGCACCTGCTCCAGTACCGAAACCATTTTTTGGACCCAAGCAGTAATAAATATTTTATTTAATGAAAAAAATATTTAGAGCTACATTTGTTTTTACCGACTAAAGCTTCATTAAAAAATATTTTAATAAACCATCAATAGATGTCATTAATTTATATATGGCAATTTTTATTCATAAAAAATTGTTTGCTTCCAGTGTAGATCATATGCAATATTAAAAGAGCATATCATCACAACTTGTTTTGCAAAGTCAATTATGTCATCCTTCATTCCTAACCTTTCAATAGACAATTGGAAATGGACTAGTCAACTTTTTGCTTATTCTTCATCCATGTGAATACTACAGACAATAATGTGTGAAAAATTCTATTTCATCATTGACCAGCTTACTACAGCAGCGATTTATAAACAACAGCTGTGTTTCTTTTTATATGTTAAAAAAAGCTTAATAATTGCTGACCTAAAGCAGTTGTATACAGAGATTTATTATTATTTCTAACAAAGCCATTCCAGAATCAATTTTCCACAGTATTCAATATATTAATGAATGAATTTTAAACTTTCCAGTGAACACTACGTCATCCATGTACCATATCATGTACATAATGTTCATCACCATCATGTAGAGCATGTTCCCATTGTAAATCACGTGCCAGTGCCTGTTGTAAAACATGTACCGGTCCCTGTTCATGTACCAGTCTACAAACATGTCCCAGTTCCAGTTCATGTACCCATTTACCCCAGCTATGGATACTCTGATGGATGGTCTGAGAAATATTATTAAATGCAAAAACACCACTACGATTGAGTAAGTTGAATGTTTATTATTAGTCGAAGGAGTTTTGAAAATGGATTATATTCATTAGATTAACTAGTGACACATATGTAATAATTAATATTGCAAACATAAAAAATTTCAATTTGTGGAGTAAGAAGATTTCAATTGGTTCCAAATGATAGTAATATACTGTATTGGTTTTTCTTTATTTTGTGTAATAATTTTTATATCTGCTGCATAAAAAAGAAGCCATTAACTATTGTATATGGTGATTATAAAAATAATTATTAGGAATGGCCTAGTTGTTATTATAACAAGTAGCTATTGTGTTAGATGCGATTAATGTGCATTATATTGTAACATGTGTTTTAATCAACAGTCATAAGTAGCTCAACAAACAATAGCATCTGCACAATTTTTATTATTTAAAAAAACTCATATATATATATATATATGTACTAAAAATAATTATGTATTTTTAAGTATTCATTGATTGCGCTAACTTTGTGTTTTCTATTGCTTTCAGGACAGGTTCATAAAAAAAACCACATGACAATTATCAACACGTCAAAACTCAAAATGATGTTAATTTGAGACTCTAGGCGTACCTAGATATTATTGGTTACTTTTAAAACGTTATAGTTTTGTTATTTTTATTTGCTAAATAATGCACTGTACAAAACTAGCTTAAGATTTCTTATAGCATTTCGTTCATTGTAAAATGCAAATAGTTTGCCATTAAATATTTTTATTTATACCAAAAATGTTTTTATTTTCATTACTGCTTGCCATAAATCTTGCTGATTGAAATGCGATTGACAAATACAATTAAAATATTGTTGTTCTGTAAAATGCCGCATTGATTTAATTTCTAGGTGTATGTAGTGTTGCGAACGAAAAACAAGTAGATATTGTGTTAGATGCGATTAATGTGTATTATATTGTAACCCTTTGATTAATGAGCTATTTTTCGCTTTATAATATTTTATGTATGTATTGATTATTTTTTTTAAATACAACTATCAAAAATATTTAAACATTGTTATTTTGTTATGGGCTGATGGGATGAATATTTCCTAATACATCAAGAAGTGTTTATTTATTTATAATTTTTGAAATTCATATTTAAAAATGTAAATAAAATAATTCACCATAATTATCAAACAGTTATCTAAAATTGTTTTAGTTAAAATTTTTTGGAAGTCACTTTATTTTATTCATCTGTTGTGTGTCACACGTGTTTTTTTATAATCAATGATTTTAAGAAATGAGTATTAGCCAAAATATTTTTTGCGCTCAATGTTATACAGCTATTATTTATTTCCACATATTAACTATTTTACATAATCATTTCCTTCCTTTGAAGCAAATAACATAAATAAGATTACTGTCAAATATCACTAATTGACATGTGGGGTATCCATATCTGAATAAATATAATAATAATATATCAAATCTGAGAATTTTAATAGTTAGTATACAATACCTTATTGTACAGGTACAGCCATACTCTTCAAAAGTTAAATGTCTTTTATTACTATATATTGAAGAATGTTTGTAAAAAACTGATGAAAATTTATCCACTGAAGTAATACATCTTAAAGAAAAAAATGAAGAAAACCTACTGTCAAATGTTTTTGACAGTAGGTTTTTATAATCACTCTTTGCCAATAAAAATTCAATACTGCCTTATCAACGAATTAGGCAAGCAAAAGAACTGGAATCACATATTACACTTCAATTTACACACCAATTTGTTCACTTTTACCTTAAGACATAAAAATAAAGAATAACATATAATGAAACAGCGATTATTTCAAAGTGTATAAACACCAAATATACGCCTTTCATTTTTTTATATCTTTTCAAAACAGAAGTGTAAGAACAGTACATTTTTTCGGCCCAGTCAATAAATAGTGCTTAGATTTATTACAAAGAAACCACTCAAAGCCTCATGTTCAAAACATGGAGAATGGTATATAAAAGAAACATTAATGAAGGAAAACTAGGAGTAAATCAGTTCCTATAATGTGTTAAAAAAAAAAGATAAGACATTGAATTAAATAAAGAATGGCTGTGAATTTTGATAGTTTGTTTCATGGCGCCACTTATAATATGCAGCAGGCTGTTTACAGAATGATATTAAATAAGTACACTGGTTTAACTAGCCAAGCTGTATTGAAATCAGGATATTATCAGTTTTACTTACATTTTCAATGAGTTCGGCGGTAACTTTTTTATATAAATCATAATTAATACTATTGTTATCCACTCGGTGAGTTATAAGATATGACACATGTGTCGCTTCTTTGAGAATCGTCTACGGACTAACTGTATCATGAGGTTACTCATTACTAAGGTAAGAAGTATAGAGTAAAATAAAACAATATATGGAAAATAAAATAACTCTTTATTAAATGAAAATAAAATGGCACATTAAAGTAAAATGTATGTTACAATAAATTAGCTTCAATAATGGCAATAAAAGACTATTCTAAAAAAATTGGAATGTCGATTTCATAATAATAACTATTAGTTTTGCAAACATGAAATTACATAAATTTAATTTACAGTTTAGTACATGACATAAAGTCAGCATAAAAAGGAACATAAGAAATCGAAGACATGAGTAGATGAAACAGTTATTGTCACAATTTTCGAAAAATTTTATGTATGAATGACGATGTTGTGCAACCATCTCTCACACATATGTGTCATACAGCTTGAAATGTTGATTGGTCTGCCATTTCAGCAAGATATTAACGGGTTACTAGGCTCTTAACCCCTTAACGATGAAGGTATCATCTAGTACACATAGTTCCTACACGCAAGGCAGTGACAGAAACAATTCTCATGTCATTGCGGGCAGTGAATTGGATAATTTATTCAAAATATTAATTATGTAACGTAACTCATTCATCCAGTCCTGTCTTCGATTATATTTTAATAGTCATGTATGTAAATTACAATGACCCCATATATCTTGATTTGCAGTAATTCTTTGGTTCATAAAATTAAAAGTTTATTTTCAATTACCCGTTGAAATCGCATCTTCAATTCATTACTTAAGTCAATTTTAAAAATTAATTGTTTCAGCCTACATTCTCAGTTAAATATAAACTATCAATCAGTGAGACAAAGTTCAATCAAATGTGAAAAAACCTTGCATTTGCGAAGATTTATAAATGATAAATGAATTTATTGACTTGAACCATTAAGTAACTTCTTAATGGAGACACTGTTTTTATAATAATACATCAATATAATTCTTATAATCTATAGCAATATAAACATTATTAAAGACTCATTTTAAAACAAAATGTCACTAAACAAACACTTGAGAAAAACATCTGTTTGCTGACATGTTGAGATGAATGACAGTAGAGTTTATGTATGAACACAGATGAAATATTAGCTTACAAATATCTGCCTTAGTTAATAGCTCAAAATAAACTTTGACAAAACATTAATTCAAAACAGAAGTATAGATAAATGTATATACCAATAAACCATTTCATTAACTAATGGCACTTTTACTTAAGATTAATAATTTTTGTACACATGTATTTTGTAAAACTATACTCATTAATAAATATCATAAATATTATTATAAATCTACCTTAGGAACAAAATCTTTCAAAGGCGTATGCCAAAAAATAAAATGCATATTAAAAATAGAATATTTATAATACTATATGAAGCACTTGCAATAAAAAATAACCAAGTATGTGATTCATATGAAAAATCATTTCATAGGAATAAAAGCAGTATAAACACTTTTAGGCATATAAGTTCTGGAATGAAAATTTTATATTAGCCCTTTAAAAAAAAAATAGGATAAATGCAGAAATGTCCTAGTTATTGATAATCAAATTATTATATTGATTGATAGAATGTCTATACATTTCAATTTTGATGCTTGAAGTGAATAGATATCTTCCTTGTTTGCTTACCAATTATTACTTTTATTAGTTCAATCAGAAACAACTTGAGTATTGCTGAATTCACTTGTTCCCCAAGATATGTCTGCTGTTAATAACTAACTAGCAAAATCTAGAGCTTTGATAACTTAATCACTTGATACTGTTCACTCGCCATTACCAATTGAGCAGGAGATCGGGGATATCCACTTGTTTAAATCTAGGAAAGCTCAAGGACAGAATTGTATCAACAATACCCTTCTCAAACATTCCTGAGCTTTTGTCGTGCCAGAAATAACAAAACTTTTATATTAATGCTTTACCAGTGGTATTTTTCCTCACTGCTGGAAAAATGGGATGCCAATAGTCATTTCAAAATATGGCAATCGCTTACCATCAGACCCTAACGCTTTTGCCAATTTTTGGAAAAATAATCGGTATATGTGCACTAGGACTGAGAATACACCCTGTGAAGGGTGTGAAAATATAGCAACAACAATTCAATGATTATTTCTGATAACAATAGAAATACAAAGAAAGTTCAGTACAAAAGTGAAACACATTTTAGTAAAATAGATGTTAATTTGCTAAATATAAAAAAAACTAAAACCTAAAGATTTGCATACATTATCTTTGATATGCAAATAACTGTGGCTGTATAAAATGTGAATATAAGTGAAAATCCTATTCAATTACTTTAAGGAACGATATGCTGTCTTTTTGGTAAAATCGGCAGAAAACATTCTATATTGTAGAAAAAGTTATTATTAAGATAACACTATCTGCAAACAGAAATAAGCTAATGATTTAAAGCATGTCTTGACCGGGTTATACTGTATATCAATGTTATATATATGAGGCAAGAATTAAAAACATTGTTAGAAACAAAATATATTGAGTACCTGATCATGTACTTCTAACATAGGTGATTTTCCCGGTATTTGAAAAACATTATTTTGTGTGTTTATTGGTTGTTAGGTTATTTGACTGTTTTGTTTGAGCAAACATCTTAAGACAGGTAAATTATTTAAAATGACAAAATAAAAAAACAACTGACTTGACTCTTGTGATGGTTCACCCTAAGCATTGATTAACAAGTTAACGCCGGGGGACCGGGAATAGCGGTAGCTACCCATTGATATATAGAACCATTTTTTTGTGAGAGATAACTGTTGACTCTAAATATAAATACTTTATTTGCCTTTATAATTTATGGCTCTACCTATTACTCGAGTCTTTAGAAATCGGAAACGAATAATAATATTTTGTTTTGAAATGGATACCCATGTGGCGGCATATGGATAACATTCCAACTATCAATGGTCGCATGCTATTCAAACGTTTGTAAAATAATTAAAACAATAATAAAACATATAATGCATGTTTTTTTCAAAAAAATTTTACATAAAAATTACATAAATTATTATTGTTATATGATTTAAAAGTTATGTTCAATTTACGAAATATATTGTTGTAATCCATTTTTTAGCAAATCGGCTCCACCGCAGGAGGTATTTTGCAGCAATTTGGTTCCGGTGTTAATGTGTAAATATCGCAATATATCTTACTGTTGTATCAAAAAATGGTAGAAAATTGTGTAATGATTCAACAAATAAAAAATACCCACTTTTAAATGATGTTGAAAAGATTTCCTAAATAGATTAGCATATACATAAAATAAATTTCATTTACTTGAACCTGGAACATAGATTGCAGCACCTTTACTGGGCACTGCTGTGAATATAGGACTCATAGGTTTACCGTTTGCCGACATATATGAGGGCCTTTTGGAATAATAGCATTTTATCAGCATGTTTTTGAAATCTTCAAGTTTCGAATGAGGACATAGGGCAACAACACAGCCACCCCATCTGAAAATATAAAGACAACAATGAAACCTGATCTATAATAACATTCTAAAAAATTTATGGAAGACTTTACAAGTTTGTGAAAAAAAAAATAATTTGATACATTTACAGTTGTTAAGGACAAATAAAAATCAATGGAAACAAATAGTTTCACTGTTTTACTACCATACATATGATTTGGGGCTTTGAATACTACATGGTACATGGAAAACACTATTCACGTTTAATTAAGGAATTGATGGATGGAATAGATTTTTCCTGTATTCAATAAAAGCTGTAAGAATTACAATTAAACACTATATTTGTTTTTCATAAGACTACATCTATTTTCTACAAAGATAATTAGATGCGAATGAAAATAATGACATTGCCCAGTCAGCTGCAGGCCATTGTCTGGACAATTTGGTGCCAATGCAAAACCATATTCTAAATCAGTTCACAAATACAGTACAAGATTTAAAACATTCAATCACTCTCTAACAAGTGCCCAACGAAAGGACCAGTAAATAAATTTTCCCTCCAATGGCCAATTTCATAGAATATAGTATTTCACCTACCCTGCACCAGTAACTCTAGCTCCTGCACCATTAAGTTGACACAATTTAACGAGGATGTCCACTTCAGGATGGGAGCAGTCATAGTCAGTCTTTAAGCTTTCGTGACTGTTATTCATTAAAGTAGTTAAAGCTCTGAATTTATCATCGTCACTTGTATTTGTGTCTTCACACACCCTGATGAATTTTTCTAACCTAATGGCCTCTAAAATAAAAACAAATCATTAGCAAAAATATTAGACTGAGAAACATTATATACTACGATAACATGTTTGAAGAAAAAAGAAAATGATAACATTTAATAATCATTGCCATAAATATTTACCTGAATATACATGAGTTGCCCTCTTTCTCGGTCCATCTGAATTTTTATACAGTGACAGATTTTTAGCTTTCTCTAACATTTGTTGCAGATCACATTTTAATAACCTTGCGACTGATGCAAGTGTTAGTCCCTGGATTTCAGTTTTTTCTGACAATTTACCATGGCTGTGAAGCAACATCTGCAAAAAATATTTCAATATGAAAGCATAGAATTGTATTTAAAAATACACAATGAATCTTTCCACAAAATTCATTAACATTTTAAGTGTTAAAGAAAAATTCAGAGCGCGAACACATATTCTAACGAACCACATGTATATTAGATAGCCTGTAGGAAACACTTGGCAATATTCAGTAGAAGATAGACTTGAAGTAATTTCCAAAAGATCAGGCACATAATTGGTATCTCTCCACTAAATGTGTATTATATTATATCAACAAAAACTTCCATTATCATAATACAATAATGCTTTTATATGTATACCTTGAAAACAAAAATATTGTCAATAAAAAGAAATTAAGCTAAAAATATCTAGTAATTAGTCCTCACGCACCATTGCTGCTGTGCGACATTCCTGAACCCTCAAATTAAAATCATTTGTGTTAGCTTTTTCTGCTTGTACCAGAGAATGGCAAATGACAAATACACCAACATTTTCTGGGAACGGAACATTCTTAACATCCACTGGATTGAATGTAATGTGCGATAAAAATCCTAAAACAATATACCATACAAATTAAATCACATTATACACTTGTCAAAGCAGAATAAACTTTAACAAAAATAATTTTTTTACTTTCAGACGTAATTTGAAGTGAAATCTCAATTGTCGTCTACTCAAAGATAAGAATGTGTAACTAATTGAGATATAAGCAGACATTACAGACTACAGCAATTAAACTGTAAAAACAATAAATTTGGGTGTTTGGGAGATAGCTATCTAAAAGCGTGAGTTTACCTTCTTGAGCAGTAAATGCAATTGCCTGATCCATTCCACCGCCAAATGTGCCAATCAGTCGTTCACTTTTAGCGCACAGCTCTGCCATTTCTAATTTAGTAGGATGAACCTGGTGATGAAAAAAAAATTAATAACTTAACGCTTTATAAAAAATAAATGAATTCATTTATAAAAATTCTATTTACTTAATTTATACTAACCCATTAACGCCCAAAAAAAAAACTGCAAATGCAAAATATTTTTTAATGCTGTTTACTACGACATTTTGAAAAAATATCAATAAATCTGCATAGTTATGAAAATAAAGGAATTTACATGGCCATGTTCAGTGGAAATTTAGTAGTAAAGTGTTTTGAATGCCAACGATTAAAGATTAGAGTTGCACTTAGCTGCTTTAAGATTGAGTAAGGATACTTCTATGTTTGCTAATTTGTTGTTGGAGGAACATTCATTCAACTAGGATGAAGGTATTCAATTGATTGATGTCTAATCATTACTTGGCAAATTGAAATATGTAGGTATTTCCTAACAAAATAAAAACAAAAACCCAATTATATTTTAATGATAGTTAATTATAATTTTTTGTAAAATCATTAATTTTATTTATCATTAATGAAACTTATCACAAGTGATTATGTTAATTATTATTCGATCAATATTATTGAATTTATTTTAGCTGTCATTTAGTTCTTGCCTTGAGGTCTGTATTTTCCTTCAATCAATAACTTTGGTATATAGACGATCCTGACTGTTTATTGTGTATCAGTTTTGTTACATCCGTGTGATAGAACGTCTGAAGATGCCGAAAGCGAAACCCGGGTCGTTGGTGACAAAATATGTGGAATCGTTCAAAGTTTTAACAATTCAAATTTGATATTGAAATTCCATGAAGCACCTTCAGTCGATATCATAAATTATATGAAACATTGTTTTGTGAAATACTTATGATAAAACTTCTGATGACAATCTGATATTGATGATGATAGATGATAACAAAATTTATATAAATATAGCCCCATAATCGAAAATAATAATTTATTACCATGATTAACTCTTTGTACGCATATGGCAGCTATGTACATCATAGCTGACATGCCCCCAGAGCGTATTAACAATAAATATGCATTTGTAATAAAATTTATAACATTTTCAATAGTTTAAAAACATGCCGCCTGTCACCAGAGAAATATTTTTACGATGTAAGCATTCAAAGGATTAATTTGAAAGAACAATTTTTATATCATTGTTTACTTTACTATTGGTGGCCGCACATGAAAACCTTTGGTCTACATAACTACTTAAAAATGTAATTTATCTATCAAAATATCTGATAAAAATATTTTACTTAACAACAAGGCTATAAAATATGTTTTATGCAAACTAATTGATAAAAGATTTCATAAAACAATTCTATAAAATATAGATCAGATAAATTATTATTTTTATAAAATAATATTTGTGCTGACTATGCTTATTTATTGTGATAAGATAATAAAGTTATAAGATAATATAGATAGCTTTATCACCATTTTGGTAAGCATAGATTGATCAGCAAATAAGTGCTGAATTCTAATCTACTTACAATGGTGTATATTTATAAAAAAAAAATGCAGATAACTGCAATATATATAAGGTTCGTTGACATTACAACATATTATGTGCAAAACATTCTGCATCAATATGATATGCATAATGAACAAGGAAAAATTTTATATAAAATTCTGCTTCTTTTTTTGTATTTTTCATAATGATTTGACAATTATTAGTCAAATTGAAAATATTACAATTACAAAATAATTCAATTCATGAGTGCCACACTCAGTTTAATGCATATTTACATAACCGCCAAAGTACACTTTTGTTTCATGCGTAGCACTGGGGAAGTGGTTAATAAAATAGTATTTATATTCAATGTCATATAAATATTATAGTATATATTCTTACATTATTATTATATGTCATCGCAAGGGTTGCAGCACACACAAGGGCACTAGAGCTAGATAATCCTGCAGCTAAGGGAATGGTGCCCAAAACACATGCATTTACACCTTTTATGGAGGATGTATCAGATGTTAGTGTATTCATAATTTCTGGAGGAACTATGGAATAAGAAACAAAACAGATCAATTATTTTTAATATAAAGTATAAAAATATGTTAAACTTTTCCAAATACATTGAATAACATTGTATTGTCAAAACAAAAATTTTACTCTAATCACTTCTGAAATAGAAAGTAAGTTAAAAAATAATAATTTAGGCTAAAAGCTTCATAAATGCAATATTTTAGAACTTACATTAAACATGTTGGTTCTCAAATAAGAAAAGCTACAGTGAAATAAATTATATAAAAGAATAGATATATTGTGAAATTTGAATTCCATCAAGTACCTTCAGTCAATATCATAAATTAAATATATATGATGAATAAAATATAATTTTGCAGTCTTCCTCAAAAATAGCTCAAGAGCTTTTTTTATCTGGATTGATTTTTAAATTATAATATATTTATGTGTGTCAATAGATACTTGAAGGACAAATATATGAGTTCAATGAAGTTTGAAAATAGAGATCTTTGACGATTTGAATAAAACATTAAATAAGAATACTATACCGATTTGACATATATTTTCTGCAGGTTCAAATGACTTAGACTCTTTTATGAGACTAGAATTCTTCATATTAAGAATGTCAGCACGGGCCTTTTCACCAGCAACACTATCAAAGGCCTTTTTAGTTTCTATACGAGCTTTAGCCTCCACGTTCCCAATGGCAGCAGCCCCTCCAATAGTTCCACAGTGCATATAATCATACCAAGCAACTGGATTCTCCAACTTTGGATTTTTCCTGAATAAAAGTAAAGCGATTCTAAATATAGGAATATTATTTCTTGTTCTAGAGACAAACAAAATAATCGAAAAATATTTATAACACATACTCAGCATTAATATTTCTTTCATACATCTCAAAATTATCGAAGTAAACTAAAAAATTGAGTTTTTTACTATATTGTAATACATCAATAACATCTGAGAAGATATAATTCTAATAGATGTAATTATAAATGTGTCATAATCCTACTTACAAAAAACCTAAAATATCTCCAGAATGATCTGGAAACTTGGTAGAATCCATATTACTAACATTCAACATGGAATTATCGGCATTTCCCACAGCGAGAGTGATATTATTTGGTATTGCCATAGGCAATACTCCATAGCCATTGTAGTCAAGGTGTTCACCGATTATGTTAACTCTGAAATGCAAAAAAAAAGTGAAATTTTTAAAAATATACTAATTTTATTTACATATTACTGTATTAATACTGGCAGTATATTAAACATGAATATGCCCATTTTTTTATTGACCATATTGCTATTGAAGTTAAAACAGACATATGTTTTAGATAGTTTAATTTATTATAGTAAAGGTATTTTAACAGTTCATTTTTTCCAAAGATTACACTTCAAGCTGTCAAAATTACCGACGTTGTCCAATTTGATTCAAATTATTATCTAGTATTTTATAGTTTATCGCCTATAGATAATATATCTCTTATTAATGGTTAACATACCTTCCTGGAACTTTGACAAAAAAGTCAACTTGGTTATGAAATTTGTTTTCATAATATTCGCGAATGCATTCTGCGGTATCCAAAAATGAATCGTGTAAGCTTGGTACATGATCGCTGACATGAGATAATTTGAGGACATCCATGCTTAAGAAAAATTACTAGCGAATGATCCTCTACCACTATTGACAATTGTTTAAATATTTTGGTAAACGCGGCACTTGAAGATCTGTCACAGTTCAAAGAAAGATAAGAGATAACAGAAATAGTGGTGTTGCTAGGAGTAATTACTACAATTGTAGTGAATAGAAATGATACCAATGATTGTTTATAAATAAAGTGTGAGAAGTATAATTTTCTAGTATATTTCAATGCAGATTAAAAAAATTAATTAAGGCATGAGTTAAATGTATAAAAACGCTTAGTACTCAAACAATGGCATGATCAAAATATTGAATATAATTTTGCTTATTCTTATTAGTCGACACTTCCAAAATAAATTATTTTTATTATATGTACACCCAGTCCTTTTTTTACGCGATACATTGGTTCCAGAAAACGGCGCTTAAAAAGAATCGCGTAAAAAAATCACAACTTTCATATAATTCGACAATTTGGTTCCAAAAATTAACATATCACGTGAAAAAGTCTGTGAAATGTCTTTATTGCTTATAAAAATATTATTTTTTTCACTTCATATGAATTATTCGCTGGCATTCACTCTTGGTTGCGAAATGTAATCGTTTGCAATTTTTTGAACGAAGGTATTGAATTTTGCTCGGACTCTTGTATATCGGAATATGTATGAAAGCCAAGTTAAAACTGTCTTTTTTTAAATACTCGTGCAAGTGTAAATTACTTTATTTTTAAATGCTTTTTACTTCAAGAGTAATATTTTTATCTTCGGTTAGCATTTATTATTTAACATTTAAAATATTTGGACGTATTTGGAGGGCATTTATTTGACATAATAATTCAAAGTGGTAAAATTTATGGCCGAGAAAAATGCTATTCAACGAATTTAATAAATGCATTGAGTTTAAACAAGCTTACGAGCGGACACACATCCCAAGATTTTATGCAAATACATTATATTTCTTTACACACCCTAAAACATAAATTCGCATAATATCTGATACACTTGTCAACATTTGGCAATTGTATGTGTATTTAAGAAATGGAATGCTTTACAAAATTAAGTTTTAAAAATACAAATATTTTTTTATTTAAAAAAGTAATGAAATGTACATGCCTAGCATCATATATTAATTTCTTCTTTAAAACAAATTTGCGGAAAAAATCGCGCAAAAACGAGTAAAGCGCGTAAAAATGTAACGGTGCCATCCAAAAAAATCGCGTATAATCGAATTCGCGTAAAAAAAGGACTGGGTGTACTCTAAATCTATTGTAAACTGTGTATTGTGTACTTATCCAATAGAATAACGCTACGGAAAATTATATTATATATGTTCTTCATACTTTGTAAACCATTAAATATTGATAATTTGCAAACGGTTAAATATTTTTTATTTATTTTGATATTAATTTGTTTAACAACGATAAATTATAAATATTATTTTTCAATTTACATGCGCTCCAAATGTAAATCATGAAACCTTTTAATCAATCCTAGCTTAATTTTTTTTCAATAATAACTGCTTGATGCTTAATTGATCAGCATATTTAAAAAAATAGATATGAAAATATTAATACTATTAGTTGGCAAATGATTTTTACTAAATACGTTCTCTGTTTTAGGATTGAATGTGAAGGGTCATTTTCAAGCATCACAAATATGCCAGAAATATAATTTAACTCTCACTTCAAGCAAATAAATCAAAAAGAAATGACAATAAATATAGAGATATGTTATAATTGTAAGTATCCCAAGCAGTCTTGGTGGTTCATTTACAATATAGTTTATTTAGGCAGCAACACTCTCTAAAGTGTCAAATTTAGCAAAGTTTAGGTAATGTCATTTACAAGCAAAACTTGTGATAAAGCATTCGCTTAGTGCAAAATAACATGTAAAAGAGACATTGACAGCTCTTGAAATGTTGAAAATACTAAAGACAAACAACCTTAATCCTATATGCAACCGATTTCATCATTATGACTATAGGTTAGAATGCCATAGCATATTAGGTGGGAGATTTTCAATAAATAAATACTATGGGACTCGGACTGTAAGTACTCAGCCTAAGAAGGCACGTGTGGTTATTTGTGGTGGTGGTGCAATGGGTGCTTCTGTAGCATATCATTTAGCTAAGAAAGGATGGGGAGAACATACCATATTGGTGGAACAAGATAGGTATGTATCAATTAACTTAATATTCTATACACTTCAAACAGGATTCAAGCCTTTTACATCAACAATAAGTTACGAACCACTAAGTCATATTTCGCTGCATAATGTAAAGAGTATGTTGTAAAGCAAAATTTAAAAACAAGACCTAAAAATTATTATTTACTATTTTGACTTTTAGGCTTTACTTAATTGATGTTTACAACTGAAATTTGCATTATTATTGAACAACTAAAAGCACAATGTCGTGTTAATTGCTGAAATAACTATTCGAAGTTGACTTCTTGAATATAACTTATTAATTATAAGTGTAAATAAAATTGCATTTAGTTAAATTTTAAAATAAAAATGTTTAATGAATATTTACAAATCAGGCTAAATATAACATCAGTACTTTTATTCATCAATTATTGTCTCTGATAATATTGCTCACATCTATATTAAATGTAAAAAAACTTTCATTATATTTCTTTTTTTAAACATATATAATATATTCGACTTTATGGTACTAATGACGAATGCCATACTTGAACCATCCAAATATTGTACATTTTCATATTTTTTGCCACTAGTGACCCAAGCTATAGCTTTTGGAATTTTTTATGTATTCTAATACAAAAATTTGCTTGAACAGAGAGTAAATATTCCAAATCATTTATATATTGGATTATTAAGCAAACATATTAACCCTTATTCAAGGAACTATATTGACATATGAATCAATTTTAACAATGGTATTCAACCTTGATGGGAAAAATATAGGATTTTGCAATTAGTCATAGAAGTCAGTTAACATTATTTCAGATATCCTCAGTGTTGTAGTTTTATCTTATTTTAGAATTGGCAGTGGAACTGTGTGGCACTCCTCTGGCCTGGTGGGAATGTTCAAACCAACATTATCCCAAGTAAAACTTGCTCAATCTTCCATAGAGCTCCTTAAAACGTTAGATTCTTCTGGACTAGCTACCGGATGGAAGCAGTGTGGCTCGTTACTTTTGGCAAGGACCAGAGATAGAATGACAGTCTACAGAAGAATGAAAGCGCAATCCGTGTAAGATATTCGTATAGATTAAATATTTTATGTCTACTCAACTTTTTTATTTTCAAGTATTTAATATTGTCATATGAATATTTTAATTCAATATTTAGCCTTACTTTTAAGATGTTAACTGTTACTTGATGGAAAGGTATTATATTTTAAATTATAAAAACACATTTTTAGTACACCAAAATATATTTTATAATCAGGACCAGTTCACTTATTACGAGCATTATTAACATTGCTCGCAATGAGGGAAACCAGTTCTGATAATAAATTATATTGTAGAAATAGTACTATAATATGTGTTTTTATTATTCCAAACATTTACTACACTTATAACTTAGTATTTATAATTAAATATTATTGTATTGATTGAATTGGCATTCACTTGGTAGAACTCCATTATAACACGGTGAAAAAATAGCAATGTATTTTAGTTCTACAAAATTATTTTTAACAAATATAGTTGATAGCTATTTCGGCTCACGCCATCGTCAGAACTATGCTTAAACTAACATTCGCTTATCTATATATAGCTGTGCAGAAAAGGCACACAACACATCCTCTCTCCTGTTCCAACGGCCTAGCTTGTTACTTTAACACAATGACACTAAATTTTCAAAATTCTTAATGAAACAATAGGTGTCTATGACAATAAGATTATAAGTGGGACGGAAGTTATCCTTCTGGAAGTAAATCAGACCACCCCTTTGTGCAACGGCTGGACAAGTGGCGATGCTATTATGTTAGTTTGTTCGTTAAGAATCCTTTGTGATATTGGTGTCTACTCGATATATATCTACTCGAGCTAAGGAACATGTAAGATCATTCAACAATAAAAAAACAGATTCACAATTCGCTAATCACGTTATAAATGAATCACATAATATAAATTCAAACTCAGCCCCTAAATGTTTGCATCTTTGTAGTAAGGGTCGGAGAATGACGGCTTTGGAACAGCTAGAAATCAATAGACACCAATTATCACAAAGGATTCTTAACGAACAAACTAACATAATAGCATCGCCACTTGTCCAGCCGTTGCACAAAGGGGTGGTCTGATTTACTTCCAGAAGGATCACTTCCGTCCCACATATAATCTATTGTCATAGACACCTATTGTTTCATTTAGAATTTTGAAAATTTAGTGTCATTGTGTTAAAGTAACAAGCTAGGCCGTTGGAACAGGAGAGAGGATGTGTTGTGTGCCTTTTCTGCACAGCTATATATAGATAAGCAAATGTTAGTTTAAGCATAGTTCTGACGATGGCGTGAGCCGAAATAGCTATCAACTATATTTGTTAAAAATAATTTTGTAGAACTAAAATACATTGCTATTTTTTCACCGTGTGAAATATTATTGTATAATGCTTTTCTTTGTTCTGTATTAAAGGGCCTGGAATATTCCATGTGAATTAATTAATCCAGAAAAATGTGAATCGCTGTGCCCTCTGATTCGAAACGATGATCTTCAGGGAGGATTATGGATACCAGGAGATGGAGTTGGTGATTCTTATCAAATATGCTTAACTTTGATCCAAGAAGCCATTAAATCAGGTAAAGACCTCCATTTTAGTTTTTGATCATTTGACGACATTGAATATTATTTCATGTTGTTCTTGTTTTACACATTTTTTTAACAGTTACAATAAAATACATAAATTTTAGGATTAACTTTGATGGAAAACTGTTCAGTTACTGGTGTTAAAAGTAGAAAAGGTAAAGTGAGCTTGGTGGAAACAACCCAAGGGGACTTTGAATGTGACTATTTTGTTAATTGTGCTGGTTTTTGGGCCAGACAAATTGGACAACTTTCTGAACCAAATGTAAAAGTGCCTTTACACGCAACCGAGCATTATTATTTGCATACAAAACTTATTGAGGGTATTGATCCCATGACTCCAGGTAAGTCATCACTTTATCCCATTGTTATCACTGGTATTTTTTTACAAATGACTTGTGTGAAAAACATTGCTTAAATTTCTTATTGCAGTTGTAAGAGATCCAGATGGTCACATATATTTCAGAGAAAATGATGGTCGAATTTTAGCTGGAGGATTTGAACCAAATGCTAAACCTGTTTCTGATAACGAGAAAGCACCTGGTAATCTTGTAATAGAGAACTTAAATAAATTCTCAATACCTGAATTAACATTTTGAACCTGGAGTTTGGAATTCTTTCAGGAGACAGCAGTCAGCGATATCATCATCCAGAAGATTGGGATCACTTTCATGTATTGCTTGAACAAATTCTTCTCAGAGTGCCATCACTTAAAGATGTTCAGTTAGAAAAACTATGTAATGGACTTGAGGCATTTTCACCTGATTGTAAATGGATTATTGGTCAAGCACCAGAGGTATGTATGTTAAATATAATTGAAAAGCTATATTTTGCACCTGGCAAAATTCTCTCAGCACAAACTCTGTACCTTTCTGCATATTTTTTATAGGTTTTTAATTTTGCGATGTTAAACTTTTCAAAAGCAAAAAATGAAGACAAACTCTTGTATTTTTTAGATGTCAAATTATCTAGTGGCAGCTGGTATGAAAACAGTTGGAATATCAGCTGCTGGTGGAGTAGGGCAAGCTACTGCTGATATAATAGCCGATGGTTTTACTCCTTTTGATATGTATGAGCTAGATGTTTCCCGTTTTCTTGGATTACATAATAATCGTAAATTTTTAAGAGATAGAGTTCGGGAGGTCCCAGGTAAAAAATGTGATTCATTTTCACTGTTAATAATTATATTTATAATAAATTCTCATGACTTGATTTTGAAGTATGTAGTTAATGTACTTTTTGTCCAATATTCTAAACCTATTTGAACATATAATATATATTTCAAGGAATGCATTATCAAATTCCTTACCCCTGCCATGAGTTTGAGACGGGGAGGAATTTAAGAATGTCTCCCATTTATCCGGTATTGAAAGAAGCTGGAGCAGTATTTGGACAAGTTATGGGCTACGAAAGGCCCACATGGTTTGAGAAAGAGTATAGTAAGTAATATTTATGTTTCCAAAAAAATTGTACATGAATATGACACTTTCAAATAATAAATATTTTTTAATGTATTTAAAAAAATATGAAATAATGAAAATGTTATTTTCAATTCCAAACTAGATGCTAGAACTATTGATGGATCTCGACCGTTCAGAATTTCTAAAACGAATACATTTGGGAAGCCTCCGTGGTTTGATTTTGTGGAACGAGAATATGCAGCATGCAGGGAGACTGTTGGCATCTGTGACTACTCATCGTTTACCAAAATTGATCTCTGGGTTTGTATACCAATCCAAATATTTTAATATTTACCAGTGATATAAAGACCTATGTTGAGAATGATTGCCAAACTCCTCTAGACATAATAAATATAATCAAGTAAAATTAAAAGTATAAACCTAATTTTTTCAAACACACATAATTAAATGAGAAAAATATGCTTTACTTCTATTAATGCGATCAATCAATCAGACCGACTGCTTTGTCTGACAGATAACTCTAAAATGAATTCTTATATTGATAGATTTATTTATATCCTTTCTAACCAATACACTTTTTATTAAAAATAAATGTCAAAACATATCTACAACTCCTGATTGTTATTTACTGTACTCGGCAAAAATTAAAAGGCACCACTGATAATAGATGTCAGAATACCAATGATGCTTAATAACGTGAAATTGCTTCAATGGCAAGCTTCTATAAGTACATCATTATATGACAATATTTTTACTCAATGAAAATCACTGATCTTTTTATTTCAGTCTAAAGGCAGAGAAGTCGTTGATACTCTACAGCATTTATGTTCGAACGATGTTGATGTGCCTGTTGGTAGTATTATTCACACTGGGATGCAAAATATATATGGTGGCTATGAAAATGACTGTTCTCTTGCCAGATTATCTGAAAACCAGTATGTGTTACATAAAAAAATCCATCTTTGCCTAAAATCAACTAAGAACATCTGCCGTGTTGCAATTTTAAATGGTGTCTTACACATTTTCTTAAAATCATTTAAACAGCAAGTCGTGTCTCTGCTAAAAAAATTGTCATTAATATGTCTCTATTGTTATCTTAAATGCACCATTATAAAATGTATAATAAAAAACAATATAACATTTTTGATGAATTCTGTAATAAAATTGAACAGTAGAGTTTAATGTGAAGAGGCAAACAATGTGTTATATCAAATCAACCAATGAAATAGTATTTTTTTTATTTTGTAAGATGATATTACATTTTCAGCTATATGATGATAGCTCCTACTATACAACAAACACGTTGTAAAGCCTGGATTGGTAGTCGCCTTCCATCCAATGGAACTGTCACTATGTCAGATGTGACATCAATGTATACAGCAATATGCCTGATGGGGCCATTCACCAGAGTTCTACTTTCTGAATTGACAGACACAGACTTAAGCCCAGTTAACTTCCCATTCTTTTCATTCAGAGAACTGGATGTGGGACTGGCAAATGGAATCAGAGCATTGAATCTCACTCACACTGGTGAACTCGGCTATGTTCTCTATATACCAAATGAGGTACATCATTGATACTTTTCACTCGAGATGATACAACGCTTTGTTTTTATCATCTTGAGTGATTCTGAAATTATTTCTTATATTATCTTTTATGACCCCGTATTATATTGTGCCATCTCTATTTCAGTTTGCGCTACATGTATATTCACGTCTCATGGAATCAGGAGAGAAATATGGCTTGAAGCATGTTGGATATTATGCTATGAGGGCATTAAGAGTAGAAAAGTTTTATGCTTTTTGGGGCCAAGATTTAGATACAATGACAACTCCACTGGAGTGTGGCCGTGCGTGGAGAGTTAAATTCAATGTTGGTTTGATGTTTATATACATTACTGTAACTCTAATATACTAAATGAACACCAAAAATATTGAAGAAGTAAATAAAAACCATGACTCAATGATTATAATCTTGTCATTTAGAAAATAAAAGATGGCTATTGTATAAAATTTGATTAACTTGACATCCTTCATGTCAAGAAATAAGATAGCTGTTTTATGTAGAATTAAAAGAAAATTATTCAACATAATCAAACATCTTAGTCTTGCAATAATATAGATTTAATTAATATGATAATATAGATAGCTGAGGTTAACAATCACATAAGTCAACTTCAACTTTTTTATTTTGTCATTTTGAAGATTAACTATTTTCACATGTGTGCTCACAGTAAAATACCCTCAAATTGCATAGTTGGTGACGATGTTCATAAATACAAAATAATACTCTTATTACGAAAGGAAAAACAACCTGCATCAGGTTTTCCACATATTTTCGTGTCAATATATATATATATATATAGTATAGCAATGTTATTTGACTTATTGGATATTTTGTCAAATAGTGATTAATATAAAAAATTTACAATGTAGTCAATATTATCTTATAAAAACCTTGCAATATTGACTTACATGATTGTTTGCCAACCCCTCACTCCCAGAAAACCATATATATATATGTGTGTATTTATTTTACAGAAAAAGGCCAACTTTATAGGAAAAGAAGCTCTGATTAAACAGCGTGATGAAGGTATAAAGAGACAATATGTCCAACTATTGCTCAATGATCATGATGCAGAAACTGAACTTTGGAGCTGGGGAGGAGAACCTATCTATAGAAATGGGATATATTGTGGGCAAACCACAACTACAAGTTATGGATTCACATTTAAAAAACAAGTAAGTGAAATTAAAAGTCTTCTTAACCAGTTGTTCTGTAACCCTTTGTGTTAAAATTTTGTTTCAAAGTCCCAATCTTCAGCCCATTTTTAAATAAGATGTGAAAGCCTATTACACAGTTAAACCTCAACACAATATATAAGATAACATATAAATACATATACAATATATATATATATATTATGTATTAAGGCTTTCAAATGGCTCAAAAAAAAATTGTATTGACACTGAGATTTAAAGATTATCACAAATACTGCCTAAATGAAACATATGATCACCATTTGCATTTTTTATGCATTCTTTTAAGCCTGTGTTATGTTTCTTAAGGTTTGCTTGGGATTCGTTCAACATTTTGAAGATGGAATCGCACAGCCAGTTAAAAATGAATATGTTCTTTCTGGAGATTATGAAGTGGACATCGGAGGAATAAGGTAGATATTTAACCACACTGAATTATATGCAATTTTCTTTTAATGTGTGTCAAAATCACAACACATTTAAGGCAAAATATATGAAGTATCCCGTTTTGAATACACAGTGGAACACCAATCTCTTCTGGTATTCATTGTTTTCCTGCATTTAATTAATAAAAGCAATGTTTAATTGTTTTGATTTAATAGTTTTGTAGGGGCTTACACAGCATTTTATATTGAAGTTCCATCAATCAATATCAGTAAAAAGTGTTCTATTTTAACTTTTAATATTATACTTACAACAATACATCAAGCCATTATAAAAAAAAATACTTACACTTAAAGCTAAAAGTGTCACGGAAACTTATGTATTTTAGCTGTTCATAACTTATTTACATACCCTAAAAAGTTGTATAGTTTCAAAAAAGAATGGCCTTTGGTTTACATACATAAATATTCAAACTGGTATTTATTCATTTTAGGTATAACGCCAAAGTTAATTTACACTCTCCTAATCTTCCCACAAAGTATCCAGATCAGGAAAGAGAAGCGTATAAAGCAACAAGAGAGAAAACTGAAGATCAAATACTTGTACCTCGATAATATGTGGTGATTCAATGATACCTACAACATGGATTCCCAATAATTATGAACACAGTGCTTATGTATTTGTATTTATTTAAGATAGGAAGCTATTTAATGTTGAATAGGAATTGATACAAAAGGCAGCATTTAAACTTTTATTAATATTGGTTGTTAGTGTTTTTCAATTCTATTAATTACGTTACAAATTTATTTAGTTAACTATTTATTACTGTTTTTTAGGTTGATGAGAAATAAATAAACATAGCAATCATTATAATATTGTATTATAAACTAAGATGTTTCTTATGATACAGTCAATTCAAAAGCAATAATTATGTAGATGAAATATATACTCGAGAAGTATCTCATAGTGAATTTGTGATGTTTCCTATTTATTGTTCTGTTGTCTTTTTCATGTTTTTTTTTATTATCATATATTTAAAGTTATTCAATAAAAACACAATAAGTATCCATTAATGATTTGTTATTAGTAAAATATTTATTCTATTTTGAATTGGAAAACTAATTATTTTGATAATTCATCAGTTGCAAACATTTGAAACAGCATACTTAAAGTTGGATAACTTTGCCTTTTCAGATTTTTGTGTGATACTTCATGAAGTTAAAAAATCTATTTCATATCAGATTAATTGATCACTTCTATAGCCTGTCATGAAAATTCATCTCTTTTTACTTGTGAAATAAAGATTAAAATGCATCAATTTGTTACCCAAGTTACCTTTTGAATATTATATAACACAATTCTAAATACAATATTGATGCTTTCTAAACTTTGCGCATTTCTAAAGAAGTATCACATGAAAAAATATCAATTAAAACATATTGGTCCACTAATTTCACATATAAACAGGCCAATTTTATTAAGAACATTGAAAAAATGCCCATGGAGTTGCAAGTAATATCATGCACGTGTTCCGATTTTTCAAGCTCATTTGCATCTAACGCAGCATACAAACTCATGAGCATACTGTTCTCCTAGATCACTTCATCATTGAAAAATGATTGAAAAGATCGTAATATGTTCATTTACATTGATAAAGAAGCTTCACTATAATCCATATTTTTATTTTTAATCCTTCAACAATAAAAAAAATGTTTTTTTGATAATATTGTCTTTTCAATATTGCTTAGCTTATTCTGTAAATCTGCAGTCAGAATTTCCGTAACCTTCTGAATTTTTACAAGAAAAGCTTACTCAAATTATTATATAAAAACTGATATTAAATAGTTTTAAAAAAGTGCCTTTTTGTAATATATGGATGTGTGTTTAAAACATTCAATTTACAGCATGTTTCTTTTGATAATAAGTAGAATTTTATGTTATTGATAATAAAAATTGGTATTTTGTCAATTAATGTGAATGATTACCCCTTACATCAAACATGCTCAAATTTGTTGACTCCCAATAATTTAGAGCAATTGAACTTTGTTAATTAATGCACAAAATATATTTGTGATATCGATACAAAATATTCTAATGTGGCACCTTTTTTTAACTTCTGTAAAAAAGTAAAGAACCATAAAATCATATGAAAAATATATAAATTTTCTTGTTATATATTACCTGATTTATGTATTATACTTTTACTGTGAATTGTTCAAATTTCAATATGATTCTTATTAGTCTTCATCCTTAGATGACTTGAGATTGAAGGAAAAAGTATATACATTTAATTGTTAAATACCACTGATGTATATAATTGCTTATCATAAAGTTGTGGATAATTGAAAACATTGTATTTGTTGGTTGATTGCAATTATTGCATAACTGTGTTCAATTTCTTCTCAGAAGTAAAATGACTATTATGTATGTCTTTTGTCTTAAAAATGTTTTTTGGAGGTACAATTGTATGAGCCTATATGTTATACATTTTGTCTGAAAATAAAGTTTATTTTTATAAAAATATATATTCAGACTTCTTTACTCAGATATATATGCCTGGAAATAGTTTTAAATCATGCTTCGCAATGTGGTGAAACATATTCATTTAGGAGTATGAACTAGAAGTCAGGAATAGGTGTATAAACAGAATGTTTTTATCTGAACTATTCTTTAACAAGCTACCCATTGTGAGAACAATGTTGACAATGAATCAAAGCTGAAATAACTACCAACAAATTGACAACTATAAACTTTAATTTTTATACAAAATAGACAATTAAAAATGAATAAAACTTTTTGAGTCTACTTTACTGAATATTAAATTAATGTCACTTGTAATTGTTAACAGAGGTGTCCACTTTACAGGTGTAATTTGTGGAAATTTTAATGGAAAAATATTGAAATGGTTTTTAAATTTGACTCTTAAGATAAACTTTCAAATATGTAAATTTTTTACATATGCTTATAGAAATATAAATAAAACATTTTTTACTAGTACTCTCAATATATTTTATTTCAACTTAGCATTTCAGTTTATTTCTTAAAAACAAAGTAAGTACATTTTTGATACAAAAAAAGAAAACATTTCACTTCATATGTTGATGTCAATTGTAGTGATAATGACTAACAATAATATAACAATACAACAGATAATATATTCATGTCACATTTTTTAGGCTATGTAAAAAATTTATTGTTTAAAATAATTTATATAATATATTTATTCAAATTAAAATAAAAACTTTACATCATAATACTATAAATACAATACTTGTTAATTGTTCTTAAAACATTGAAAAATTGATAAAATCGTTAAAATTTTAAATTTCAGTATGATTTTTAGAAAAACGTACTGAGATTTTTATACATATAATTTTCATATTTTAAATGACTGCTTTTTTGTAGTTCTTTCGTATAGTTCAATAAAAAAGCTTTTTACTTCACTTTAACAATAAAAATCTATAATAGAAAAAAATATTATTTTTGTTCGCTTTTCCAAGAAAACGCTTTCTTTCTTATCCCAGTGTCAGACCATTTGAAATTTCTATTGTGATTCACTGCAAGGTACAGATGAATTTTAGAGATATAGCACCGGAGCGAATGGACCAATAGTGGTTAGTGCATAGGTTTCAACCTTTTTCGGGTGACAACTTTTCATAAAATCCATGTGACCCGCGATCCCCCATACAATCCAAAAGCATACAAAAATAATATTTTTTTAGTTGACCGTAAAAGTTGGCGAAACCCAGGTTGGGAGCCTATGGGTTAGTGGACAAGTCTTTTCAGCATAATAATGCAATCACCTATGTGTAAATTACAATTTATTAAAAATTTCTACCCAAGTTGGTGGAGGCTTCTTCATTTTTAAATTTCTTAAAATTACTTCATCGGGGCATGGTGTATCAAATTTAAAAAATTTTAGGTTCCCATATGTGTCATGGTATTTATGGTCAATTTTTAATATTTCACGTTCCTGATATTTTGCGCATATAACCTTGCTCATGGGAGAACCTTTATTGAAAAGCTTTTTTCGAGGAATTTCAGGTGAGTAAAATAAACATGGAAGAGGATTAATAATTACTGATTTCACTTCTTTTATTAGTTCAGTTGGTGGGTTAAAAACAATCTCTTCGGAAATGGCAGGCTCAATAACTGGTAATGAGATAACTGGTTCGTTTAGATTACTTTTGATCAGAGCAACCGTGAGATCAATAATATAATCATCAGGAGAAGCCTCTTCTTCAAGTACTGGGTGACTGTTATTTTTCTCGGCTATCTCAGAATTAAAGCTATCTGAATGTTCTTCTGCAGCAGTCTGACACGTAATTATTAAGCCGCCAATATCGGGCATATTTCCTTCGTTATTATCATTCACGTTTGTAGGCAAATTTGGAATAAATAATGTCATAGTTGAATTGGCGGAGTCACTAGAATTGTTAATGTTATATTTGCTTAGATGCTGACTAGCCAAGCTCATTAACGGTGATTGTACTTCATTTGTTAAGCAATGTTTACTTAAATGCATATTGGCTAAACTCATCAAAGACGACGCTTCCTTATTGTCCGGGGGAAAGTCACTGTCACAATCAGATAACCACGCTGGATCCATTTTAAATATGAACTTTATGTCTTTGATTAACAATTAGTTTAATAGAATAAAACTTGTTTTGACTGAAGCCCGTAACTAAACGTCAAATGTAAATAGTGGTCAAGCTCGTCTCACTCAATAAAAATATTGTGTTCCACGTTCTAGGGAGCAGCCGTTCACTAACTAGAACTACTTCCGACTTCCGTTACTCGATTCGACAAAAAAGCTTGCAACTGTAGAAAATGACATATACTTACGTTCATATCATTTTTATTACATACGGTTGGTACTACTGTTCTTGGATAACTCGACAAATGGCGGGAAAATTTGAAATATTTTTGCAACAGAAGAAAATAATAGGTGATTTTTAAACAAAATACTTTATTAAAAAAAGTACAACAATATAAAAAAACAAGCAAAAGAATAACTTTTGATCTTTGCTGCTTTAAATAAAACAAATTATTATGCACTAATAATATTATGAATCTATTTGAGCCACAAATTTAAAATATTTATTGGGAAATAATTTTATTATAATTAACATGTTTATTCACATTATCACACATATTATTCTCAAATGAAGTAGTAAGTGTACAGATATACTATATTCTATGCAAGAGTAAGAATTTTCATAATTATGTTTGTTTTATTCGGTTGTTGTTTGTCCCATTTTGTATTAATAAAATGTTATTTATCAAAATAATCGAATAGTGTTTTAAGCTTCTTCTTGAGAAAATCTCTATCAAAGAAAGTCCTAAGACATTTGAGTCAACTATATATTTCATCATTAATTTCTCTGGTTAATTTATTAGATTTAATGTGCTTTTGATATGAATTTACATTTTGTTTATATTATGACATTATACTTCCCAGGATACATGATTGAGATTTATTATTTAAGTTATTCTATGAAAATAATTGCTTGTGGCTTTTTAATACGGAGAAATATTCAACAAACCGTTCAATCGGGATAATATTTGAGACGGGAGCATAATATTTTAACGATAGATCGAGAAAATCAATGAATCGGGGAACGAATAATGCAGGATTATTAAATAATACGAAATACCATCAGGACATACACTTAAAACAAACATATAAACTTTTTATCAGTAAGAGAGTATACATTCCCTATGACATTTTCCAACGTAAACAAATTTCAACTTAAACCTTGACATCTAAGCGATTACGTACAACAACACATGACGCAATAATTTTTGTGAAAAAACTAACAATTTTGAATTTTCAAACGAGAGCCACATTTGCCCGCCGTTGGTATATAGTAATTAATAAAATAATATAGAAGACAAGGTCATTTTTTTGAATATGTCATGATAAATAATGTGAGAAAACTGTAAGATTTTTGTTGGTTATTTTAATGTATTTCTGTAGAGTAAAGATGATATAAACGTTTTAGAAAAAAAAAACAAAAATTTACAGCTGACAGACACTTCAAAGTTGTTATGTGCAAGGTCTATACGGCGACCACTCCATTCACATATCAGTGCGCGTTTTGGCATGTGAGGCACTTGTCTAGTTAAGATATCGTGAGCATCCATAATTTTGGAGTAGAGTTTTAGTTGGCAAACACCACAACCATAGCTAATAATTGTCAACACGCGGACAAAAAAAATTTGCGTACCTCCAAAAATGCAGCGAACAGAGAATTTAATATTTTTATAATCCTTTTTTTTATAGGAGGCAATGATTAATAATGTCCGCTCTTAATATTCACTATATGGTTTCCCAGTTTGAAGTATTTCCATTGATGTTATTTTTAAAGGAAATCAGGATAATCAGCTGCCTATTCTCCTCATTTTTTAAAAGAATAGGTCGGTGACAAGACAAAGTTGTAAGTTTTCTTTTTTAATACGAGAAGCTTTTTGTATAGGAAGGGTCATTTGATTTTATTTACCAATGTAGACATTTTTGTAGTACAATGTAACTCACATGGTCTAAGAATATCTATGACATGTCATTCAATAATATTATTATTCTCTATGCTTAAGAAATGTCAGTGACCAGCTTAGTCGAATGTGTTAGTGACTAGGCAAGTGGTTAAGTGTGTGGAAAGTGAGTGACTCTGTAGTGATGTGAAAATAATTATTACGAATTTTAATTTATTTTATTCTCGACATTTTCAAAAGAATTCTGTAGAGAGTTCACCACAATGGTAATACTCATTTCCTTCATATATTTTTTTTTCAAAATCTTGTCATAACCAATGACAGTGATTGTAAATCGCACTACCAAATGGTTTTATAAGATTATTTTATTCCTCAATGTATAATTTTACATATTTTATTTAGCCCTTGTATTCACGCGAGCCTAAACTTTTATAACGTCACACAATTAGAACTATCATATTTTTCGGCGTTGATTCTGGGTCACCAGCTTGCTCTTCACAACACATTTAATATTTAGCAATTTCAAATAATTTGAAGTTGATTGCGTTGTATAAACAATTTCATATTTTTTATTGTTGATTTATTTACTTTCAAACTTTGAAATTCCGATGTAATTATGTTATCATTTTCAATATTAGAATTTGTTGAAACCTTATTGATTGTAAGTACATATTTAAAAATTATCAATTTATAAAATAGTTTATTGTTTGTACAAGATATGAGTGTTTTCTTAAATTGCAAGTGGTCGCTAGCTGATGGAAGTTTTACTTTTTCATTACAAGAAAGAATACTGAATTTTAAGAAATGATTTCTGATCTTTTCGTTTTTATAGTCCATGAATAACATTATTAATAAAGTTTCAAAAATACCATAGCTCTCATTAAAACTTAACCTCCTCAGAGATTCGTTTTTAATTTTATAATACTTACTCCATCCTGTTTAATTATACAAATAAATATTTAAGATATAATAATAAAATGGAATCTTCATAATGTCATTATAAGTGGAAATACAGCAGAATATGTAATCTTACTGAAAAACAAATCTTGGTTGTAAGAAAAAAAAAAAATTTTCATTAAGAGTACTCTACTTTTATCACTGCAAGAATCTTAGTAATCATGAGTAAAAGGAAAATATTAATCAAAAGACAATTATATTGTTCAATTATTCCTGTTAATGACCTTTATTTATTTTGGACAATTCATCCATATAAGCAACTTGAAATGACACCTAGTCAGGGCTTTTAATAGTAATGATAGCAGAATAATTTATAGCCTTCCAGTTACTTTAAACCGAACTCTGTTTGAAAAAGAGTGGTTTGCTGTAATAGAATAAGTAACAATAGCGCATATTGTCAAAAGAATATTGTTAATTTAAATGCAAACCAAATTTATTAATATGGTAGTGAATATAATAAGTGAAGAGCATTGCAAGATGATTCAAAATAATGTACACCTTATCATAAGAGGCAAGTGTAAAAAAAGAACTCATTTTCAAATCAGATATGTTCATGCATTTTTTTGTCCAATTTTGAAGTGTCTTATACTGATAGAACATTCTATGGAATGAAATAAATTTATTTACACTCGCTTAAATCAAACAACATTCTGTTTTTCTTATGTTTTAACGAGATAGGTGGCACTAAAATTAAAAATTATATTTATAAGAAGCGGATTTTGATTATGGGCTTGCATTTGCTTAAAAAAAGATTGCCTCATTTTATCACTAACCTCTTCTACAGGTTTCATCAATTCTAATCGACAGTCATAGAAGTTATCCACTACATATCTAAGGGAAAGTATTCAACCAATATGTATATCTCAATTAAATGTGGCAGTGTTTATTATTATTTGCACTACTTCGATAATCTACCACACTACACATCATTTTATGTTACATAAATATTGATTGTTTACTTTTATTATTTATCTTAACAAGACAGGTTATCCTAAAAATCTTATTTGGCTGTTTACTTGATAGCTCAATGTATTCATTCTTCATGGACGTGTGCATTAGTTGAACTTTGCTTATCAATCATTTCATATCTCAAAGTTTTCAATATTTGTGAAATATTAACAACAGCAAAAAAATATTCTTTTATTTTTTTGTGGTGTTGCAAGGTTAAGGGGTGTTATAGTATAATAAATATATCTTTATTTATAATTTATTTCTATGTTAGTTTCGAAACTAATATATAAGTAAAATCCTTAATTTTTTATAGGTGTTGAATGGCATGGAAACATGGAAAAATATCCTTTAAGAGTTAAATATCCAAACTCCACCATGAATACTAGATATCAATTGCTAGTTCAGAAGGTAATAAGTTATCATCCTTTTTACGGATCCATTATTGGTGTTCATTATGCTTTGGATATTTCAATAAATAAAATATAATAAAGCTATATAATCATCTGCTTTTCAACATCTAAAAGATACTCATTGCTGAATATATATTAACATTGGCAACTATTGTAACATAATAATATACAAAACATATTCTGCAAAATTTAATTGATTTAGCAGTAATTAATTGTGTTACCGAATTGATATCAAAAGATGCATTTGTTTTTCACTGGTATAGATTAGAAAAATTTATTAGTAATACAGCGATAAAAATGTGAAAATATATTTTATTTTCTATTTAATTTCTATCTAATTTTCATCGTTAAAACATGGTCGTCTAATATTAAATGATTTGATGAAAACAACAATTATGGTTTTTAATAGTAACCTTTAACCGCCCAAGCATTTTTTTGTGAAATATTCGCGCGTCCCGCAGTTGTTCTAAAAATAATTATATCTCTAAATCTATTCATTATATTTGGGTATAATAAAAAACATTATCAAAATAAAAGATTGTTTATTATTTACTAAAGCTTTATACGTAATTTTTCACATTTTATATAATTACGCGTTAAAGTTAAAGACTAAAAACTTCTCTGAGGGGTTCGCGCACTCAGATTGGGAGCCACTGCCTCAAAGAAAAAATATTCTATGCATTGTATGAAAAAAATCTGTTTCCCCATCAAAATGTAGTGAATAGTGTAGATTAAGCTGATTTATTATGGTTCGCCTAAAATAACAACGCACATACCAAGAGCCAATATTGTAACACAGATGTTTATATTATTCATCACGATAAAAATATTTTTTGGAACCGAAAATAAAATTATTGAACGGTATATCAAAGACATTATTTATATAAGCTAATATTCATATTTTGAATACTATTTTCATAAATCAGTGTAACTCGATAGCGAAATGCACCATAATCACCGGTCCCGTACGGGACCACTGGGCATTTAAAGGTTAAAATGGTGGTTGGTTTTCATAGTGGTCAAGCAAATAAGTTGTATAATCTTACTTGCCAATAAAAATGATGTAAAGCAATAATATGACATGTTTTATAGAAATGTATTCACATTGTATGCATAGATTCACAAAGAGTATAGGTGATGATAAAATAATTCATAAAAAACACTCACCACAGCCACAAAGAATGGTGAATCATGAATTAAGTTTACATTTAAATATGGGCGTGTGACATCTTAAATCAATCCATAGAATAGCTTTTCTTTTATTCAGTTTTGTGTGTTTGAGTTTTATTTAAATGGTGGATGGATTTAATGAAGTGGGAAATTAGCGACTCAATGTATGAATTGGGTTTTTTGGTTTTGTAAATATTTTATCAATAGAATTATGATTTTGAGAGTGCTGTAACAATTGCGACGCATTGACGTTACATTATGACTTTCGACTTCATTACAAATTTATTTTTACTAAATATCCACACTGTGATACTTTTTCTTCATTGATTTGGAGAAAAGGTGTAATATTTAAAATTTTGTATAATCATCATAAGAGGTCTCATGCATTTTGTTTACATTTTTAAAAATATGGAAAAATAATGTCTTCAACATATTATTGATCCAAGATATGATTTTTGTCATCTATAACAATCATTGCAAAGGCACATGAAGATACCTGTAGGCCAGTGGTTGGCAAAGTGCGGCTTCAGAGCTGCATGTGGTTCTTTGGCTCCTTAAGTGTGGCTCTGGCACAAATATACACAGAAAGCGCAATTATATTTTCATTTAAAAAACAACTTGGTAAGAAAAAACATTGTTTCACTTTCCGAACCTGCTGAAGCATCGCCAAGAAAATAATTCCTCTAAGGTTTCAGGAATTTAAAAACAGCAGAGCAACTTTAGCATTTTTCAAAAATCCTCTTAATGCTACGATAACGGAATTGAAATTTTCTCCTTTTGAAATTGACATTGGTAACTTTGAAATACAATTGCTGGATTTAAAAAAGAAGGAGATATGACGCTTTAAATTCGACATCTTTGTCTTGAATTGGAAATATTGGAGAAGAAAAAAATGTTATATTAGTTCACAACACAAGTAGTCTGCTTTGAATGACCTGGAGAAAGAAGACATGATAACGTGATGAAAAAATAGCAATGTATTTTAGGTCTACAAAAGACATGATCATTTTCAACGCTTAGAATAGTATTCCTGACATACGATCAGCTGAAAAAGCTCGCGTTTGCTGTTCTTTCCCTTTTCGGTTCTACATATATATGCGAACCATCTTTTTCAAGCATGAACATTATCAAGAGTAAACAGAGAAGTCGTCTTATGGATGAGAACTTGGAAACATGCCTAAAATTAAAAACAACAACATACAAACCTGATTTACTCAAACTTTCTAAGGAGATGCAAGCTCATTGTTTGCATTAATATTATATTATATTTATTAAGTATGAAATTTAGTTTTATTTAGTGTAATAAAAGTTTACTAAACAAGCAGATTTGGCTCCCAATTTTTTTTTTAATTATTGTAATGTTCATATTTGGCTCTTTGGCTAATATGTTTGCCAACCACTGCTGTAGGCCAATCCTTACAAGCAAAATTTATAAAAGTGTATCAAATTTTAACAACAAAACGAGTTTCGCTCATCTCTTTATCTGCTGTCAGTTCTAAAACTTAAAAATAAATCTTAAAAATATATTAGATTCATGATTTTTGCATAGTATTGATTAAAATAAAAATTTCCCGAAAGATTTGACAGTAAACATCGTTTAATAATACAATTTATATATAAAATTATTAATAACACTTTTTTATGTAAATCACTTTTAAGGTGTTAACTGTCACTTCTTGATCGAAAGGCATGATATTATAAATAATAAAAACACATTTTTTTTAGTACTTATTTCCACAATATATTTTTTGATCAGGACCGGTTTCGCTCATCGCGAGCATTATCAACTGATAGAATACAATTTACAAACAAGTCTATTTATACAAAACAAAAAATTATTGAGTTAAAGGTAGCAGGTGTACAAAACCATGGGTTCAAGAACTAGGAAACAATTTACATAAAATCATACAATATTGATACAAATAAAGTAAATTAGTATAAAAATTAAATGTTCACAATCACTTATTAAGAATTACAAATACAATTATGGTTGATTTACCAATATAACATATCTTAATAAGTGATTGTGAACATTTAATTTTTATACTAATTTACTTTATTTGTATCAATATTGTATGATTTTATGTAAATTGTTTCCTAGTTCTTGAACCCATGGTTTTGTACACCTGCTACCTTAAAGTCAAATTAATTTTTTGTTTTGTATAAATAGACTTGTTTGTAAATTGTATTCTATCAGTTGATAATGCTCGCGATGAGCGAAACCGGTCCTGATCAAAAAATATATTGTGGAAATAAGTACTAAAAAAAATGTGTTTTTATTATTTAAAATTTTATGTAAATTGTAAAATAATCACTATTTTAATGTAAATTGTTTCCATATTTTAATATTTATAATCTATGTATGTAATGGATACTATGTTGAACTATATCTTTAGCAATTATTGCATCTCATTTAATCGCATGACACATACAACATAAAAATTAAGAAATTTTATGTATTTTATTTATTATTGTTTTTACTATTACTACACCCAAAAATATAATAAACATATTTTTTTTCTCATTTCGATCTGAGAGCAACTTATCAATAATGAAAAAATCCTTCAAACATATGATAAAATAATAATTATCTAGAAGTTTTTAGTTCTAATTCGGCTACAGATTCTTATTGCGTTCATCTGTTAACATTCATTGGTTAAATTGAAATGATTTTTTTTATGCTCAATTAACATTTTTACAAAATTATTTTCATAATTCGAAACAAATAATAAAAATAAAGCGACTGTTTAAAATCACTGACAAATATATTTTGTATTCATGTCTAGAGAAATAATTAATAATACATACTTAAAGAGTTAATACATGATAACTTTTGTTTTTCTGTAATGCCGTCAATAAAGCAATTAATATAGTCAATGATTTCGTTCATAACAATTCCTGTAAATGTTTAATTAATCATATTCTGATTTGGAATTGTATATTGGTTCTTGAGTGAACTGGTTTTTAATCTATTCGACCTGGCGTTAAAAATGTTGATAACACTTTATGAAGGTACGAAAAATCTCCGAATATATCAGCTGTTTCTATTTTTGGAATGTCAACGGAATTTCGAATCGATTCTGTATTGTTTCATTGGCGCTATTTATCAAGAATGTAAATGTTGCTTATAGTGGCGTCTTAAAATTTTGAATCTGTTTACAGTAATTAGTGCAAATAAATGAGTCACAGCATTCATATATTATGTATAACATAATTTTTGAGGGGTCTTTTAATTAGTAAATTTAATTAACGTCTCACAAATATTGTCTTAAAATTATCCTTATTTGAAATATTTTCGCTAAGAAAACTTTCATTTAAAATGGTTGTATTATATATATATATATATATACACACACACACCCGATCCTCTGTTGCATGTGCCCGAAAATAACACAGCTTAAAAAAGTATTGGTTATTTGTTAACTTTGATATGTGTATATATATACATATTTATCTTACAATGATTAATGCATGGAAAAAATATCCTAATAAGCTGTGCTAAACACTCGACTTTATGTTAAATAAAGCCACCCACCCTAAATGCATGCTGGAGATCACTTTGGCTCGAATGTGTAATGCCCAAAAATGTTGTATCGATAAATACGACCGAATTATGTTATTATTCATTATTTGGCATTCGCAATTGGCAGAGAAGGTTTTGAAGATATTACAGAATTGACAGCTGACAAAGTGCTCAATGAAGATAAAATACTAGAGATTGTTTCAGATAAAGTAAATGATTCCACGTTAGTCATAGTAGTGATGATGAAGAAGCGGTACCACTAACTGCAATTTCAACTCTAGAAGGTCTCCAACTCGCCAATGAATTTGAAAACTAAGTTTCTAACAATTGATGAAAATTTCGACACAGGTGTGCAAATTCAACATGACTTATAAATGATTATGACCTTTATCAATAATCATACAAGGCGCTAACAAAAATAAAATCTCTTAACGAATGCATGAAACAAAAGTATATTAATATTATTCAGAAAACTACCGATGTCTCTCAATTAAACATTTCCGGCAATGGGAATGATTTTTCGATAGCGAAAAAGAGCAGTAAACAGACGTGTTTATTATGAAGTAGCGAGACGGGATAAATATATTTCTCTATATCTTAAATTTAATTTAAATCGAAAAATATGTAAATTTATAATTATTAAAAATGTTTTTATGTAATAATAATAAGTAAATTCGATTTACTTATAAGTTCAATAATTTCGTATTTTGAGTTGATTTTAAGTAATGGAACCTATCTATCATATTTGTATGAGCATCTTATCTTTTTTACACAGGGTTCTTCGGAACATATCAGCCGTGCAAAAAGAGGATCGGGCTTATATTTGAAACGGTATCTGCTCTCGTTATGAAGCATATAAAAAATTATAGGAGTAATTTTAATAACAGTTTTCGTAAAAAAACTTATCAATAAGAGTAGCAAGAGTAGTGTTCTAGCTGATTGCTCGCGCTGCGCCACTTTTTAGAATGACGTTTAGAAATTTAGAGATCACAAAAACGAATGATCGAAATATCAATTTATAAAAGACTCCTCACTGGGACTTAAACCCGTGAACTTCGCGTTCACAACGTTAACCACTCGGTCTGTCTAAATATTTTGATATGTCCTTATTTGAATTTCCGATGTCATGAAATTTTTTAAATATAAATTCATTACATATTACAAAAAGTAAAAATTTTGTATTTCCTTAGACCCTCTGGCATTTTTTTTGGAAGTTACGGCACTGTTTCAACAGTATTTACAAATATTTAAAGATTACACACATACACATATATATATATATATATGTGTATATTTATAATATCAATTTATTACCCTAAGCCATTAGTAAATAAAATTTCGTCGTTCAATGTTGAAAACCGGGATTTAGGCGCCCTGCACTCTACAACGTGATCTATTCGTTTCAATAGGTATAAATACACTAAAAGTGGAATACTATTTGATCCAATATTCATAGCCGGATTATCATGTAGTACTGGGGTTTTTGTTACCATTTCTAGAACACTGACAGAAGCATTCAGGAGAAAGTAAAAAAAAACATAATATTATGTTTGCGATATATTTTGATGAAGTGTTCGTTTTTATGCCGTGTCTAAGAAATAATATTTGTTAAGATAACTCGATTTACTTAAGATACGTATATATTTTAGTTGAATTATAACTGTGTGTTAAATGAAGATAACAAGTAGTTTGAAAACGATGTTTTTAGATAAATTTATTACATACCTTATACACTTCAAGATAACTTTATATGAAGATTATTGTGATTTTTGTTATTATTATGTGGATATTAAGCTATATTTCAATTTTTTTTTTTATAATATGAAAATACGCTGATGGTCCTTGATTAAATTTCACTGTCAAACATATTCCAAAAATTATTACTGCTTCTTAATTATTTTTGCAAGAATACAGACTCCATTATAAGCAAAACTATAAAATATATGTGATTTGTAGACTGTATTATGACATAGATATTGTCGATCGACAGGAATTTTAGGCGTTAAAAATGAATTTTTCTATAAAATAATGTGTAGATTACTCGACATGTATACATATAATATTGTTTATAGAATGTAACAGTTTATTCCCATATAACGTGGGAATATGCGCACTTGGCAAGAACTAATTTCTCATCCGCTTCGATTGTGACGATAATATCACGTATTTCAATATGAATGGGTGTTAAGTAAACTAAGAAATCAGTTGAACTTTCATGGCATGATTTATCAAGCCTTACTTAAACGGCTTCCCATTTTTCGTTATATATTATAGGTGTAACCAGAATTATGTTGTTTTTAAACATAATTTTCTTTGGCCGGTCAACTAGTGGACATGCGTTTTAAGTTATATTTTATTGCGAAATTAAGTTATATTTGTTTTGTACCTTAAATGCCCTTCTACTTAATATGCACGTAATGTGTGATACTCGCCTTGCTGTTCCGATAACACAAGAAAAAAAAGCAATAGACACGGTAACATATTGGATCTCAGAAAATGTCAATTACGATTAAAAAAATAAATCTAGTGATTATGATTTAAAAAATGAGCCCAGAAGTGGATGGCGCAGTCGGGTGACCTTGAATTGACATCGAAGTAAATCCGATGACAACCATTGCAACTGGGCAAAATTCAAAAAAGGGTGCGGTCCGGTCGTAACAAAATTCAACAAATATACGTGTGCCCATTAGGTCGATTTTTCAAGATTTAAATGTTGGAGATGAGAAATGGGTTCTTCGTTCAAACATTTTGAAGAAAAATTATGTCTAAACCCTGGACAAATGGTACTTCCAGTCATGATCATCTCTACTCTCTGGACCTAGCTTCCATCTGACAGTGTTCATTTATTTCATGATGGAATATTTTTTGAGAGTAAAAATGATTTTCTAATTTAGTCCAATCACGAAAAAAGTCATTGTAAATACTGGGAATTATTTGAAAAAGAATAAAATAAAAATACAATTAGTTGATCTAGTTTGTTTTATGGAAAATCGACAATATATGAAGGTACCCCGAAGTAATCATGTCGTTATCATAGTGTAAAGGTGCTAACTCCATCTAGAATAAATCTGACATTATTAAACAATCATTACGGTTAATTAACAAAATTCTTTTGCATATTTGTATTATATATCACATGATGAAAACCATGTTTATATAGTTTCACCGTTTCGTTGGATATTATCAGTTGCCACTTTATTGAACCTATATATATATATTTTTATTTCCTCAAAATTTCGGATGGCATCCGATGATCTGTGGACTTTTTGCACTTAAGCTATTGAAGCCATAAACTTTTTAAACATGCAGCATTATTTTTTCAATGAATCAAACAAATGTAATTAACATTTCATCACAAAAATATAATAGTTGTGGTTATTATTTTATATATGCTGGTACATATTTTATATCAGAAAAACCACGAGACTTTTTTGGTCTATATCGAGTTTGAGGTTTTTTTTATCTTTAAAAGAGGGGCGTCATTTAAGTTTGGCATTTTCTCTTTTGATTTTGAAGAAACATAGTGGAAAAAATTGAATCGAAATCGAAAGATTGACATCCTGGATTTATTTATATGGCGGATAGAATATTATACGGTATAATAGAAATATTTCACATGCGCGTTACCACTAAGATACAGCGATCGTACTGTAATTATAATTGCAATTTAACTACTAAGAATATCTTTTGATGGGCATGTAGTTAAAATCAATAAATAAGTAATCCTTTAATTTGATCGTAATTTTCTGTATAAAAATGCGCCAATCGTAATTATATTATTATTAATATCATAGTTGTTAAACATAAATTTTTCGATAGGTAAGTAATTTAACATGGATGGATATAATTTGACGACTCCCACATTTTATTATTATATTCATGAATATTGCATAAATGAGGTGATGTATATTAATTTATAGCCGCTGGAATATTTTAACGTATTATTCTCTATTTGTTCCGTCATATTTTTGAGACGTACACACTGCATTTGTTTTTAGACTTTTTTTTTGTTTTGCTCGAGTGAGAGTGTGCAGTTGTCAGTATGCATCTTTCAAATTTTACGCGTGCGCGATTTCTCAAGCGCGCGCACCAATCGATCTCGCCCTTTTATTCCTGGGTTTTCTCATTCTATACAGGGCCAAATCAGCAAGTGAAATATTTGAAACACTTGCATTTAAAATACGATAAAAAAATAATTAAGACAAATATCGTGACGGAAGCAGAGGTTTCATTGATCGAAGGTTCAAATTCCTGAAAGAACATATGATTCATTTTTTAACTTACTGAGTTTTTATTCCTTAAACCACTGATGTCTAAATCACCGTTTTATGTCAGGGCAAATAAAGTTTTACTATGAATTAAACAATTTTTTTTAGCTTAAGAGAAGACGTTTTTACGTACCAAATTCGAGAGATGAATTAAATAATGCCCGCTGAAAACTTATCGTATTTAGTCACAACTTTTTGATATGAGAGCTATTTCGAGGTGTGTTTGCATGTTGATTCTGAATTTTTTTGTTCATTCGATCTTTAATGGCGCATGGCATATAGACAGTTTTAGAACAAGAACTTATACTATTTTTTAACGGTAAAATATAAATGAGATACATTTTAAAATAATTTTCCACAGATATTCACTAGCCTCACACAAAACTATTGTAAATGTTTCAGGACATAGATTAAACTGATATGAGAGAAGTGTGCTATGTAAGGTAATTAATTATGTATCTTCCAAATAATGTTGTTAACCTCATTTTAACTTCTTATATATAATATCATAATTAGAAATTTCGGTAGTTAATTGAAATTTAAATATTTCATTTTGGTATCCGTGCATTTTTCACTGAACGATTTCAACAAACGTTCTAACATTTTTACATCTATATTGTTATGTTTTTACATATCACTTTTATTATTATATATATTACACAGACTTTTACTTTCAATCCATTTTTTTTCTGTTGCTTCAAACGCTTTTTTAATGTGTTTTTACGATATATGTGCTAACTATTTTTAGTTAGTTTATTTTGTTCCTGTTTTGCTTTGTGCATCTGAAAATCCTAGTTTGTCTCTGGATCAACTCTCAATACGTACTACAGTAGTTAAGCGGTGTTAGTTTTCAATGTTTCAGTATTCACGCAATTGATCGAAAGTGTCTCAGTTTTAAAATAGATTATCATTTCATTCCATAATAATATATTTTGTTTCGAACGCTTCCGAATTGCAAGAATATTATTAACAGTTCACGGTTTAATCCAAGTGTGTAGTGATTCACACGAAAGAAATTATTGCATCTTACAAAATGACAGATAAAGAAAACAAAAACTGTATCATGTATTGTTGAAAAAATACTGTGACTATTAGTTGAATAAAACAACAGTGCAAAAATGGCTGGAACAAATTGAAGAGACTTGACCATTATAAAAGTGACTAGTTCAACACGGATTTAGGGCTAGGTGAGTTAGAATGAAGATTTGTTGTAGATGGTAGAAAAAATTGTACAAATTGAAAGTACATATCTATTATGCCTAAGCGATTTTTCTTGTTTTATATTAACATGTACGTACAATTAATTATTCAACTGATTCAGTACAATTTTAAATGTAATTTATTATAGCTAAAATAGTAGTGTATACATTAAAAACTGACATATCTATCAAGAAAATATAATAATTGATTTAATCAACTGAGTAGATAAAGAAATGATGTTTTTCTATGTAAAATAGACAATGCTGTAAAATGTCTTGTCTATAACGTCCTAAAAGCGTTATCCATTAAAAAAAACATTCAATTTCTACCACTTCTACGCTCATTGTGACCATTATCTACTTATCAGTGTTAAAACAAATTTAATATAATGATTTTCATCAAGAAGTTTCAGTTACACCGGAATAGTGAGCTCTGCATTATTTCATAAAGCATTCAGTGGACGAAATAAATATTTTCGGCATAAATTTAACGCTTGGAATACATTACAAATTAATTTGATTCCGTTCCTAAGAAATAGTATGGATTAACCCCCCTTGCTGAGTCACAAAACGGATTTTCTCATACCCAAAAGTTAATTCAGCAATTTTAGTGTTCGAAAAGCTTTTGGATAAACCAGGTAATATTTTTATAAATAAAATATCGATGAAAGTGGTTCAGTTCAGTTCAATTAATTAACTGTTACGTTCGCATGTGCCGGTGTATAAGAATTTGGTATAATATACGTTGGTATCCCGGCTTATTTTATACTATTGTTTTGATATAATGTAACCTATTTTTTTTTCAAATTATTTATTTACAGGTTGAGGGTAAGTTGCAGGACACTACACCCTCGCTACAGCAGGACCCTCCTAATCATGGCACTTTCAGTCAACCTCGAAGCTGTAAGTATTTCCCGCTATTTTTTCCATCATTGAATATAAAACAAGATTCAAATTAAAAAAAAGTCATATTTATTGAATTGGCATTCACTTGGTAGAACTCCATTATAACACGGTGAAAAAAATAGCAATGTATTTTAGTTCTACAAAATTATTTAAAAAATATAGTTGATAGCTATTTCGGCTCACGCCATCGTCAGACGAAATAGCTATCAACTATATTTTTTAAAAATAATTTTGTAGAACTAAAATACATTCCTATTTTTTTCACCGTGTTATAGCATAATAATATTAAGTTTAGAGTTTTATTAAAATTTTCATCATAGATATAAGCAATTTGACAACTGTCTTGTAAGTCATATAAGTACAGGGTAACGTTGACTTGGCGCTTTCTGTCAGCTGGTCTTTCGTTCCATGCTCCGTTATAGGATCGTGTAAGAGGTATGTGGAGATGGAAGAAAACATCACTAACATCTAAGTCATTGTTTGTATAAAAGAACGTTCTACGGAATAGTGTGAGTGTCCATTCAAGGATTCAAATCCATATTGATGCCATTAATTAAGAGTCATCAAAATGAATTACAAAAATATCAATCTTTTATCTATTAGTGTTATGACAACCATTCATGACATATTCCAACGAGATATAAAATTTTACCAATAATAAAAAAAAAATATTTAACTATACAGCACTGTGAATATATATTGTTTATTTAATTTACACTCGTATTTCTAAGCGTTTTGAACGTTTTCTTCAAATATTCATAACTAAATAAAAAAAGATTAGTAACTAAAAAAGATTATTTTTCCATTAATCTTTTTCATTAAGAAATTCCCATTGATAACAAATGTTCTTCATTTGACATTGAATTTCCAAGTGGCGCACGTATTTTTGCTATTTTATCGAGACTTTTTGAATTTGTGGAGAACCAATTGGAATACTACAATAATAATTTTTATTATATCATAGATTGACTCAAAATCTCACTTTTTAAATATTAAGAATATTTTGTTCGATTGCTTTTTAGTAATGTATCGATTGGAACGAATAAAATAATAATATAAAAATCACCATAGTCTTGCAAATAGATGTTAAATTCATTTCTTTTGTAAATAATTTGTTGTGTTATTTACCTTTATTACTTACGATGATGTTTCTTTTATTTCTAGTTACATCTGTAAAATACTCCGGTTCAATGATTGGTAAGCTTATGAATTGATAATATTTACTGACAACGAAATTAAAATGTTAATTTATGTCATTAATGTATTGCCTATGTTACTGACCGTGATAATATCACTATGAGTATCCGGTTGTAATATAATATAACAACTCTTATCACATACATAATCACGTGCACCATGTACCAGGACACAGAAAATTTTTGGATTCATTATTTATATAATGAGTATGTATAGAAAAAAATCCTGGAATTATTGCAAAAAAATCGTTAATTAAGCAGTATATTTAACTTAACCTCCAACTTTGCGTGTAGATGGTCATACATATATTATTTTAGGAAGTATTTCTTAATTAAATTCATCGGAATGAATGCGAGAAATATACTCGTCTGTAATAATATAATTAGTTATATGCTATAAAATAACTGCGATTTTAGTTTATTCTTATATATCATATTGAAATTTCAACTCTTCCTACAAATTCTGTTATAATTCAAAAGCTACGCGCTCTCAGGTGACCTAGGTCCTAGACAATTTATCTGTCTCTGAATCTAAAACCATAAACATGAAAACGAATTGCTCACTAGCTGTGACGTACGACGAAATGTTTACAGCTGCTTTTCTCGCGCGGCAACCCTGCAATGTAGCTAGATGACTATCCAATACCTGACCATTTTAATACTAATTCGTGACATCGTTCTTCATTAGCTGTCATTTGTGTATTTCGAATTGTCATAGTGCCGTGTTTTGGCAATTTAATTGCGTCGTGAAAGTTAGTTTAATCACATTAATGGCGTTATCACGTTAAGAGTTGTTCACATTAATTTGATTGCACCGCTAAATATTATGAATTCAAACACACAATATTGATAATATTTTATTATCTTTGTAGGTGAGAGCGTTACGTTTTCCGGGATGCAAGGTAAGAAATATTATTTTTATATTTATTGTTGCCTATAGATCGTAACTCGAATTTGTTTGTCCATAATATATAATGTAATAATTCGATATTCAAATCGTATTCTTAGAAAAAAAATGCTCAATTTTGTAGGGTGATAAAATTTATTGGGTATATACTTGCAATAAATATACAGTGTTATATCAAAAAATCGACCAGTTTACCGCCATGTGTAGGAAGGATATCAATATGTAACGAAAAATTCTGAATTTCCTGATAAATACAAATATTTATGACATTGAAAATTCACTCAAGCAATTAAGTTGCACTGCTAACATAATTACAGAAACATTGTGCTAAAAATATCCTTCTGAGAAGGTTTATAACATTGCCTTTGCTGTATATTTTTGAGACAATATGTTTTCAAAAATCAATATGATATCTTTGATGACAGAATTTTAAAAGTTGCATTGCATTTTTGATACACTACAAGTCTAATAATTGAAGATTTGTGTTATGGATTTCAACTCAAATTATAAAATTAGTTCAGGAGTGCCCTTATATTGACGATTGGTCCAAACATGGAATTTGTCAACTATATATATATATTTAAATATATATAGATAGTTGTCATAACTCAATCATATTATCATTGAATTTGTAAAGACGCTTTCTTCACTTTCAAACTGATTTTTTAAAATTATTTACAATTCTTAGTGTTTGATTTTGGTTATTTATCTTCACATTTTATCGGACGGTGGTCACTTTTGTTTTAAAACGTAATTCAATAACAATGCCAAATTAATTTGAATTTTCATGAGAAATTGGCTATAAATGCACATTCTGACTGTTGCCTAGTTGGCCAGTCTGGCTGCTTGAAAAAAAAATGCAGTACTGTTGTCGGGTGATATTTTCTTTTGTCATCAAAATGTGGTGAATATTGTATATTACGATGTATGGGCAGACAATTTTAGAGGTACTGGTGTATATATAAAATAATATTTTATAATGCATTATTTTGAAGCAGGTATCATATCATTAATTTAGATCATAACCATTGACCATTTATGCTGGTAAGGAATCTTTGTTTTCACCATAGATTAATCAGACACCATTATTTGTTAGTGTATCAAATCAAAGTTAATGCTTATCATCTATGCCAGCTGTTAGGAAAAGTGCTGAAACAGCTCTTCTACATCAACGATGTGTGGTTAGATTTCTGATATTGATTTCTGTCTCTGAAATTCAAAAAATAATAGATTTTGATAAATTTAGGTGATGCAGATGACATCCCAGGAATCGGGCAGTATGATGACTTTCATACTATCGACTGGCAAAGAGACATTGCCAGAGATCGCATGCGTCACAGATATATTGTTAAAAAGAGAAATGATTCTATATGGGACCTAATCAAGGTAACGTAGTCTTCTATTTAAAAAAAATATAATCATATATTATATCAATTACCAGCGAGTACCTGGCATGAGTTGCAAAGTGTTTGTGTGTTTATTGAAGTACTCTTGGATAAACAATATATTTTGTTTTACCATCTGGTGTGTGCACAATTAAATTGGAAAGCTTTCTCACACATGCATAAGCCACATACAACTGTCCATGCATAAGTATGAATTTTCTAAATTTAATTCACACACTTGTAGCGATTTTTCCTCTGCTTTGTTGATGGTAGTTTCAATGATATTGTTCATCTTGTTTTCCTGGCTTGGTATCATTAAAAGTCATGATGGGTTTACGTTTTGGAGAAGAATGATAGGTACACAAATTTACAATGTTAAAACATGTTGCGGCGTGCCTAGCGAATCAAGTAAATACAAGAATTTATTTGGATAATTGACAATTTCGTCTTTATTCATTATATTGTAGTATCAGTGGACTGATACGTTTTTTTTTTAATGCTGAAATTGATGTCATTAACATCATTGTTGTTAGCTGCTAATATAGCATATGCACTTAGCCAATATTTGGGAAAACTGTAGGACAATTCGTCTTTTTGGCTGTGATTTTAGTTATTCATTGAAACTTGTTCACTGATGCATTCCATGTGTAGTATGTTGGCACTTCAGAATAAAGTAGTGTCTTTGCAAACATCCACCAACAGTGAGAAAAATTCAGTTGATGTTGTTGACGGTGCTGAAAATGCTCTCCCAAGTTATATTTTCTGTTGTGAAGTAGTCACGCTGTACTTTTGGATTTCATTCATGGATTGGAAATGATAATATGTGACATATTGCTTATTTGCTGCTAATGTTACATCCCAGTAGTCATTAGTAGTTTTCATCGATAGATGCAGTTGCAATTTCCACTCCAAAAAAACGGATACAACAGAACTGACGAAATGTCTGCATGTAGCAAACACTATTTTTTGCCACACAATGGAATACATCCATCCAGTGTGTCTCCAAAAACATGATGCTTGACAAATGAAGGAATATTTATTTTTATTGATTGAATTGGCATTCACTTGGTAGAACTCCATTATAACACGGTGAAAAAAATCGCAATATATATTTATTTTTATATTATATTAGGTGTAGTAAAACGTCCTGACGTTTTTTTTCAAACGCATGTCTTAAAATCGGTCGGCTTCGGCCCTTCGGTTAAATAAAATGTCATAATATTTTTTTTCGTGTTGTGTGACATCTCAAGTTACGTTCCGTATAGAAAAAAAATGTTCATTCGCCCCAAACAGAATGACCGACCTTTGCCCTTCATAAGAACATCTGCGCGGTTGCATGCTTTTTCAATATAACGCCAAGAACAGTGCAGTCGTCACCACAAAAAACATTTGGCCGCATGTGGCGAATATGACCTGGGAAAAAATCCAGGAGTTGGGTTGGACAACTTTATTGCATCCACCTTATTTACCAGATCTAGCACAATCGGATTACCATTTATTCCTTGATTGAATTGACATTCACTTGGTAGAACTCCATTATAACACGGTGAAAAAATAGCAATGTATTTTAGTTCTACAAAATTATTTTTAACAAATATAGTTGATAGCTATTTCGGCTCACGCCATCGTCAGAACCAATTATTTATTCCGTTTAATATAACAAATTTTTAGGAATAAAATATTTCAAACAAAAAATGAAGTGAAAAACGCTATTTCCGACTATTTTAATTCCAAATCAGTAGAGTTTTTTACTAAAGGGATTTTAGACTTGTCTAATAGGTAACAGAAGGTTAAAGATAGACAGGGAGATTACTATTTATAAATAAAAATAAAAAAAAATACAAAAAAAAACACTTTGAGTTTCATTTAAAAAAAACGTCAGGACTTTTTACTACACCTAATGTATATATATATATGTAAAACTGGTCCCGAGTTAATGGTTGTTTTAATTCAGAAACCTTCACGAATGTGTGCACAACATATCACCAAAGTTTTATCGCAATTGCCTGAATGGTATAGTAATGCATACTGGGACAAACAAAAAACATTAATATTTATATAACTGTATATATGATAGATAAGGGTATAGAAAACTTATGTGCCCTTTCATAATTTATCAGCAAAAACATAAGTAAAATACAAAATTGGTTTGATAACATTTAAGTTTAAATCATCTGTTTTCACTTAAATTAAAGGATGGTTTGTTTGTAAAAGTTTTAGATGACTTTTTTAGTATTTACTTCTATTGACAATCACCTACTGATTAATAATGTGATGAGATTTATTTGTATCTCTATGCCACTAATTTGCAAAATTGACACAGCATACAATATGACAATTTTTATTATCTCAGTCGATGCGAGGCATATTCCGTATACAACAGGACAATGATTTGGAATTTATTTAATTTCAGGGTGCCAATGATGCTTGGTCAGGATGGGTGTGTGTTCTATTGGTTGGTCTCTTTACTGGGGCACTTGCAGGAGTAATAGATATTGGTGCCAGCTGGATGACAGATCTTAAATTTGGAATATGCCCACAAGCATTTTGGTTTAATCGTGAGCAGTGTTGTTGGTCATCTAATGAAACAACTTTTGACCATGGCAATTGCTCACAGGTGAGAAATAATAAGATAGTACTCTATATATCCATGCAACACTAAAAAAACCTATTGTTAACTTGTAATATCAGGCTATGCATGTATTGAAGCTAATGCATATAAGCTGCTTTTTTTTCAATGTTAAATGATTCAAATACTTGAGCGATAAGCTGCAAGGATATTCACAAGTCAATAATTAATATTCTAAATTAATTAAGTTTGTCGCTTGTTATTCATAATTGATGCACACAAATATGGCTCGATTAATATTTAGAAAGCAAATAAAAAACATCCTAAGTATTTGATTCTACTCTTATAATGTATAAATGAAACATTTGTCACCTGCAAACATATTTTTACTTCTTCCGATTGAAGATACTCATGTTTTGTTATTTTGAAGTGTCTTATATTAAAAATTTGGCAATTGAAAACTGGCACCCTAGACTTGGATTATGTTATATTTATGCAGGACATTTTTTCACAAGTAACGCTGTGGAAAGGTGTTCTGGCACCTTTTTTCAAAGTATCTTTTTTACAAATTTTTTGTGCGCTTCGTGGCATAGTAAAAGCAGCTTTAAATGCTATTTAAATTTAATTTTATTTAGTAAAAAGCTTGACATCCCTGTATTTATGTTTCATTATGTTATATACACAAGTATATTTCACAATGATACAAAGTGATTTATTTATGCTTACATAATTTTGTTTTTGTTTTCAGTGGCTTACATGGCCTGAAGTATTTGGTGAACCCCGTGAAGGGGCTGGCTCCTATGTTATATCATATCTGTTTTATATTATTTGGGCATTGCTGTTTGCATCTCTGTCAGCATCCCTTGTGCGGATGTTTGCACCTTATGCCTGTGGGTCAGGTATTCCAGAAATAAAAACAATTTTGAGTGGCTTCATCATCAGAGGATACTTAGGAAAGTGGACCTTGATTATCAAATCTGTTGGTCTTATGCTGTCTGTGTCTTCTGGTCTGTCACTTGGGAAAGAGGGTCCTATGGTTCATATAGCCAGTTGTCTCGGTAAGCTGGATAACATATTCATAATGATTGCAAATTTATTAAGATTTACTCTTTTGCCAATTTATTTTCATAACTGCTCTCTTTTTTTCAGGTAATATATTTTCATATTTGTTTCCAAAATATGGGCGCAACGAAGCAAAGAAAAGGGAGATACTATCAGCTGCTGCAGCTGCTGGGGTATCGGTAGCGTTTGGTGCTCCTATTGGTGGAGTGCTTTTTAGTCTTGAAGAGGTAAATAATTGTATCTTTCAAATAACATAATTATATAGCTACATTTAAATGATAGAATCCAAATACATTAACAAATGATAATTTTTCTAATTAATGTTGGTTCCGAACATTAATTAGATTAAGATATGAAAGAATAACTTTGCTACTTGAATAAAATTGTTAATGAAAAAGTGAAACATCTTATATCATGTGGAACAAGAAATAAACGTTTTCAGTGCCCACACGGAATAAGCTACACATAAGTGAAATTGATTTCATAGCCAGTGTAAATACTGTGATTATGAAATAAGGGACAGTTTCTGTTGTTGAGCTGTCTTTTTTTTGTTACCTGGTAAGGATAATATAGTTTGTTAAAAGCTCATATAATATATGATCGTTTGAATCCTTCAAAAATTTGCATAACCCCACTTCCTTCCACAAACAGCATAAACCAACTAGTGAGACATAAACTGCTTCTATTGAGCATACTCTGTATGCCAACTGTTAAGCTGGCGGACAGTGGCTCAACTTTTATTGTAGATGCAGTTTCTCTATTTGCTTCTTCATGGATGATACGTTAAAAAAGCGCTTCGGATTGCATATTTTTTTTTAATTTTTTTTTTATATGTATTAGTACATTTTGAGTAAACTTTTGCTTTTCATGATAGTTTTAATTAACTTTATTATGGATGGCTCTTCAAATGGATAGCCAAAGTAACAATGAAAGTGGACATGTTGCTTAAGTCAATAATTTTTTTTGTACAGCATCCTTATGGTTATAATTAATGGTCACCGCCCTGCCCTGCCAATGTCAGCAATGTATCTTTAAAACATGATGGTATTTTCTTTTGCAGGTATCATATTATTTCCCTCTGAAAACACTTTGGCGATCATTCTTTTGTGCCCTGATAGCTGCTTTCATTCTTCGGTCGATAAATCCATTTGGAAACGAACACTCTGTGCTATTCTTTGTCGAGTATAACAAACCCTGGATATTCTTTGAGCTTGTGCCGTTTGTTGGCCTGGGAATTATTGGGGTAAGCTACAATGAAGTTTCTCTAAGTTTAATATTTTATGAATGAAAAATCAAATGTAATGCTTATTTTTTTTGCTATTTCAGGGATGCATAGCAGCTCTTTTCATTAAGGCCAATATTTACTGGTGCCATTATCGTAAATTTTCAAAGCTTGGACAGTATCCCGTCATGGAAGTGTTTGTGGTTACATTGATATCAGCTATAATCGCCTATCCCAACCCTTACACACGAATGAATACATCGCAACTGATTTATTTACTTTTCAATCAATGTGGAATTTCCAATTCTGATCCTCTATGGTAAATCATTGTTTTTTTCAACATATTATGAATTTATATTTCTGGCATACTTAATATCGGCTGAAAGTGCTTGATGGAATTTCAATATCAGATATAAATTGTTGAAATTTTATATGATTCCACACGTTTTGTCACTAATGACACTGGGTTCGCCTTTCAACATCTTTAGGCATTCCATCAAACGGATGCAACAGAACTGATTAAGTTTGTAGGTCAAATATCAGTAATTATTAAACATTATCACTAAGTTACAAATGTCTGATGAGTTCTTGGTAACCATTTATAGTAGGTCTCATCCTTGAAATTGTTCAATATTTTCAAGAACAAAATACTTCATTTTAATATGTGAAAAATGATACATATGTGTACAGCATTTGTGTGAGAATCATAACTTAAATAATTATTATTAATCATACCTATACCATATGTGTATTTTATTTCAGTGATTATAACCGCAATTTCACTGATGTGAATTCTGCTATCGAGATAGCAGCAGCTGGTCCTGGTGTTTACCGCGCTGTAGTGCATTTGTTATTGGCCCTGGCACTTAAACTCGTCATGACTGTTTTCACATTTGGCATGAAAGTTCCCTGTGGCCTATTCATTCCTAGTCTTTGCTTAGGAGCCATTGCCGGAAGAATTGTTGGAATAGGTAAGTGATTATCATTGCAAATACATTTTTGATTATCTAACTACTAGATTTCTGGATGTCTTTGCATTCTTATATAATTTTTTTAATATTTCACTTGCTTTATACTGGTTTGGCAGAAACCAGATAAAATACGTATTGGTTTCATGGAAACCAATACGTATTTTATCTGGTTATGTATGTAAAATGATAACAATTAAAACACAATTATTCTTAACCCACACATCTTCAAAGGTTAAGAATCTCTAAAAGGGATGAAAAATATTTGACAATAGGGAACAAAGACAAGCAATAGGGAAAAATTAATACAGAATTATTGTTCTTATGTGTGTTTTAAGTGGGACTAATATTGGCAATAGTGAAGGAAAATAAAAATGAATATTGGAAAATGACACCTTCAAAAACTGTGGCTAAATTCTATTGTTAATCTATTTTTAAAAAAACATAGTAATACCGGCTTTTTATTTTATATTAGGTATGGAGCAATTGGCATACAACTACCCGAAAATCTGGCTGTTTAGTGGAGAATGTTCCACCGGTGAAGATTGCATCACTCCTGGCCTGTATGCGATGGTAGGGGCGGCTGCTGTACTTGGTGGTGTCACCAGAATGACAGGTAAGTAATTTTTCTTCTAATGTAACAAATGGATAGTTCTGTAGGTGGAAGGTATAAGATTTCAAGCCTTAAATATTAGAAAATGAAATTAATGTGCCTTAATAACTACAATGCATACATAGAAGAAGATGGATCAGTCGAATCAATGCTGCCGAGTCGTCAAGTTTCATGTTGAAACAACACATGTTTTTATCAAAGTTCTTATAAAAGTTTTTTTTTCATACTGAGCTATCATCCATATTTCTATAGCTAGTATTTATAGATGATATACTTCTTTGGAGTACATGGAAACAAGGTCCAATAGGCCTATTTCAAACATTAAAATATATTTATAACATAATTTTTATATTTATTTGGTCTCTTGATAAAAGAGATATGGTTTCAAAATCATCATAAATTTACATGAATATCTTGATACAAATATAGGATTGCTTAAAATGTTTTCAGTGTCACTGGTGGTGATAATGTTTGAGCTAACAGGTGGGGTGCGCTACATAGTGCCTCTGATGGCCGCTGCAATGGCTTCAAAGTGGGTTGGTGATGCACTTGGACGGCAGGGAATTTATGATGCTCACATTGCGCTCAACGGATATCCATTCCTCGACAGCAAAGATGAATTTCAGCATACTTCACTTGCGGCAGACGTCATGCAGCCAAAGTATTTATACTATTTTTAGTTTCTTATGATATACTGATACTTTACTTCAATCATGGCGTTACATCACATATTTGTATAGCATCTTCTTTTCCAATTGGAGTTTGATATTTAAAATTTATCTATAATCTTTTTATCCATGAAGAGTATTTTGTATTGGAATATTGAATAAAACATTTGTTTACTTGTGTTAACAGTCAAAATTTCAGTAAGGTATTTATTGTACTACACTCTTTCTGGCAAGCATTTATTGCCTATGGCTACTAAATTGTCTTGGAATATTGTGGATATCAATAAACGATATTTTTATATAAATCTCCGAAAAAGTTTCATCATCCACATAAGCAATGTGCACGAGGCGCCTGAAGCAGTAAGGATGAAGTGTTTTTGAATTTGTAACCCATTTTGCAGCTGCCAATTAAATATCAAAACCAACTCACTAAAGAAAATCTTAAGAAAACCTTCTGCTCACAACTACGTATTATTTCTAAACCAGTTATTGATAAATGACTTTTTTTTTTATATCAACACTTAAATTTTTATATTATTTTACCAATGAATATATTTATTATTTTTATCCTTCTAAGTCACTATATAGTCAATACATTGGGTTGATGCAAAAGTTATGACCGTTTTTTTACATATAAAACTAAACATTTTTTTTTATTTATATTATTTATTTAATCAATTATATTTTTTACCGTTCTTATAACTTTCTCCCATCTTCTATCAACTTATTAATACCACTAGTGTAATGATTTTGATGCGAAAAATGTATTAAGGGATGTTTTTACCTGTTCTATTGTATCAAATTTTTTATTATTTAAAAAATTTTGCAACGATCGGAATAAATGAAAATCGGAAGGAGCAAGATCTGGAGAATACGGTGGATGCTTGATAACATCCCAATTCAACTCATTTAGCTTGTGTTGGGTCATCATAGCCACATGTGGTCGCGCGTTGTCATGATGAAACACTACCCCTTTTCTGTTTACCAATTCTGGTCTATCCTTTTGAAGGGCGATGTTTAATTTGGATAATTGCTGACAATATCGTTCTGCTGTAATCGTCTGATTGCGTTCCAAGAGTTCAAAATTCACAATACCCTTGCAATCCCACCAAACACAAAGCATAACTTTTTTTTGATGGATTTCGGCCTTCGAAGTTTTTAATGGGGCTTGTCCAGGTATAGCCCAATGTCTTTTTCTTGTCACCTTGTTGTAAACGACCCATTTCTCATCTCCCGTTACCAAACGATGCAAAAAAGGTTCATGTTTTTGTCTCGCACTCAAAGCAACGTACGTTGAAACACGATCCAATAAATTGGCAGCCGACAATTGATGAGGTATCCAAACGTCGTACCGCGAAACCATCCCCATACGCTTCAAATGTCTTAATACGGTTGTTTGGTTGACTTCCATCATCGACGCGATCTCCCTGGTGGTTAGACGTGGATTGGTGTCAATTATAACTTTTAACTTGTCGTCATCAGACTTCAATGGCCGCCCGGTACGTGGTTTATCAATTAGTGAAAAATCCCCAGATCGGAATTTTGTAAACCATCTTCGTACTTCTCGAACTTTGATGACATCTTCTCCATACACTTCGCATATGTTTTTGGTTCCACACTCGCGGTATTGTCTTTACGAAATTCATAAAGTAAACAATGACATAATGCACTTTGTCGATCGACATTTTGAAAAAATACAAGGGCTCTTCACTGTACTCTGGCCAGGCCAAAACTGAATAGAAAGTAGAGGGAAAGGCTCCTTTATACAATGGAATCATTTAAAAGAAGACACTATTCATCATTTCTGAAGAAACTTTTTTTTTTACCTAGGATCATAAAAAACGGTCATAATTTTTGCATCAACCCAATATATTATTACAATCAATTTTTTAAACGTAGTCAAACTATTAATACTATACAGCAAGCAAATCAGGTTTAAATTAAGCTTTTTATTATAATTATAGATGTGTATGTATTAAGTGACAATTATACTAGAAATGTTGCCTTCAGGTTAGAAAGAAATTCATTTATTTATTTTTATCCTGAACATGCATCGATATGAAATAATCTTAATTTAAATTAATGTATAACTTAAATTATAATATTTGATAATTGGTCGGTGATTTGCTGGTGGCGATTTTTTTGTTTTAAGATTGGATTTCACTATAAACAAGGCTCTCAATAATGGCCTTTCGAGTTATCAATATTCAGATGATAGTTTTTGAAGATTTTTTTTATATATATGCAAATGCTACCTCGACATTGCGGTTGCATAATTTTTATTTGTTCTGTGATAAAATTTGAAAAATATTTTTTTTCAGTTTTATCTTATATTTTTTAATGGATAATGAATATTAAATACCCAAATCAAAAACAGTCTTCTTCGATTTTGATAATTTTAGAACTTATGCAATATCATTAACTTTTTTTGTGTTTACCAAATTGCAACTTATATTGTTTATTATATGTTTTCTCTAGCAAAATCTTGGCGTTTTCTGGCATGTAACATGCGGTTCATTTGCTCTTTAGTAGACCTGTATAAATGTTCATATTGCGTTCTGCGCCTACCATAATATGGTTTTATAAGTTGCTGTTTGGCAGTAATTTTCTGTGAATTTGACTGATGTTGAATATGTTCTAGAATGATTTTAAAAGAAATAACATTTTTGCAGACGAAACGAAACTCTCAGTGTCATCACCCAAGATTCTATGACGGTGGATGATATAGAAGTGCTTTTGAAAGAAACGGAACATAATGGATATCCAGTAGTGGTGTCTCGAGAATCACAATATCTTGTTGGATTTGTTATAAGGAGAGATCTTAATCTTGCACTAGGTAAAGCTAAAATGTTTAAATTATATATATATTCAGGATTCAGCAAGTTGAAACATAGGTTTTTATTTAAACTGTTTTACTCCAATTATGGAGCATATGGACTGCCTGTAGAGTTTGTCTCAACAGAAGTTTTTCTAAGAGAATTACTTGTTACTCTGTCAACCTACTTTTATAAGATAAAAGGGTAAATTTACAACAATAATATTCATTTTGCTAATCACCCGTTACATCTCATTTTAAGTATCATATGGGTGGGAGGGAATTTTAGCTTTCAAAGCCATCCATGTCTGCACAAAAATCCATAAATTGAATAAATTTATGATATTGTCATTTCTGGGGCTTGGATTTACTGTAACCCAACGAAGCTAACTCTTACAAATACAGGGTATGAGTGAAAAAAAATATTTACAAAGTATTATACTTATTGTTTCTACTACCCACTCTTGGATTTTTAAACTAAAATAATTGAGCAGTAAATAAATTGGAGAATGCTGCAATAGATATGAGTTTGTAATGTAAAATATTTTTTTTGTTTTAGCCAATGCAAGGACAATGATTGAAGGTATATCAGGTCAATCCCTCGTAATATTTAACGGAACCCCAACACCCCAAGGATCCTCACAGGGATTTTCCGCCCCTAAGATATATTTACATAAAATTTTGGACATGGCACCAATCACAGTCACAGATCAAACTCCAATGGAGACAGTCGTGGATATGTTTAGAAAACTTGGATTAAGACAGACGCTGGTGACACATAATGGGTAAATAAAATCATAAACCTTTCACATTGTGTGTATCATAACATTAGATATTAACCTGTTCCACGTGGCTGTTTTTCATACAAATTAAATTTGTCCTTTCTTTCCATATAGAATTATAAATAGAGCAATAAAAAATAATTGGGTTGGCTTTTATGGAAGCCAGATGCATTAGTAATGTTTCATAACATTTATAAACATTAAGAAATGTCCTATGTTGTCACAATCACTTTAACAAATAATTCACTCGTAAATTACCATTACCATGATGAATCAAAGCCACCAATCAAACTGAAATGAACAAGCGCCATTACTGTCACGTGTCATGGAGTGTCACATTGCAATGCCGCGAGATTGGTGCAAAGTTCAGTGCGAAGTTTGGCGCATAGTTTCAAACTGATTTGTGACTTGGCGGATATTGCGATAAATTTATAGGGTTCGAAAAATCAATGTTTTAAACTAATACTTTTGAAAAGTGTATAGAAGTGGCAGTAGCAGGACAAATTAGGCGATATTTTGAAACCAAAATCAGCCCTATATGCAAAAGATTGCCTGTATTACTGATGTTTGAAAGCTCACATCTCATACCTTGAGACAGCGTGGAATGGATTAATAAAATAAGTTCATTTTCTTTTTATGAAATTCAGACAATCAATTATCTTTACTGTGAATATATTTTACTTGTCAAAAGTTTGATCTAATGCTTATTGAATAAAAGATCTAAATTGTCTGCTCACTTAACCCACATTGGAAAAAATTAAGCCCTTTAATGCATTAGCGCGATACATTTTCTTGCGTTTTAAACCTTTTCAAAACAGTGCTGTGTACCAATTGAAAATTAAAAAAAATGTCATTATTATGCCTAATCTTTTTATAGTTACTTTGATACATGCCTTTTTGTGATTATAGTTTAAATTGATGGTCACAATATAAATTACAATAAAATACTTTGCATAGCACAGCATACTCAACCAAACAATAACCATTGGACTACGATGGTAAAATTAGACTTCAATTTTGTAACCACCGGCTCTAAAAAGAGTATACATGTTCCTGGTGTTGATAACTTTAATATTGATGATATATTTTTGTTTTTTTCTACAGTCGACTGCTAGGTGTCATAACTAAAAAGGATGTTTTAAGGCATGTAAAGCAAATGGACAATGAAGACCCCAGCTCAGTTCTTTTTAATTGACACCAGCATATATAAATTTTTATAACTGATGTAAATGTTTGATACAGTGTTTTCCATTTTGAACTCTTTGTATTTATTGAACTAGCATTTAATTTAGCTAACTATATTGCAGTGGTGTGTAAGTCAAATGTATTAAATATCTTATGACAACTGCAAAGTTTACCTAACAATGTGTATTATAATTCAATTTTACAAGTAAACAAGCAAAAATATCTATTCGAGAAAGGTAATGTTTCTACGGGAATCATAATTATATTCGAAGATATTGAATACTTATCCTGCATATCATTATGCATAAGCAATTTTCAAATGAAATCAAAAATTTACCCAGTGCCTGACCAGGTGCTTTATTTCATCTTTTGAAATTGCTACTTCTCCAAACGGCCGATTTGTATCCTGTGCTTATAGCCGATTTCAATTTGATCATTTTTCCAATATAAATGAATACACTACGAAATTAATTAGCCATCATTAAATTTTACCAATAAATATGTAAATTGAAGTGCCATCTGTTGTTACAATGGAAGTATTGTCATATTTTTTTTATAAAATGTTTTTGAGGGTTACAATTAAGAGCTATAACGATGAGAAGACATGGTTCTGATTTGAATTTTATTAAGTTTAGTATCTTGATGAAAAATTTGTATTAAAAATAAAAGGTAGACTTCTATTTACTTTTATCAATAGTCAGCAGCACTTGAAAGTTGTCACATGCTACCCAAAACATCTTGAGTAGATTCGTTTTTTGTTCTACTGTATTTTCTTTTTAATAGTTACAATAACTATTTGAAATACACATCACTGTTTTAGCATTATTAGTGCAATAGTATAACTTACGGTTGGTTCTAATTTAACATATTTTACAATTAAATACTAAAGAATATAATCAATTTGATGTGTGTATAAATCGGCTAATCATGTTTATATATCCAGAATAATTTATTTCTACTACTTTTAATATGTTTATTTTTATAGATTCTATTAGCGATTCAGTATTCATGGAAGATAATTTGTATTAGAAAGACTTTGTACCACTAGTTAGGTTATATTAAATAATAACATTTTATTATGTGTATTTTGTGTCTGTCATTTGCATGAAATAATAAATAGACAGGTAAATGAACTTAATGTATTTAAATGAGAGAATTTTTATTTGTATATAAAGGTTTTATTATAGATTACAAAACAGGCAGCCTTACTTTGTAGGAATCATTCAAAACATGTTCTGTTTATATTTTGTCTTGGACTGCTATTTTCTTATCATATCCATGAAATCCTGAAACCATAATCAAGTGAAGGAGATTTTATATTTAAGTTAAAACTATAATCTTAACCTAGAATCATTTTTTTTTCACCTTTTACTTACAACATATTTTTATGAGGTGAATGTGAAAAATTTAATATTTTTAGTAGGATATTGCCACAATTATATACAAGAGTGGTTTGTGTAAATTTTCTTCGAAAAATTTTGTAATATTTATCATATTGAATCTTTAAAAAACACTTTGTAACCTAATCATGCAATTCCCAGTTTGTGGAAAATACAAATTGTATTTGAGTATTATGTTAAATCTTTATTTTCTTATTATGTATATAATGATATAAAAACAGCTGTTTTTTTTTTGTTTTCATTGGTATGTGACATTTTATGTTTGTATGAAGCAAGAATTTTTAAACAATTTCTGCTGATAATGTTTTTGGAAAATAAATGTGTCGAAAAAATAATTAAATTTCATTGTATGGATAACAGAAAAACAATATTTTCAAATAACATGATGTCATTAAAAATATATTATGTTTTAATTATTGGCATTTTAGATTGTCTAAATAATTTTGTTGTTACCCCATTAGAGGTTATCAAAAATGTCATAAAAGGAGATATATTATGTATTAGACTGAAGAGCAAACCAATTTGATGGATTCAGCTAAGAAATTTTGATTTATGTGAATGAAATATTTGACCTGTTAAATTTTAAAATGTAACCCATATTTATACCTTGTATGACTGTTCAAATTTGCTGTGAATGAAATAAAATAATTGATTTGTTTTTGCATATTTTATTTAAATTACATACATTGGTAACATTGATAACATATGACAAACAGTGAATAATTACTGATAAATATACTATGTAAGGCAACTCTTACAGTTAAATGAATTAAATCTTAAAATAAAAAAAAACTGTAATTATAAACATAAAAAAGCAAATATGAATATACTGTTTCCTATTAAATAATAAGAGACAATTTTTGGTATTATTTCCACAATTTTATATTATCAAGATCATAAACTTTTTATTATCAGCAGACAATGCTTGCGATGAGAGAAACCAGTTCTGATCTCAATAATATAAAATTGTGAAAATAATACTAAATATTGTTTCAGTATTTAAATATGTGTTTACACCAAGAAGTGACATTTAACACTCATAAACTGTTACGATGATAAATAAAATCTATACACTTGAATAACACTTATAGCTTATGCTTTTTTTCCATATCACTGAAAACTTTTACATTTCAGCCACTACCGCATAGCTTTTCATTTCGTAAATGAAAATATGCCAGGGCTCTAGCTTGATCCACCTGCAATTAGAAAAAAAAATATGTACAACACATTTTATCATGAAAATTAAACCTCAAATCTGTAATGCTGTTATTATTCAAAGGGCTGAGTTGTCAGTCTCTCGTTTTTCACAACCCTACGACTCTGACTCCAGCTAAAACACTGTGATTCCACATCTCTGACTCCACAGCCTGATTTTATATACAAAAATTGGTAGTCTGTAAAGTCGGTTTACGGACGATAGTTTAACGTGACAACGTCATAAGAAAACATTGATGAAATGATTGCATACTTTTATGAATAAAATGGAATCATTTTTATTGAATTATCATTATTTTGTATGGATACGAAGGAGTGAAATGAAATCTACAATTTTTTATTGATATATTTTATTCGCACGCGACAAACGGGACAATGAGTCATGTTTTTTCGTGCGTGCAGCGGGCGTTCATCGATTTATAAGACGTCACGTCAAAATAAAAAATTCACAATTTATTTTTTATATACTTTAACTGCCGTGTCCTACCTGCAGGTAACTTTCCGAGAAATATACAAAAATAAAATCTTTTTTTACAAAGCACAATATATGTATCCCTGACATTTTAAATGCAGGTATAAAAATTAAAAAACCTCAATAGACTGATTGCACACTTCACCTGCCCTTGAAGAACTACTAATGAAAATTTTTTGTCACATTTTTTTGAGATGCGTGCGTATTCCTAATGGTTTGTAGTTAAGGTATATTATTTTTTTTAACCACATCATGATACGAGATATTTAGTATGCACAGTCAAAGTGTGCATACCAAATATGTTAATGGTACTCAAGATGTCAAGTCAGATTACTACATTAATAAGTAAACACTACATGTTTATTAATACTTCGAATTTCATATATCATACCAGATTGTATGAATTTAAATGGCTTTAATTTTCTCTCTGAACATTATTATCAGATATATATTTTTATAGTTAAACTAATAACATGCTATTTTATAATCAATAGCAGTGAAAGCCTTTCACCTAATAGTTCATTTTCTTTACATTGGTAAGTATTATATGCTTTGCGTATTGCAATGTGGACAAAAAGTGCAGGTGGGTCAAATCTCAAGGGGATAGTTCGAGTCGACTTACCATTAGTGTTTTCTGCTTTCATATCCTCTGATATCACATTACAAACTGGAGGAGTTTTGATGGTTGGAGGTTGGGACTGTTTTAAAATCCTTGTAGCATTCATACGAGACATAGCAGACAGTGATGCCATTCGACCAACAGCACGAATAGCATTTCCAGTTCTCTAATAAATTGAAAAACATCCCATGCAACTCATCAAAAATTGAAAACCATGCAATAAAATATGTTATCTCATTCTTATTTTAAATATAAAAAGCAAACTATCGGAGAAAGAAAATGTGAATATTAAAATGCAATATTTTTTTAAATAGATTTGGTGTCATTTATGATGTTTCATTACAAGAATAATTATGAAATGATGTATTTTTCTCAGTTGCACAACAAAAACTTTTGCTGTACATATGGTATTGAACTATAAAGTTCTTAATACAAAAGAGTATTTTAACCTATTAACACTTAACTGTCGGGAAATGACAAATGTTGTTTTTCGCGGACTGTCGGTAGAAAGTGGGACCTGACAAATATCGTTTTCCGCAGATGTCAGTTGGATGCAGCATACAACATGTCATGAATTTGTTTGTCGGCGTGAAATGAAACGTCGCGACCAATTATCATTAGTTCTATTTTGTTGATAGATTATAAGGGTGGAAGTTTGAGCTAATAAACAAAAAATCAACAATCTCATAGATTTATTTTGCGGTCTCAGTTGTTAGTTCAGATTGAGTCGTTTCCTGTATTGGACTTTTTTTGCATACTGCGCAGCTTAATTTACTGTTTCGTTTTTTATTATTTGAATATATTGTCATTGATTCTTTTGATTGGTCAAGTTTGCAAGGATAGAAGGGACGGCTATTGGTCTACAGAACCAACAACTGTATAGTCAGTCGATGCGAGTCAATAACCATATTGCTTATAGTAATATGTTGAATGGTTTAGTTGCGGCAACCTGCAGGAGATCCATTTTTGACAAGAAGCAATGAAACCATTAGTTATTAGGTTGAATGGTTTCATTTATTATGTAAAAAAAGATGTGACACATGTTCCTCAAATATTTACATTTTGAGATCACACATTTCCAGTGATTGTAAAATTGTGAGAATAGCAAAGATATATTATATAATTATATTGGAATGGAAAACTATGATATCTTTTATGCGGAAAATTTTAAATATTTCATATTGGAAATATGTGGAGTGTTAATATTCAGCTCTGAAATATGGTGAAATTATGACATAATCAGATTCTTTATTATTTTATCTATGATGACCAAACATCACACGAAATTTCTTTGAAAATTTCAATCAAAAATATTATTTTGTTTAAAAGTTGTGCTGATTTTAAGAAAGTTATATATTTTTGTGCTAAATGCTAAAAATGCCCGTTTTCAGCTAGAGTCTAGTGTTCAAGACCTCCGACAATCAAGTGTTAATGATGGCTATTGAAATTATAGGCCATGTTTTCAGTAAGAATTAACCAACTGATAGTATTTATCACCACTTAAAACAATGCAAAAAGATAAAACTTGCATGTACACAAATCACAGAAACTGATCTACGTATGGTGCACATTATTTATACCTGACAGGCTAATCCATTATTATATAGCAGCAATATTTAATGTCCATACCACCAAATCAATGATTATATTAAGATATATTTAAAATTGTAGGCAAGTATAGAAGCAGCTCACATTCCATTAGCTTACTCAAACCAAACAGAAAAAAAAAATACATATATATCATCTGTAGAAATGATTCACATAGTGTTATTCATTCTGATGTTTGTTATGAATATTTGATTCGTTGGATATATTTTTTTTTGATTTCAAAATATATTTAGTGACCCGATTAATTTGTGAAAGATTTTCGTGATTCAAATGTGGAATTGGTTTCTTGAATGTTTTACTGACATGTTAATAAATTGAGTGTAATGAAAAATGATTTGAAATATTAACAAATTGCTATGCAAATCTACTTTGATAGTCACTCTCACCATGCATAAATTTCAAGTAATCAAAACTGTAAAATACCTGCCACTTTGATTGGAATACGAATTTTCGCAATTTCTCCGTACTCAAAGCAGCACTGCGTCTTTTCTCTTTGTGTTGCTTCATCCATTGTGTTTCTAAGCATTCTGTCGCTGTCCTTCTCTTTTCTTTTGGTTTAACTAATAAGTCCATGATGAACTCTTTTGCATCATCAGAAATATTATCAAAAGCCTCATCCTCAAAGTCATATCGGACTCTTAAAATATTGGCATAAGTCTCTTGTACTGTGTCACCCGCAAATGGTGAGAGACCAGAGAGTCTGTAAATTTTGAAAACAGTAAGTACATATATATGCTCACACCCTTAGATGTGAAGGGAAAAAGGGCATCCAAAAGTAATTTTCACAAAGATTTTTTTTATCTTTCATCAAAAATACAGAAGTGATTTATACTCACAATATATAGCATATAACCCCAATACTCCACATGTCTGACCCTGTGGAAATCGGATCAAAATTAACTATTTCAGGTGCGATAAACTCTGGAGTACCACAGAGTATTCGTATTTCTTCGTTAGGGCGAATGCGCCTGGCCAAGCCAAAATCAATGATTTTGATCTCGTGTGATGGCCTTGTATGGCACATAATGTTTTCTGGTTTCAGATCCAGATGAACAATGTTATTTGAATGCATAAAACGGACACCTTCACATATCTGTGTCATGAAAAGTACACAATCTCGTTCCGTGAGAGTGAAATCTTCTTCAGACACCCTCTCAAAAAGCTGCCCACCAGATATACTACAAAAAAGTTATAATTGATTGTTAAAATTTGAATAAGGACAGTGAAAAATATTATTATATTTATGTTAAAAAGGTACATACTATTCAGTAATTATAATCATCTGATTCAATTTTACAAATGCATCAATCAGCTGTATGAGTTTTGGATGTTTCAGGCATCGCATAATTTCCAATTCTGAGGTTGCAATTTCTTTGTCTTTTGGTGAAAGAATTTTGACAAACTTTGCTGCTAACTTTTCACCAGTACTTTTGTCAACAACAAGTTTGACCTGGCCATACTGACCCTTTCCAATTATATTGTACATTTTGTACTTGGAGTCAAATAGTCCACCTCCATCGATGTGGTAAGGTACTTGGGAATTATTTTTGACATCTGCAAAAATAGTCAAAAATTCAATTCAAAAATATATTAAAACAATAATTGTAATGCTTTATATAAAAAGATTAATAATCAAATTTGAGGCCCTTCAGCCTTAATTATAAATGATATTATGGCTGTTATTTTTACAGAAATATTTTATTACAGTAAATAATATACATTACTTATTTTTTTACCCAGGAGCAAAATTAATTATGAGGCAAGGTATTTAAGTAACTTTTCCTGACAGTGTACAATGCAACCGTGTTTACATGAAATAATATAACATTTAACTGAATAGAGGATTTTCCTTTTTCAGTGAATCTTCTTGCATTCTGTTGCTACAAATGTTTAAATAAATGAAGATATTAAATACAGTTAATATTCAATGTGGCAACTTCTTGATTTCACATAATTAACAAGAAAATTTACATCATATTATTTTTTTTGTGCACATAAAATATGTAGATAAGATCGATTGTACGCCAGCAGCTACGATTGAATGTGTTGAAATTTTAATTTATTTACATGAGTGAAATTGCACACAAAAATTTTCAGTTGCATTCTAAGAGAAATTACCTGTAAGTTTTGATGATGAATCTTGCACAATGACTTTCGCTGACAAACTATCATTGCCTTGAAGATTTTCAATTTGAATATAATATTTACCGTCATCATTTATATTCAAATTTTTTATCATCATCATTGTCTCACCAGATGTTTTTGTGATTAAAATATTGCCACCAGTAACGATTTCTCGTTCCTTTAAAAAAAATTAAATAAACTTTACCAAATTAATACCTTTATTTTATTTTTTAAAAACATTGCTATAAATTTACAATAAAAACTGAGGGGGCTTGATGGTATTTTAATATAAAATTTGAATATTTCAAGCAACAAACTTCTACATATTTCGTCCTACAAAATCGGGGCTTTGCCTTTTGGCATTTTCATGCACTCTATTCAATTCACTGTCAGGTCTATTACATCTGTATTATAAAATACCTAAAGATGCTGACAGACAAAATACCAGTGATAAGTGCCAATGCTTGTGGTACATAGTAAGAACAATTCAAAACAATGGTTTTAACGAAAATGCATGATTGCTTTATAATAATAAGGAATTTGTGAACAAACATGAAATTTAATAATTGTGACGCATTGCTACAGATACCCATAGTATTATTGTTACCTGTATATCACATAGTAATTAAGCAATATCAATAATCGCGCAAATAATCAATAATTTATATTTCATTTTATTGGAAATGCGAAAAAACTGCCATATTTGTAAGGAAAAAATATAGTGAACAAGTTTAATGTTTTAATAATAACAGATGATGGTTTTTTACATATTTGTGTGTATCGATTTTTTTTCACACAGAATATGACATAATATAAAGTACAGATAATTTTTTTTATATGCACGCACATAAGTGTTCTCGCTACATGTATAGCTAATCTTATTATACAAAAAAACTAACTTGTCACCTCATAAATCAGCTACAGATTCGAAATCCTGGACATAAATTGGTTACTAAATTCTACCAATGCCATTTTTCATTCAAAGAAGTAAGATATTTTTGATTTTGCAATAAAATCAACGCACATAGTTAAGTTGCTGCATTGAAAATTATAAGAAGGACAAAAAAATTATTAAAAAAACTCCATCGTGGTTTTTTTCATCCATTTTATTCGCAAGCCTCAATTTATTTTTGGAATAGTATAGCATAATAAAAAAATATTCACTACTAAATATATTGTACTTAATTTAGTATAGCATTAAAAAAAGTGGAATAATAATTTGAAGCAATTTTTTTTTTGTATTAAGGGTTTATCAAAAAGCTTCATAGGTAATAATAAAAATCATGATCAATAAAACTTGACTTACTGCTTTAGACCACCTCACTGTGGGTTCAGGATACCCTCGGAATGTTGCCCTGAGGGTAACTGAACCCCCATTTACGGCGAATGTGTCGTCAATTTTGTTTGTGAATTTAGGAGTTATATATTTTTTCTTTTCATCCGCTGATGGCTTACTAGCAAGGAATGCTGGAGGTACAACTGTTAATGTTGTACTCTGCCAAAGACTTTCATAGTTGGGATTCCCGTCAACGGTTGAAGGTATTTGGATTGCACATCTAACAATACCTGAATCTGTTCCTTTGACATTTTTTATTTCTAGAGTGTGTTTTAAGCCAACAGAAGAAACCTTATGACAGAAGAACGATAATTTAGCATATATTAATAAGTTATAACTGAATGAGAGGAACCAAATGCTTTTTATCCAGGGAACTAATTGTAACTGGATAATAAAGTTGCATTAGAGAACATTGTTTTTTCGTAGGACTATATTTTCACTCAGACAGTTTAAAAACAACACTTCCTAGAATTTATTTTTCTTTCCCCATTTATATTTCCATTGTTCCTAATCCAAACTCTAAAATTGACTAGTTTTTATTGAGGCCATGCCTATTGTAACAGATTTTAATAATTGTGAAAGTTTTGAGATTTTCAGTAAAAAATAAATTGATTAAAGAAAGTACAGAAGAGAATATATATAATTTATCTTACTTTGAATCCAGGAGTACTTTCATCAATTTGTCTTCCTGCAACTTGCCAGACCATTTGACTTTTGAAATCATTATCCAATGTCACGTTAAAACAGGCATCTTTCCCTTCAATCACCAAAACTGGCTGAGGATGTCTGACAAATCCATTTCTGTCAGCAATTGCAATGGTATTTTCTAAATGAATAAAAACAATTCAATTAATTTTATCTCTTGCAAACATTTTATAATACATCTTCCCTAATATGTATAAAAAATGAGCTTTGAATTTTAAATTTCATTAATTCAACAGCTCTGCATGAATGAATATCATTTGATTCATTTAAAGTATTCCATTTCAATCCAAGAGGTTGAGGTGATTTTATTTAGAAAAAATAAAATTGCTGTTTGTATAAATTGTAGAAAAATAAAAAAAATATCAAAAATGGTTGGCTGAGATTTCTTAGATTTGAAAAATTATTATTAATATAGAAACAAGTTTGTCATACCTAAAACATCAACATTGCAAGATGCTCGGCAGATGCCAAATTGATTTTTTACTAAACACGAGTATTCACCACTATCCTGGACATAAATATCTTCGAATCTAAGGGCTATTAAACCGTTTCCATAGTCTATGTAATTAAAAATTTCACAGTCGGGTAAAACAGTATTTCCTTTCATCCATGTGAACGAAAAATCACAAGAACTTTTCACTTTTATCATGAGCTCAGCAGCTCTACCGTCCATAACTTGAAAATCATTCAATCCTTGAACAATTTTTGGAGGTAATTTATCTACGGTATTTAATACTTCTGTATCGACAACCTTTACATCAGCCCAACTCGAAGCTACCCCAAGATTATTTGACAATACTACTGTGTATTTTCCAGAATCCGTATATTCAATAGGATCTATAATGAGGCTTATTAGATTTTTTTCTCGAACCTCAAATATTCTGTCTGATAATTCTATTTCATGTCCATTTTTATACCACTTAGAAAGTGGAGATGGCGATGCTTTGAAATCTGTGCTTAAGCGGAATCTATCCCCATATTTTGGGGAGGAGCTATTCAGCTGTCTTCTAATAGTAGGTGATAAAGGCGAGTGTTCAGATGTTCTGATACCATGAAGTGAGCCTCTTAAATTTACTACATCTAAGCGTGCTGTAGCTTCCACTCTTCCGACTTCATTATCAAGAGTCACACGGTATAAACCAGCATCTTCAAGTTTAACATCAGTAATTTGAAGGATTCTATCGTCGTCTTTTTCTTTCATTGTTATTCTAGGTGTAAGCATAATATCAGAGCCGTCTTTGTCCCAAGAAACCCATGGTACTGGATGACCGGCAATCGAGCATCTGAATGAAACCGTATCGCCTTCTTCTGCGACTCGGTTAAAAGGAACTGCATAGAACTTAGGTGGGCACAATTTCCACCTTGACCCACGAGAACGTGTTTGGGATACTGACTCCCTCTGTCCTGTAATTTACAGACACAAATTAAGTAAAGCTGCTCTTATAAAAAGAAATTCACAGTGCATCTACAATATATTAAATATTTTTAAACATTTCTGGTTTCGTGAAATATTGTTGATTTTAGCAAGAAACAAACATATTTCATGGCATTAATTATTTTGTAAAGCAAACATCTTATTATTGTGAAACATTTTATGTGATAGTTTATGGACTGCTACAAGGCCCATTTTGACTATTTGAAATTCTATTTTCAGCAACTTATTATGGCAGGTCATTATAGGAAGGCAATTTAATGTAAAATGTATAAATATAGATCACTGACGGGTCTGTCTGCTTGGAGAAGGACTTCGACAAGGTGTAGATCGAGGAGTTGATCCAGCTGATAGCAGAGCAGCTGGTCGAGTAAGCTGCTGACTTAAAAGGTTTTCTTTTTCTTCAGGAACTAAAAAAAATATTGATTTTGGAATACACTATATTCTCTTTGTTTTTTCATCTGTTGTTTTTTAATACACATGTTTTTTTGTTTAATTTTATTAAAATTTATTGCACTCATAATAGTAAATTATATTTTTATATTCTTTTACTCACCATCGACAATTAGACAAGCTGAGGTATAAGCTTTGCCGAGTTCATTAAAAGCTACACAGGTGTAGACACCTTCATCTTCAGGGTAAACTGAACTAATTGTGAGTCTAACTGTCTCACTATCCATTGTCATTTTGAAATCACTACATTCGGGAACAGGCTGTAAAATAAAATTTCCTGGTATTGGATCTATGAAATGAAAATAAAATCTGCCAAACTGTGCATTTCAGATAAAACCTAGAGTATATTATTTTAAGTTAGATAATTATTAAAAAATTGGTATCATAAAAACTTATTAAATCATTAATGTTTTCAGAACACTGAAAATAATTACCATTCCATCTTTTTCCCATTGAACTCTTGGCTCCGGGATTCCTTTGACTCTGCATTCCAATGTGACTGAATCGCTATCACAACACCTCAAATCCTTTAATTCTTGAACAATGCTTGGTAGCACATCGACACGGCTGAAATAATGAAATGTATTTATTAAAAAAACTGTGATAATTGATATTAATCTAATAAATTATTTTGAATCAGATATAAATAAATATACAGTTTAAACTAAATTGATTTTTCACTAACAATGATTTCGGTTCTACGGATGTTGTCAAATAATTTATTATCACAAGCCTTTCCCTGGTAAGCTGATTGAAAGATATTTTAACAGCAAATGGTCCAAACGGTATATCATTAGTGTTAGAATAAAACAAGCATATGGAGACTATTTGAATAAATCAGGCTATATTTCAACCCAAAAAAAATGTTTATATGTGAAAGATTCAACTCGTTTAAATCTATTATATTTTGAGTACCAGCCATCACAATGCAATTAGATGTCTCAACAGTTGGGACATATCATATATTTTTGTTTACTTGTAATGAGAGGTCTGCACAAGTTAAATTTTATATATTCTGCCCCAGAAATTTCAATTGTGTTTAGCCACATGTACCCGGCCCATGGATCTGATTGTCTAGAGGCCCCGCAGGCTTACCCTGACCTTTGCGTACTTGTGACTTGTATGTACTGATATAATGATCAAGTAATGTCATTATTGTCATGAATAAGAATTGAGAGCATTTGTTAAAAAAATTCACAAAAAAAATATTTATTTATACATACCCTGTTCTTATTGCATGTCTATCCATTTCGTCAGGACCTGAATTAAAAAAAGGTGTGCATTACAGATTTTGTCATTTTATCATTAGATGTTTGTTAATATTGCAATGTTATTGGAAGTATATGCATTTTGTGTATTTTGACATGTAAAACGACATTTAATCAGTTAAAATATATTAGTGTTAAAAAATAAAAAAAAAGTTTATATTCTAGATACTAAAAATATATCATAAGTGATATTTTAATTCAAGAAAAGGTTTTTTTCGAGGGAGGTGATTTCATGGCAAAGAGTTGTTCACATTTTTCAGTTAAATTGCAAGGGGTACGAGAAAGATTTTTGCATGACTCCTCAACATTATTAGAACCGATTCAGTTGTTGGTAGTTAATTGTTTTTAGTTAATGTATACCTTTCGCAAATATCTGCAACGATATGATGGCCTTTGCCTGGCCGTGTTTGTTCGTGGCGATGACTGAATATGCTCCGGTGTGGTCTAGTTTGGCGTGTGGTATCTCCAGGCGGTATTCTGGGCCTAATCCAATTCTTCGAAATTGAGTAGCGTCACGGTAGTATTCCGGCTGCAATAAATGAACATCTAATTGTTATTTCATATTGATAACATCGCATGTCACTAAATGAAGTGACAATCTAAGATCGAAATTTATGCGTTGCGAAATTTGTACAGTAAAATAGATGCTTTAAAACTTTAGACAGAATGGTCGGTTGTTTCAATCAAATCGTGGCTATCGTGGATACGTAAAAAATATATTTCAGACACAATATCTGATGACGGAAACAGGTAAACAGCGATTATAACAAGCTAATAGTTGTTCCCAAACCTATCTTTCTTCCCTTGTCGTCTTTATGGAGAGCGGTTAAGCGACTGATTTGTAGTTTTCTTTAAATAAACATATATTTATATAATTCATAATTCAATATTTTGATTCCTTATTTGGAGTGGAGTATATATTGTAGGACTTAAAGAAAATACGTAACTAATAATATATTTCGTGAAATAAAGCTCTAGTTATTTTGAGACAATTGTATCAAAAAAGGTTTGCATACATTTTTTAACATACAAGCAGGGCGAGGTGTGCGGCGCACACAGGCGCCAGCTCTCAGTAAGGCGCAAATTGGTGGATCGCTCCAAAAATAAATCGCGCGCCTTTCTGGAGAGGCGCAGGTTACTGCATATAAATTTACAACTATAGACCCGCGAAGGCGCCAAAAATTTTCGGTAAAATATACTGAAAATATTTTAAAAAATCGCACACAGGCGCAAAAATCCAGGGGCCGGCCCTGCATACAAGTAATAAACAATTTTGCCACCGAAAGAAGAAGTATAAATAATAGGAAGCAAAAGACCTGTTTAGCTTTAGCACTGTTTTATTTATTCACGCAAATATGAATATTCTTTTTCTAATGTTACACATTGTGCTTTTTCTTACACGTCAAAATATTCAAAAAACAGAATGAAAGAAAATCTACTCAGCTATTCACGACACAACGTCAATGCACAAGAACGATTTTCTTCAAGTGGCGTATAAAAATTTCCGAATTTTTGGAAAGTTTTTGTTTTTTTTGAAAGCGTTTCTGTCTGCACATCGTTCGCAAAATGTGTATTGACCGAACTGACCATTTTGAAATAATTATTTTTTATAAACAACTGCTGTGTTCGATAAGGAAATGATCCAATTTTTTTTAGGGGTGGAGAATGCATAGTTGTGTAAGTTAAATTAGATATTTTTATTAATGTTTAAAATCTAAAGTTTATTATATCAGACCTAAATAATAACTACCTTTCGTTAAATAGTAAAAGCAAAGTAGAAATCGCTAAGCATAGATTGCAAACGATTATGGAATTATGGTGAGGACAAGTGGCGAGCTGTATTTCACTTATAGGTGAGTTCTAACACTCCGTATGTGGACAGGTGAGTCACCGAGTTGACAAGACGTCGCCGGCTAAATCCAATCGCGGAAAAACTAAACATGCGTCCTTTTTCACGACAATGCAATAAATTAAATATAATGGTTATACACGATAAAATAGACTCATTTAATAAACACCAATAGAGTGACTAAATACAGAAAAAACAGGTTACAAACAATTTTTTACTTGTCATGTCTTAATATGAGTTTTCTCAATTGATCCGCCACGCTTCGCTTGCGTATGAATTGAGATTGAAAAGATAAAAATATATTTACTATTAAATTAATTAAAATTCACTAAGCTTATAACTGATATATAAAATTGTGATTTTGTTTTTTGATATAAACAAATATAACACAAGTATTTGTTTGTATAAAATTAGTAAAACTCTCACATTTTATTGCTAAATTTAACCCTCATTTATTTAGATTCGTTTTTACCCTGCATATATATTAGAATCTATAATATAGTGAACGCCATCATAAGATTAGCTGTAATCTAGTTGCGCAAAGAAGACAGTTTTGTATATATTTCTAATCAAAATATAAAGATTGAATGTCAACAAGCGTAGACAAAACGATGGATTATTATTTTTTAACAAACAGTGACAAACCACAAATTTATTTGTTTTTATCAAAGAAATTAAAGGTCACTTTCTATTTCGGAAGTTCGAACACATATAAGAACATATCAAATGTGGGTAGGTATATTGAAAAAAAATAAGTACTACAAGACGATGAAGAAAAAGAAAGAAAAAAGCGACATAAATATGCCTGAGGACAAATTTTTAATGAAATTTTTTTGTCGATTTTCCTCACAAGCGCGTGAAAGCGCCTATGTATACAATTTGCCATTAAGTAAAAACTAGATCACTTTTCACGGCGCATGTGTCATATGATTGGGTTCAATATCAATTTGACCGAAAATATTTTTGTCGTACCTTTATCAATAGTAACAAAAACAGTAGATTTATCATTTTATCCGTATAATCACATTTAGTTTGAATCTATTTAAATATTGAATACACCATTCCCATTAAAGTTCAATTTTTCCTTCTTGGAAATGTAAGAATAAAAAGTATATTTTGCTTCAGTTTTATTTGTACTCGAGTTATATCTACGCAAATTAAATTGCTTAAAAATGTAACGGCACGCTCGTGATATGGTATCAGGTATTTCTAGTCATATATTAGTGACAACTACAAGCAGTAACTAGTGATAGTTTCATATATATATTATGTCATGTAAAACAGGAAGTGGAATAATATTCCATCGATATTTCGTTGAAGTAAAATTGTTTTTGAATCAACTTAATTGCTAAATAAATCAATACCGAATGTCCACGGGAATATACAATGGCCCTGACGTGTTTATCACAATTAATTTTAATTCATCTCATAATCTAGACTTATAATTTATTTTTAAGAAAAATTCAAAAGTATGGTTTCCTGACAGAAAATTCACCCAAGTGAGATAATTAGATACTTGAAAAAGGTGTAGGTGTGCTTAAATGAAAAACTTATTGAGTATATTTCTCATGTTATGTCTAAAAATGTTTTTGATATTCATGTAAATAAAATATCGTAGATAAGCTATAGTAAAGCTTTTTACCCGCAGGTGTATAACAAATAAATTAGGCGCACAAACTCGTTATATTCGGACAAAAATATACGCGGAAAGCCATTCAGTATCAGTGATCCGGTTGCAAATTATCATTTTTATTTATGTATTATAATATATACGTACAGCTGCTTCCAAATAAACAAAATTACCACTGTTTCTTCGTCTTATGGTTTAGCCACACTTGCACTTATTCTCTAATTCCATGCTAATATACACCCAGTCCTTTTTTTACGCGATTTTTTTTACGCGAATTCGATCATTCGCGGTTTTTTTGGACGACACCGTTACATTTTTTATGCGCTTCACTCGTTTTTATGCGACTTTTTCCCCAAATTTGTTTTAAAGAAGACATTTATATATGATGCTAGGCATGTACGTTTCATTATTTTTTTAAATTAAAAAAATATGTGTATTTTTAAAACATAATTTTGTTAAGCATTCAATTTTTTTAAATACACATACAATTTCCAAATGTTGACAAGTGTATCGGATATTATACGAATTTATGTTTTAGGGTGTGTAAAGAAATATAATGCAATTGCATGAAACATTTTTTTACGCGATTTTTTTTACGCGCCTTTTTTTGGAACCAATGAGTCGCGTAAAAAAAGGACTGGGTGTATATAAGTTACAGAATACCATTAAATTTTATCATTCATTAGAACTGATATACTCAACATTAACTGGATTATTAAATTTTTCATGGGTCAACGTATTAATAGTTTAAAGCTAATTTAGTTGAAAATGAAGACGATAGCTTCGAAGAAATTACATATATTACAGCAAAACATTCATATACTTCTTATATGAAATGGCGTAATAAAAAATAATGTTTACAATTTTATAACGAGTTTTATGATGACTATATGTGGATAAATGATGTTATTTGAAATCATTGAAATTACCACGTACGAGGTATTGCACGGTGTTAGTCGATACATTCCATTTCATTTAACTGCGAGCTGATAAAACGAGACGGAGCTATCAAACATCTGTCAACAAATTAACGCGCTAAACCGCTGTGTTTTATCAGTTTTCCGTGAAATCGAGAAAATAATTTCTTCACAACGTAATCTATTCATGAAACTTTATTTTATTTCGGGACGTTCCCTTGAAGTTAGTTACGTATAGAGAACACTTTGCAACCGTATAGTTGCAAAAACACGTATCTGGTAATCGTTATTGTTCATGAAGACTTTTTCTACACCATGTCCGGGAAGTTTATTATCAAGGACGACTATAATTCCCATTGTATTAATATATTATATAAATAAATAAAGCAATAAATACCGTGTATTAACTTTTGCAAAAATATAATTAGAAGATAGTAAATACTTAATTGGAATAAATGCACATTATTTCAAAAAAATAATTTTACGTTATGCAACGTTTTTTCAAAGCAATATAGGTTTTAGAAATTTGTTACGATAAAAATTGTTGTGATAAAAGTAATATAATTTTTGAAATTTTTAAGCCTGAGACTGAAACTATGACGGTGATTTCAAATTCAGATGATCTGATACGTTTAATGCAAATCGCGTGATGATCAAGATAACAGGAAGAAGAAATTTAAACACATTTTAGTTATGTATCGGATTAATGAAAAAATATCACATTAAATTATACGTCTATAAAATGAAATATGTTTACAATCTTCTCTTTCATTAAGATCCCCCTGTATCTTCATGTAGCGATTAGTCTTCCAATTAGCGGCCATGTGTTTTTGGATACGGTGTATTTATTATGAGCAGTATTTTTTTGAGTCATTGCTGAATGCTGTTTTTAAGATTTCACTTTTCTTTGCTACGTATTCACGAACGCAGGCCGAGCACGTAAACACTGTAGGTCAGGTCCGGAGAGGCTTTGGCAGATCAAAATCTACCTCGCCCTCCACCATTAAGCTATACCCAAATGTAAAAATAAAACAATACTGAACCAATACTATGCTACGATAAATCAAATACAATTTCAATTTGGAATTATAAAATTGTAAATAATATGAATACCGTTAATCCATCTATACAGTTGACTGCATTCGTATTACTTACAAATAAGTTTATGTTTTTAATTTATGATATCGACTGAAGGTGCTTGTTGGAATTTCAATATCAAATTTGAATTGTTACAACTATGTACGATTCCACACGTTTTGTCACTAGCGACCCGGGTTTCGCCTTTCGGCATCTTCAGGCATTCTATCACACGGATGCAAGAGAACTGACGAAAAATGAACAGTTAGCTTCGTATATATACTAAAGTTATTCATTACATCGTATATGCAACAGAACTGACGAAAAATAAACAGTTAGCAACGTATATATACTAATAAACGATGTAATGAATAACTTTAGTATATATACGAAGCTAGCTGTTCATTTTTCGTCGGTTCTGTTGCATCCGTGTGATAGAGTGCCTGAAGATGCCGAAAGGCGAAACCCGGGTCGTTAGTGACAAAACGTGTGGAATCGTACAAAGTTGTAACATTTCAAATTAATGTTTTTAAACACAGAAGCTTATATTTGTGTCGTTTCGATTATGATTATAAAACAATAATTTCATACATTTGGAGTCATTCTTACTTATTATCAACACATTTTTTCTGTCATTGTTTTTTTATTGAAAATGTTACTTTTATGCAAGTATAATAATATTTTTTAGTTGGGTATTGTATTGATAGATATAGAAGTTTTTACTGTATCGAAAAAGTGAATTAATATGAAATTACATTATATTATGACCTGAAAATAAGTCTGCATTTAATTTTCTGCATTTATAATTTATATAAGAAATGAACAAAAAATCAACTTCGTACATAAAATGTATACAGTAAACAACAAAAATTTCCTTAAACTATATATAAAAACGACAGTAAAAACATGGAGTGGCGCAAATATGATAATATTTTACATATATATATTTATTATTTTATATTGTTAGGTAATAACTGTAGAATGTTGAAGACTCTGTTTAGAATAATCTGATATTTTCTTTCTCTCTATATTTATTAACTTTCTTCATATTTTACAACAACTCAAACAGTATAAGAAAAAAATAATTGACGATGAAATAGATTGTAAGAATATTCCGGTTTTTATTTATGTGGAGGAAAATTAAAAATGAAATCTTGCTTACTTATTGTTTGTTAAAACACAATAGTAGCAACTGTTTCTTTTGTACCACATAATCAATTCAAAATTTCGAATAGCACTTCTGCAAAAATAACAATTTAAGACGAATTTATTTTCCAAGGGATGGGATTTATTTCGTCTTTAAAACTAATTACTGAATTTTATGCTTTATAACAATAGAAAGCAATAAATTTGCAAGCACAATATACTATTATTTCTTCACCATTAATTGCTTTTATAATGAGAGTGCTGACAATACTAATTATATGTTACTCAATAAAATAATTAACACGTTAATTTAAAATTTAGAACATTAACCGCTGACATGAATGACATGGTAAAAAAAAGTATTTTTTTCTTCTGAAATTTTAGGTGACCTACTTACACTACAAATGAAGTGTAAACGGAATTAAAGTGAATCACTTTGCATTTGTAATTCAATTGCGTTTAAATAATATTATAAAATGCCAACGCTTGAATTTGTCGGCCATTTTGAAATAATAATTATTTTACAAAAAATCATTTTGTTTTATTACATTTCTGGGTTACCCAAACTTTTGAGTTCAATGAACTGAAGCCGCATGGTAAATAGCCGTCTATTCAAAATGTATGATTCTGGAAAAGAACCTACGGAATGCATTAGCCCGTATTCTGGAATTGTTCCGGTTTCTAGCTTTAGCAGATAATTGTCAAGGTTTTTATCTTTCAGCTCACCCATATATACGTGACGGGTGCGAGAAAGACGCAGTAACTCTTGGTCTTAATGAAATATATCCCGCCCGTTATGACTAAACGATTGAAACTTAAAACGCACATTATCAACACAGTTATAAAAGCTTAGTTGAAATGTCCCTGTTTGGGTGTCAGTAAATCTGGAAACCCTTCATATAAACCTACCACTTATCAACTTGAAATTTTTTATTAACCCGTAGCCCTCCTGCTTCAAGTGTCTTTTCAATGATCCGATGTTGACAGATGTGATTATATATACCGGTTAATAATCAAAAAGATCTCAATACTGTATATATTTTAAAATTGGAAGACTTGAATATTTTTATTATAATGTAGCAAATAAAGTTCTTCAATATTCGAAATTTAAAAACGCAGTTGACAGTTCAACATTACTCCGAGCTGTGTAACAGGTTGTAAGTAGATTACGGTGAAGGTTGGTGCGATTGTACTCACACGTATATTGGGGAAAAGGTTCAAAATTACTTTTATCAATTACAAAAAAGAATGATTTTTTTAAAATTTTAGCAGACTTTCGATATATATCGTCATCTTAACAAATTGCGTTTATAATTTAGTTAAAAATATTGACGGGGAAAATAAAAATCAGCGATTTCGACATTTTTACTAATCGATCTCTATATATTTTACAAGTAAATCTAAATATACTGTTTTCTTAAAAAAAACTTCTTAATTAGTGCTTTAATAGGGTCAGAAAGTACTTTATTTATTTAGGTACTTCTAATAATTATTATACTTATAAAATTAAAATTTTGATCATAAACATAGTCAATTTCGTCGCTATACTTTTCAAATTATTAATACAAATCGACACCTTAAATAGGGGTACATTAAAATAAGATAGTCAATACAATGGGTTATGGATAATATACTAATATTTTCAAATATTGAAATATATCACCTTTCAGGAGTAGATAGGGAGGAAAAGTAAAAAATACTTAAGTGCGGAGCGGTAGTACTGCACCCATTATTTTGAATTATTTGTTACAATACATGATTGTTTAATGTTTTAAATAAAGCGGATACGTAAAAAAGTAAAATTATTAAAAAATGTAATCTAGTTTTATTTATTATGTAAAATTTTATTAAAAACATTTCAAAACTATACATTTGAATATTCACTGTTAGTGGAAAACATTCACAATTACTTATAAGAATTTATCAAAATGATATTAATAAGCAGTATCGCATTAAGTGACTCGAAAGATACATTAAGTCCGCCAAATATAACAAATTCAAAATATCATGATTCAATTTTTATTACATGCAGATGTTTGATATATTGATGCCATGCATATTGTTATCACAGCTATGTAGTTTAGCTGCAATACGTCGGTGCGCCGATGGCAAAAGTTTTTACACGAATGCATGATAAAAATGAAATAATCACCTTTGGAATTATTCATTATATATTAATAATCAACATTTATTGAAAACATGAAATAAAAATGCGTCGAGATTTTATTTATTCAAATCCACAATATATCTGAAATATTGATGACAACATATGTATCTATTTTCGTTGAAAATTAAATTCATAAATATATATTGACAAAGACGACTCTTTGTAGACTCCAGTTCTACGACCCAATGTTCGTATTCTGAAATTGAAATAACCAAGAGCGGATTTTCGTTTTTTTTAAACCCTTAAAAGGGAGCATGAAGCGAGTAACCTTTTCTTTTAAGACACAACAGTACTTTCAAGGGTCCAAATGTAGATTATTGCTTATTTTATCTTGTAAAATGATAAACATAAGTGGGGCACTAACAAGGTTTTATTGAATGCGTTTTGATAAAATGGATGCATTTTATTAATACAAATTAGATTTCTATGTAATAAATTTTTGTTATTATTAACTGCGCGTTTTAAAAGTATTGTATGTTGAAAATACATAACGTAAAATAATACAAGAATAAAAAAGGCTACAGCTGTGATAAAATTATATTATTTAAATACAAATATATCCTATCTAGGATCAGTTTAGTACTATTGTAGGTCCTAATTACTTAAGATATTGGTGCCCCTGAAGAGAATATAATTAAAAATTAATTAATAATATATTTCCCGGTGAAAAAATAGCAATGTATTTTAGTTCTACAAAATTATTTTTAACAAATATAGTTGATAGCTATTTCGGCTCACGCCATCGTCAACCGTGTTATAATGGAGTTCTACCAAGTGAATGCCAATTCAATCAATTAATAATATATTTTTTTATTAAAAGTGATTTCATTAAAATCATAACCTAAAACATTGTATCTATAATATAAAACAGAAAATACATATATAATCAGCACGTAAATTTGTATTTCTGTATGTAAAACAAAAAGTGATACATCATTAATTATTTTAAATATTTTTAGTACATCGAAAATACTTTTATTATTTAAATTTTTTTTTTAGAATTATTTTCCCAAAAAAGATCTATGACGATTTTATATAGTTCATTTTTATTGTGGGAATAGGGAAAACTAACCACCCCCCCCCCCCCGACCCTTATTCTTTGAGAACTTAGCACCAATCATATATATATCGAATGATTACAATAAAATTTTTACTTTTATGATTAATCAAACATAACAATATATCGTTTTTACAGTTTCCTAGCAATTACTTAATTTAATATCACGAATAGAATTAATAATTATAACGACTTGTATAAAATAACATAATGATAAAATTATACCAACGGTATTATTGTATAATGTATACACAGTTATTGCTGGAAGGGTTTTAATTCAAATGTATTTCTTCTTAGAATTATACAACCAAGTTAAATAAATGTCGATATATACAATAATATTTTTATTTAACGACGGATGTGATTATTAATATTTCATAGCGGTTTAAATATTATTTGAAAAATATAAACATTTTGAATTCTATCTTTAAAAAAATATTTAAATATTTACATACTCTGCTTGTCGTCAAAAGACAACAGGTGGTTCAGTTCCTTGACGAAAATTCAACACTTAAAAATATATACACTATTAACTCACACAAAAACATCGATACACGACTAAAACAGAAGATGATATCGCTTTAAAACAAAAAGAAAAGAGCGGGAAATCTTTTGACTGATAAATAAATGTATACGCGAACTTTTCGTTCTCTCACGCCCACATTCGAATACACAATGACAGACATACTCGGTGCGGTACTTGTAAACGTACTGTCAGAGTTGCCATAGTATATATATTCCCTACTTCAGGGAAATACTCGTGTCTGTCACTTGAATAATAAGATCACTAAATCCAAAATGAAAATAATTAATATATGAAATTTATTTATTTATTACATGTTGATTAAATGTAATATTTATTTAACCTCCCTTTAAGATCGAGTATATAGAATACACACCGATTATTTTTTTATAATATTTATTGGATTTTTAAAAAACCAAAAACATTAATACTCTAATTAAGTTTTTTTGAGAAGCAAATTACTGTTAATATCAGTTTTATAAACGAGTGCTCATCGCTCATGAAAATGCTTCTAAATCTATTTATAGTTGTAGTCATTAGTTGTTATCACCGAATAGTCAGACATTTAATTGGCTCATTGTTATATCAATAATATCACAAAGAATACATTTTGTGGCACTGAATATTGGTCATTTCATGTAGAATAAATTGTTATTAAAATATCACATTAGCAGTCCATTTTCTAAGTACCGTCAGCAGAAATTGTCAGTGCCAGTTATTTATTCTTTAGTAGTAGTTAGAAAAATCAGTTTAATTAAGCGAATTTACAATTCAAGCTTGAAATTTTTACTCGTAGGAAACTGTTGCTAGAATATATTACTATTGAAAATATACATTTTTTGCATAAAGCACTAAGCTTTTATTAAAAATAGCCATAAAATAGCAATAACAATCACTGACAAAAAAAATATGAAATTTCACTCTTTATTAATCCTTTTATAATATCAATTATTATGAATGTTGTATTTAGGATTTTTTAATTTATAAACTGGCAGCCTTCCGAAAGCTTGCCTTGCCGTTTTCCCGTCACCTGTCGCAGTGGTGTGCGGTATTGTTTACATTTTACTCGTCAATATATTTTGTATGCAAGTTTCAGTATATACATTAGGTTATATGCTTCTTTAAATATCTTAAATAAACAATTTTGGATCTTTTTGACCAATAAATTCTTAATTAGTTTAGGAATCTTTATCTGATTGTAGTATGCACTCTAAATACTTATTTTACTCATTAATTAGAAGGAAGCACCTTTATCAAAATTATCTCACATGTGATTACACATCTTAAGCTATCAGTTATCACTTTTAAGATTTTAACATAAACATAATTCTATTAAATAACACACCTTACGATGGATAGCTCACATACTTGAAAAAAACATAATTATTAAATGTCATACTATTAAGTTGATAACCATATTCCTGATCATTTTTTGAAAAGTTGCGGACATGAATTATTGTACAAAATTGAGAAGGAAAAAAAGAAGACCTTTTGGGATTATTGATTACTATTTTTACAAATCTTAAGCCGCTCTCTCCACCATGCTGTAAATTTTGCGTATTTTGTGTATGTTTAGATGCGGATCGCGACAAAAACTGCAATGTGTTCAATTACGTGCGCCACTGAGACGTTATATTTTGAGCCATAGAATGCAATTTATTGTAGATAATGTAATGATAATGGCGAAAGTATTCATGTCTGTAGGCGCCATCCCAATTAGGAGTCAAATCAATAAGCACAGAGCACAATAGGCTGCCTTGTACGAATGCATTGTTTTCGTGGCTTTTTTTCTTGTCAGTAGCCGTTATTTCTTTTTTTAGTATGGCATTTGGATGATTAAAGTGTTTAAAAGTTGAATATTAATAACTGAATAGCTTCAATGTTATATTATTGCACTAGATCAGGGGGAGCCAATCCGCGCATCGCCGTGAATATGGAAAAAGAAGAATGTATATAATAATAGTATGCTTTTATATATTTTTTTACCACGAATTACTTATATATTTTACTGAGAAACCAAATGACCGCCGAAAGCTTCAAGTCGTTGAATTAGAATAATAAGTAATTAAAAAATCATTATTATCACGGTTAATTATGAAGAAGTGTTTAGCAATGATACTTACCCTAACTAATGAAGATATACATTTAACGCATTATAAAGACAATCGAAGTTGAAGTATATGTCATAATGGCATCTATGAATAAAAATAAAAAGCTCTTCGATCTTCTTCTTTGAGTATCTGATACAGTCTAGCATGCTAGAACTTTTGAAAAGTATCAGTAAGTGAAGTAAGCCATTTGATATATTCATCATCATCATCATCATCATCAGCCGGGGTCGATCCACTGCTGGATGAAGGCCTCCCCCTGCTTTTTTTTTTTTTTTTCAGGGGGGGTTTGGACATAGCAACACCACGCTGCCCAGGCGGGTTGGTGTTCGGTTTTCTGTCTGGGTTTTCCTTCCCATAGCCAAGAGAACACGGCACTCGGTGTTCCCGAGCGGTCACCCATCCAAGCACTATCCGCGCCCAATGTTGCTTAACCTCGGTGATCGCACGAGAGCCGGCGCTTACAACGTGGTACGGTCGTTGGCTATTTAAATATTATAATATATTATTCCACTACTTGTCATCTGTTTATGACTGACACAATAGTAATAGTCGTGTAGTGTCTTATTACTATTTAATTGTAAATTTAATCTACTTCTCAATTAAGACATCAAATGTTGTTTTTAAACCTAATAGAAACTATCATCAAAATCTTCTGCTTAACATAAGTTTCAAATTGGTATCAGTCGTTGCTTAATACCATCTAAAACAGTTAAAACATGGATAGTTTTTTTTCTTGTATATTTTGTAATATTATATCAAAATTATTTAATCATAATTATCACATAGTTATACTGAAATTGATTTTATCTGTTTAATTACATAAAAAAAATGTCGTGATCGTCGCCATTTTTGCGCCCTTTAAAAATATGATAAACAATTTCATAAATGTTCAATATTTATACGGCATGGCTATAACAACGCACGTCGTTCAAGTGTAGTAAAATTTAAACGATCTTTTCGGAAATTCCGAGAGCTTCCAAGATCGGTTGAGCAACTGTAAACGTAAGTGGAATGACAAACTCAAATTCCACGTGAATCACCGTGTCACAATTGTAAAGAGAGTGTGTTATTTATTACATTATACTGTATATTATAATATAAACAACCAACGTACTCCATTGGCGTATGTTGCATAATTACAATTTTATGTTGCTAATTATAAAATGTTAAATATTTGTTTAAATTTTACTTGTACAACAAATTGACTTATTTCTCTTTTTTGATAAAACAAACAAACACAATCTAGGTATTTATTTTATGTATTAATCAGTCAAGGAATATTTACTTGGAAGATCCCGGATGCGAATTGATGGTCCTATATTCCGGATAGCAAAAAGGCGCCATAAAATGTTCTATGTGTAATCATTCTTTATCATAAATATTCAACTGTCAATACCAAAAAATAAAAAAAAACAAATAAAAAGTATCAATTATTTATTCTACAGTACCAACTGTTGCGATATTATTAGAGTTCAATAAATTTTATAGACAGAATAAAAGAATATACATAAAAGTTATTTTAGATTCCTCTAAGATTCGGTTGGTACAATCACACCTCTTTTGTATTTATGGGATAATCCACTATCGATCTTTGTATCAATGATGTTTTACCCTTTTACCGTTTTATCAGTACGGCTTGACAGTGCTGACAAACCTCACACAGCTTACATATCGGCACAAAAATACAGTTATAAAAAAGTCAATTACCTTTATTATAAATATGAAAAAAATATATTATTTTAATATTTTTATGATACAACAAAATTTACGGAAATATATCGGCCTTCTTGTGGTAAAATATTTAATATTGATCGCTGTAGATATCAAGAAGATTCACAAAAGCTTTGCATGTGACAACTTTCACTATAAAAAAATAGAGTCGAATTTCATATTTCAATTTTAGATATAAAAATTTTAAATGTTAAAAGCACTTTATCTATCACTTATTTGGCCAGACGATATGTATTTACAATTCCTACCTACTTCGTAATGCATTGTATAAAGATTATACCGATCCAAGTTATAATATATATTACACGATAACGACCCATGAAAGACGATTTTGACATTTCGTGTAACTGTGCAAAATGTCAACAATAAGATTTAAAAAAAGAAGAGTTAATCCATTTTCAGCACAGTTTTTCCTAAATATTTTTTCAAGTGGTTTTGGTGTTTTCATCAGACTAAATTTCACTACACAAATTAACGCCCATATAAAAGTTTAACACTTATCTCTATGACATTTTCGAGTATCATTTTATAACACTCTGAGGGTTTAGCCCAAGTTATGCTAAGATAAATATTTCTCTCTTAATAAAAAAGCCCGTCATACACGGTTTCCCTTGAATAAAAGTATTTGTTTATATAAAAAATATTCTTACCTTGAGGAAATCTCTTAGCCAAAGAACTTCAGGTTTTGGATCTCCGATAACTTCGCAGAGGATAATGACTGTATCGCCTTCTCTGGCCTCGCTTGATCGAGGTTTTTGGATGAACATCGGTTCTTTGGAATACCTATAGAAATAATCATAAAGAACATTTTAATACGAAATAAAGAGTTTTTAATATAAATGAAGTATCGATGCAGTGGCATAATTGAATCAATAGTTAGCATGGCTTAGACAATTTGGAATTGTTCATAAATTTATACGTAATACAATAAGTTCGTATTTGAGCAATTCTGTCATTAAACATAAAATACACACAGCCTACATATAAGAAACAGACCACGGGACAAAAATTAAATTTTATTTTGAAATCAAATGTTTATTTAATATATGTACTACTAAAGTTGTACACTCAAGCAAATGCATTGTGTTATATAATATTATACAAACGCGTCAGATATAATGTGTTCCTTTAAATGGAATATATGGGTAGGAAAAGTTCAGAAATAAATACTTTGCTAATAAATAGCTCTACTCGACTATTTTGCGGAAAGATAGAAGAAATAGTCTTCCCAATGATTCTGGACCACTGACCAAGAAAGCAGGATGTCCTACAACTTCTCTTTGCAAATATCATATCAATTAAATAATTTGGAAGTCGGTTCGTGTTTATGTTACAAAAGTTACGTTCACATTTATTTGTTGCATACTATGTCATTATATATCAAAATGGCCCGAATTTACATTGAATTTATATCCTACAGGGCAAACCTTCCATATAGAAAAACATATATTATAGTAGTACCACCTGTTGACAATGTTTAGCAAACAAATGTTTGAATTAATCAATTATTTTATTGAAAGCTTTGTTATCACGAATCACGAAGGATAATAAAGAAGTGATAAGATAGGACTAACATATTTTGTAGCTTTAAATACCGTTAATTTATACATTATTTAATTCAGATAAAGGTGAATTATGTGATTTTTGGTACGGTTTAAAGCAGTGGTCGTCAACCTTTTGTGAGACTCGGTAAAAAAAATCAATTTTGATAAGTGGGTAAAGGTTAAAAAAAATAGAATTTTTAAAAAACAATTGTGCCACCATAAAATGAAATATATTACAACGATATATTATATATAGAATTTCTCCGATGTTCTATAAATATTTTCAAACACACTTACAATAATTCTAACTATTTTTTTTGTTTTTGAAATAATAGTTCTTGGTGAATCGGTCCAGCTCCACACTTATTTGATATTAATATACCCGTTACTAATATATTAACTACCAGGAAGGGCTCGCATTTATTTCAAATGAAACTTATAGCTTAGTTAGATTAACACTAAAGATATCCTAATCAATATTTCACAAGAAATCAACCGTAAAAAAGGAATTTTTAACTTGATTAAAAATAAATATACACGGATTTTGGTATTATATATAGTTATACGAAAAATAACTGTCGTTCTAAATAATATATTTTCTCAAAAATTATTGTAGGTTTTGATGTACAACACTGAGATAAGAAAATGTGTTCTAAGATAACGCCTGAAATCGAATAATTTCACAAATTTTCTCATATTTAAAAGAGAATATAAATTAATTTCAAAAAATAATTTAGTTTCGATTTATTCGATAATTTAGGGAAGGAAATTTGTTTTAAGTACTTTTTAAGTTCACGGTGAAAAAATAGCAATGTATTTTAGTTCTACAAAATTATTTTTAACAAATATAGTTGATAGCTATTTGTGTTATAATGGAGTTCTACCAAGTGAATGCCAAGTCAATCAATACTTTTGAAGTTTATTGAAAGAACATTGTTTTCTGCGTTCTAAATTGATAATTACTATTATAATATTCGTTATATTTATTTAAATGTAAAGGAATATAAAAAAAGAATGTTAGGCTAATACTATAAACACTCACGGTGCTCCAGGCGTTCTCAAAGTTGGCATCGAAGCAGCTTCACTGCCATCTTCTTCGTCACGTGATTCTACAACCACTCGAGCGGCACTATTCGCCCTGCCAACTTCATTAGCAGCCGTCACAGTGTATACGCCGGCATCGCGTTTCGTAACACCGGCTACTGTCAGTTCGACAGCACCATCTCTATCCAAGGTCATAACGGCTCGCCTACTCGGACGGAGTCTTATTCCATCGCGATGCCAAGCCACTCCTACGCTAGGGTATGCTTCCACGCACGCTCTGATCCTCAGTTCTCCTCCTTCCCGGATTCTGTAGAGTGGATCTAAGCCGCAAACAAATTCTGGTGATACGTACGCCCTAATGCCTTTATCGACTGTTAGTGACGCTCGACAGCTGATACTGCCCAAGGGGTTGGTGGCAGTTGCTGAGTAGCAACCTCCGTCTGATAACGCTGCATGGCTTATCTCAAGGGTATGGAATTGTTCTTCGCCCCAGAATGTGTGACGTTCTAAAATTTTCAAATAACACATATAATAATACTATGACCATTTATACATGTCAGATTATAATTCTTATAGGTAAGTAATCTATTGGAAAATGAAGTATAAGAGAACACGATTTTATCACAAAATAGAGGATAGTTACCATCAGAAATAACAGGTTCACCATCCTTGGTCCAGGTTACCATTGGAGCAGGGTTTCCAACAGCTTGGCATGTCAATCGGACCGGATAAGTAACCTGCACTCGGCGGTCCCGCAGACGCATAGTAAATTGTGGCGCGCGCTCGGTACGCTCGTCTTCTCGTAATCTGTAATTCACAAAATTTGCGAATTCCATATTTATGGTGACACTTTCTTTTTGGTACCAGATATTCGGCCGTCCATTTTTAGCTGGCATTCATAACTATGTGATCATAGTGAAATTGTTGATAATTGAACCTTACATGCGAATAATGAAAGACATTCTACTTTTGAAAATTATTTTCCTGCTACTTCCAAAGTTAATTGAATGTTTATTAATTAGGCTATAATTTTTTTCAGTGAATAACTCACCTCTTAAAGTTCTCATCAGCTTGCCAAATGAGCCTGTCCGTGACAACGGCCAGTCTGACAAACGTGGACGCACGTCCCTCTCTGGTGACGGCTTCACACGTATATCTCCCAGCGTCTTCATCAGTCACGTTATCGATGCGAAGTCGGCATTCTCGTCCGCGTGAGCTAACTCCCACATTATCAGAAACTTCAATTTCTTGGCCATCTTTATACCAGCAGACGTCGGGGAATGGCTCACCGCGCACTACACATTTCAAAGTCACTGATTCGTTGATCAACGCCTTCAACTGCCCCGGCAGCGGAGTCGTGAACTCAGGAACTTGAGTATTTTTACCAATAGATACGCTTGAAGAAGTCTGTACAGACTCTCCCCATCCATATCGGTTTCTAGGCGTGACCCTAAACAAATAATCTCCAGGTCGTAGGTTGAAAGCGTCGAAAGAGTTGATAGGGGAAACTCCTAATTCTGCCCAACGAGCGCCTCCGTCGCCTCCAGTTATCCATGCATCGACACGATAAGCGAGGACAGGTGCTGCTCCTTTTGCTTCGGGCTTACCCCACCAGAGTGATGCCCAGTTTTTGCCTCCATCTACTGCTACTGGTTCACTGCTTATAGCTTGTGGTACGTCTGAAATAACGAACAAATCTAAGTATACCTGTCTTGTTACTTTTCACTAAAATTTATCAGTTCTACATCAAAAATAATTTTGCTTAATATCACATTGAGACCTAATAATCAATAAACGAAGAATAAATTTGAAAATCTTTGGTTCTAGATTCTTGTTAAAAATGCCTTTTTTATTAGCTTATGATCTAAAACTCAATAACGTAAATCGACAAAAAATATATATTCAACTGTATTTCTACAAAACTACTAAACGACTACAATTTATATTCAACTGTATTTCTACAAAAAAACATTTTCACAGCCTAACGCGACATTTATGTAAATATTTTGTTTCTGCCATCTTTTTTCAATATGTGTTTTGGCAGCCTACAATTTTATGTTCGGAAATGAAGAGCCAAAAAGTAAATTAATTAATGATTATTACAAAGTTCGATTAAATGATATTCTTATTTTTACTGTGTTGCAGTTATAAAGAAGGTAGTATGACCGACAAATATATTGGAAAATAATAATAAAATGCATAGTATCAATTTATGCGATTATATCGAACCACACAATTTCTTGTATTTGACTAACTCGTTTGAGTATCACAGGTAAAAAATATTTCCATTTCTCTTCCTTTGCGATTATCGATAGTTTAGCTTAACCTGGATACATCCGTTTATATTTTTTCTTTATATTCAACAATGCCAATGCTTTGACGTAACATTCTGCCTATTGTTTTTTTTTCGCGACCTTGTGCTGCTGACCACGAGTGTTGAAACTATGTAACGAGTCTTGTATTATATGAATGAGCTTGGGTAAAAATAGCTTTTCATGACGTCCAAAAATACTCTCAAAAAATAAAGTGCTGGGTGAATATGATTAATTTTAATTTTCGTACGAACGCAGTAATTTTTTACTTAGCGGTGTAGAAAGTAATACTTCTGTTGTAATAGTTAGATGGGCGTCATTTGGGGGTTTAGATGGTGTGGGAGGAATTGCTTCACCTGGATTTGAAAAAACACACATACATCGGTTTTTGCACTGGCTTGCACATATAGACAAAACAAAAAATCAACGTTTGCTACTCCGTGAAAAAATATATAAAACTGAAATTACGTCCCTGAAAGTAAGGTCAAGAAATCTCTAGTTTTTGACTGGAGTGTCACACAGGTTGTGCGGCAATTCGAATACAGTATACTTTTCACTTGTAATGTGTTAAGCTTAGTCCTCGTTCTACAATTCTACATTATACCAAATATCTCGGTTACAATATCGGCTGTGGAAAAGCAAAACAATGTAACTCCCAGTTTTTTCAAAAGTTTTATTTGATTATCACAATGTATACAGTGTAATACGCAATCTGTCAAAAACTTTTTATGTATGAAACTGAAGGTATATAAATTGTACAATCAGGAGAAAAAACTTATACCACATTATTGGTTATTCTAAAATAACTCATTGGATTAAAAAAAGTCTTCACACATTTTAGTGTTGTCTATTTGATATTTTTTTCCGGCTTAATATAATATAATAAGAATGAAAATTTTTGTGCCTTTTGCGAAATTCGTTTTATATTGATTATGCTCTTTTGTATTTATATAATTGATATATATTGTAGATGTCTTTAATATAAGTTCCCAACCGAATATTTATTGTAATTAGTGGCTATAAAGTTTTTTTTCTTCGCTTGCATTCTTTCGCAGAGTCGAATTCCAGTTAAAACGGCTTAATAGACTAATTTTTATTCACGTTAAAGATCCATGTTCAAATGCATGGATGCAAGTTTTGCTTAAATTTCTTCGCAGCTTACCGAACCGTAAAACAGAGCGTAGCAAGAGTAATCAACTAGTCACTAGTCATGTCATAACCCTGTTACTATTTTCTTATACTCTCCAGAAGAGTGCAGTATAGAAATTGACTTACTAGTATTTCTCGTAGAACAATCTTGATTGATATAACTTATTGTAAAAATTCAAAAAAGTAGCGGCCATGGATAGAAAAAATCATTTTTATTGACGACCGCTTAATAGTTGTTATGTAAAAAAACAATTAGTTTTCATTCAATATTATATTTCTTATTTCATATAAATGTGATATTTCAACTATTTAATTATTTAAAAAAATCCCGTAAAATATATTTATGAGGGCAAATTATTTGTGGACGTTACTGTAAATAAACAAACAAGTGGCCCGAATGAGCGTGCGTAACAAAACTAAAACTAGAATACGAGTTGAGAACAAGTTTAAAAAAGCAATATCTCCTAAGATATAGTTGTAATATTTTTATATTATTTAATCTTACATTGTAAATAATAAATAAAATATAGTATTTGGTTTTCCAGATTAGGTATATGCTTTTGTCGGATGTATTCTTAATATAAATTAATTTACATCGATGATTATAATTGTTACTTGTATAGAAAAGTTTCATCATCGACAATGTGGGATACACGGAATTGCAACTTCTACATTGTACTAGTGACTGAAGTGTACGGCAATCTTTTCTATTCTTGTACAGTCTGACTCAATAATAAAGTGTCAAGTTGTTACACAATCTCTTAACCGTTTCACTGCCACAGGAGATTGGTTTAATCATCAGTGAAAATTTGACAGGTTGGAATACAAATAATACTAAAAAGATTATTAGATTTAATGATTGTACAATCATGTATTAAATTTTGTGTTAAAAAGTATTTAATATTCATTTGTAATGTATAATTGATAAACTGTTTCATGAAAAGTCCACGGGGTGACGTCAAGTTGTAAAATCAATTCTTCTGAAAGAAGTTAAGGGTATTCAATATTTATTCTCGAATAACATACATATATGTATATGGTTAATAACTTTTCATATTTTTGATTATAGATTCCAGATATAGCAAAACAAATATATTCGACATTTCAGAATGAAAATATATCGAAACATCAAAAAAGGACTAATAAATACCAAACGAAGGAACCAAAATCATTTCATTGAAAAAATATACAATTTCTACTGACACTGTCATTCATGTGTAAAATGATATATGGTTTTTTAGACGGCTTGTTTGTACAGATTTATGTCATATATAAAGCTAAAATTGATATCTCTAGAGTTCATAGATAAAATATCAACTGAATTTATTGATATGTTATCTGCTCTTGATTTTTGGTAATAAATACAACTTTTAATAGTTGGTACGAATGTATAGTAACTAAAGGATTTAAAACAACATCTATTCGAATTGTTGAAACTGTTTACATTTCCTCATGTTTTGCAACTCACGACCCGGGTTTCGTAATCAATCAGTAGTTTTTTTTTTAATTATTTCTGTTATATACTTGTACGTGTAAATCCTTTGGTATATAACCGATGCAAATTGTTTACTGTATGTAAGTTCTATTGCATCCATGTGAAAAAATATCTGGAAATGCCGAAAGGCAAACCCGCGTCGTAAATGACAAAAAGTTCAAATTTGATATTTAAATTCCATCAATTCGAAATTTATTAAATTCACACTTTCTCCACATAGTAAAGATATTTAACTCTAAAACGTTTTAAATATGGTAGTAGATAGCTATTTCGCTTTCGCCGTCATTAGAATTATGACTAAACTTAAATTAAGAATAGTTAAATATCACTTTTAATGTGTTACCTGTCACTTTTTGGTGGAAAGACATTTTATATAAATAATTAAAAAAAACCAATGTTTCGTACTATTTCCACAGTTTTATATTATTTAGTTGTTAGTTAATGCAATGAGCGAAACCGACCGTGATCTTATAAATATAAAATTTGGAAATTTTACTAAAAATTGTATTTTCATTGTTTAAATCAGCTTTATGTACACCCAGTCCTTTTTTTACGCGATACATTGTTTCCAGAAAAAGGCGCGTAAAAAAATTATAACTTTTATATAATTTGATAAATTGGTTCCAAAAATTAAAATATCGCGAAAAAAAGTACGAGAAACGTATGAAAAACCAAAATTTGCTCTTTGAAATTCGTGCAAAAAAAATATATATTTTATGATATACACTTATATGAATTATTAATGGCTGAGAAAAGTGCTATTCAACGAATTTAATAAATGCATTGTGTTTAAACAAGTTTACAAGCGGACACACATCCCATGATTTTAAACACAAATTCGCATAATATCCGATACACTTGTCAACATTTGGCAATTGTATGTGTATTTAAAAAAATGGAATGCTTTACAAAATTAAGTGTTAAAAATACACATATTTTTTTTATTTAAAAAAAATAATGAAATGTATATGCCTAGCATCATATATAAATTTCTTCTTCAAAACAAATTTTGGGAAAAAATCGCGTAAAAACGAGTGAAGCGCGTAAAAAAATGTATCGGTGCCGTCCAAAAAGTCGCGTATAATCGAATTCGCGTAAAAAGAGGACTGGGTGTATTGCTATAGAAGAGATAAACAATACATCGTCTCATATATTCCCGTTGTTTAAATAAGGACATTGAAATTTATTACTTCTACGTTATTCAGCGCTTCTTAAAAATTTCAAGTCACGGCCCCTCTGAACAAAAATTATTTTGAATATGAAATTTTTGCGGCACCTAGTTTGGGAAGAATTGATTTAAGTAACATTTGTATGATGATTCAATAATAAAGTGTAACTCCAGCTGTGTGTGTGTGGTAGTTCTAATGCACAGGTTCCCAACCTGGAGGTCGCCAACTTATGCGGTCAACTAAAAAAATATTTTGTTTGTATGCTTTTGGATTATATGGGGGGTTGCGGGTCACATGGATTTTATGAAAAGGGGTCGCCACCCGGAAAAGGTTGGGAGCATCTGTTTTCTATTTTTCTATGTAAAATATATTGTGCGTACCGCTGCATAAAATAATTTACATTACAAAATGCAAATTAGAGCAATATTTAATTTTGGTAATGCATATTATTTCACAATACATGCCTTATCCGAATATTTCTGATTTAGTAAATCACGATGAAAATATTTAACAGAAATATTTGTCGGCGAAAAACGTTTTCATGGTCATATATTAATTTGAAAATTCATGGTAAGGTATAAGGCGAAACAAATATGGAATATATTATATTTGTTTCGATATTTATTGTTAAGTTAAGCGTTTAAAAATGGGATCGTGTTATACTAATAATAATATAATGTCAGAATCTGCGTATACAAGCAAATTACATACTTGTCCACAAATTATTGAATATTTTGTTCGAAATATTATTCTCATTCGTCATTTCGTAGTGGCCTTTCTATTTTAAATATTAAAAATACATTTTTTTCCATTAATGTGATTATATATCCTTTTACATGACTCAATAGTAATGGTTTAAATAATCCACTATTATATAAATGGAAATAATTCAAAACAAAACAATATTAATCGATACAAAAGTAAATATGACTCGGTGTTTTTTAATAATCCTAGAACCCAAATATTATGTTATCTACCTTGGTGACCTATGAGATATTGGAGAAAATCCGATATTGAATTCGTTCTTGATAACCACGTTTCTCGTAATTCAGTCAAGGACGAAGACTTTTTCAAACATTGATCTGGGCAATCCTCAAATTCACTCATTTTTAAAAAATGTATTTTAAGTAGTAATTAAGTTATTTGAGTTGTATTAATGTTAATATTTTGACTGGAATATAAAATTTATTTTTTACTATTTTTCCACTTTATTTTGACTAATAACAATTATCATAAAAATTGAAGAAACAAACTCCAACGGCACTTTATATTATTTGATATTACTTTCTTTGATGAACAATAGCTCATAAAATTGCATTGTAACTAAGGTTCATTTAACTACTAAGGTAACGAAAATAATCGGTTGAAATAGACATCATATGAAAAAGTTCATAGTTACAAAATAATTTGTTTACAGAAAAGTTTTGAATCATCATTGTAATTTTATGGATATTATATATATTAAATACGGAGGCAATTTCGAAGCAATTGGTACAAACTAATGTTGAAAAGTGGCTGTATTCAATTAAGCAATTATTGAAAATAAAATATAATGCTTTAGGCTTAAAATGTATATTTTTTTTGTTTCAACAAAGAACCATTCATATTTATCATCTGTTTCATATAAAAATTTGTTTATTGAAATAAAATTCACTATCACTCCTTCGATAGAGATGTGGATATCAATATTAAATACAAAAAAATATTAAAATAACAATTTGCTAGGCCGATTCGGTTTAAAAATTAAAAAAGCAATGGAAATTGGTTTATCGGGAAGATAACTGAACTAGTGTTACATTACATGCTGACTTTTTTACGCACATGGTAGTTAAAATTGAATTTCACGCTCATAATTATAAATTTAAACTTTTCATTTGAATAGTTAGCTTTAACGAGTGGCCGTTTGTATGCAACTGAAGCACATTCCGGCCAAGACGAAGTGGTTTAATTTTTCAGTAGTTTTCCCCGGATTTAGCGTGGAAAGTGTACTACTCCCTAGCCTACGGAAGTATTATTAGAATCTGTCTCGAGATAATCAGCCGTGCTCCGTAAGATCGCTATGCAAGGTGGGCGGAAAAGCTATCCTATGTCGACACTTTGTGATTATTTGTGATTTATAGTTGTTGTTTTGCAAATTTATTTAGTTGCCATGAATCACAAAGACGAATGAAATTATGCGAGTGAAAACATTAGTGCCACATTAAAAGAGCGTATCTTAATAAAAAAAATCTTTACTTAAATCAGTACTCCGCAACCTTTTATCACTGCACATTTTCAGTGCACACCGCTAGCAATAGACGAAGATATACAGAAATTATATCAAATTTAAATTATTGAAACTGTACGGCTTCACATGTTTTGTTACTCATGACCAGGTGTTTAAATTTCAGTCATTAAACAGTTAACATCGTTTATAACATATTATATATAATTCGAATTACGAAAAATGTACACTCTAAGAATTAAATTGACACCCAAAATATGTTTAATCATCGAGTGATATAATAATAATGACAATGAAACTTTAGACAAATAATATTTCAAATATTATAAACTAACTGACTTATAACGAGAAGTGTTTACAAGAATTAGTTACCACTAAGTTTTGAGCTTATTTTGAATTGTTGTTTTTCTGATCAAATAACAAATGACGTATTTATAAGATTTAAATTATTCAGACTGTTAACTAATCTCACATAATAAACAAAAGAGTTTTAGTTCTAGTTTTTATTTATAGTCACAGACTAAATTTTGTTTGGTTTTTCAATTAAAAAATACACAGAGTAATATATTATCCATGGGCAGACTATGGAATAATAATGACTGCATTTTTATGATTGTAAGTTGCCTTAACGAATCAACACGCCGCCCCATACTTTTTAGCATCACTTTACAACCGACTGGTTAACGAGCACTGCTTTAAATGTGCATTTATTTTATTTACCACTATTGTATATATAGATCGATAAAAAATACTAAGCTCTATGAATCACTCTATTGCTTTTCAAACGAAAGTCCCTAAAAATATAAATATAATTATTAAATTCATAATTCACAATCTTTAATTGTGTTTTTTTTTTATATAGTTTTAAGGTAAGGTAAGTAAGGTGGAAAAATTTTATACACTGCTGCCCTAAAAGATAAAACGTGTGTAAAAAACTTTACTCTGAAAAGAAATAGCTATAAAAATATTTACAGAACTTATTTTTTCACGTCAATATATTCCACTAAGTAAAATTAAGAGCTTAATTTTATTTATTGAACGTTCTCAAATTAATTTTCTTTATAAATATCATCTATTAAGATTATTATTTTGGTGGCATTTAAAACATATTGAAAGTTGATAACAACTAACTGTTTTTTGAAAATCTTTTTTACATTAACATAAAAAAACACTTTGTTTATTCTAATTTTAAAGTAATGCATATGGTTATCAAGATTTGTTGATTTACAATGGAACATAATTCAGACATTAATATAAGTATAACTGAGTGTATCTAAGAAAAGGAGAAATTAAATAACTCTACTTGTTGAAATCTCATCAAGTACAATTCCTGATCATAATTGCATTCTGATATATCAGTATTTGTAAAGGAAGGAATAAACAGACTAAACTAAGAAATCATAAAATCTGCTTCGTATAGCTTCTTATATAGATAAGAATAACCAGCTACTGACAACTGAACTAAATGCACAAGGTTTATTAATTTCTGTTGTCATTGATAACTAGAAGTTTGTTAAAGTATACATGATATTTTTTTATGTCCTTACCTCTCAAATACGAGACGTCTGCATAGTTCAAATTAAGCTCTGGATGCTGCCAATCGGGTGGAGAAGATTCAGAGCGAGCTCGTTGTCTGACCTGGAAATTAATTATAGTTATTTATTTAAACCTATCAGCACATTTTCATTATGATAATGAATACATTTTCCTCATTTTTCTAGGAACATACTTTGAATAATTTAAAATAATGAAGTTCATACAGCAACATGACATTAATATTAAGTCTCAAAAACTCGACGCCCACCAGGTAAAGCCATATCAATGATTAACACGTTCCTTTTACTTAGTTAATACTTACAAAAACTGTGACAAAAGCTCTGTCACATCCGTAGCAGTTCCTAGCAAGAACACAATATGTTCCCGCATCAGCTGGTTCAGCACGCTTCATAGAAAGTCGGACGTAGTCATCACTCTGTTCTTTTAATGCTCGCCAGCTTCCAGTCAAGTCTCTAATGCCTTTCATCCAGGATACTGTTAGGAAATTTAGCAATCAGCATTCAATTATATAATAAAAGAATAGTTGATACAAAGTTAAGAGTTATTTCACCTGGTCAATATTTCAAAAATCAAAATAAAAAAAAATCACTTGACTTGACAAATATAAGTGAACAAATCACCTTTTGGCTTAGGATCTCCTTGTACTCGGAATGAAACACCAAAGTCTTCCCCTTCAGCGACTGTCAAATCAGTATCCGGTCTGGAGACGATAAACGCAGGCTTGCCCATCCTTAATACACCCGGGTTGAGGACTTGCACCATAGCTGCAGTGTCCACGTTGCCGAAAGCATTTACCGCGCGGCACGTGTAAACACCACTCTCAGCTTCTGTGGCTTCACATAATGCTAAGGTGTAAAGGCCACGATCGACAAATGTTCTGACTCGTGGGCCACTTGGAATAACAGGTTTGTCCCCTTTCAGCCATATGACTTCAGAAGGACTTCCGCGGACTTCTACTTGTAGAGCTATTGTACCACCAGCAGGAACGGCATGGTCACTCAGGATGTTTGAAAAATGAGGGCGGCGAGAATCTCGTTGGGCACGAGCATACCGAAGAGTTTCAAAGTGCATCGGTGATGTAGACATATGATGATCTCGCCCTAAATTAAAAAAATGATATCATTGAAAAAATATTCTTCTTTTATTATTAAACCTTATGGTGTTTTTGTTTTCAAGTTAATTTTGTAAATGATAGTGAACATTTTTGCTTTATGAGATTAAAATGGTGAATAGTTTCAATATTACACACAATACATTTCTTTGTCTTTTTATTTTATTTGTCTATGAAGTGAGGAAAGTTTGCTTAGAAATATTTTTTGTAAAAATGCAAAAGATTTCTTATGCCTCTGAAGTACAGAAATATTTTTCTTGATGCATAGCCGAAAACAAACCTATTAAATATTCTAACCCAGTGGTTCTCATGTGGGGCCCTGATAATGATTTTGCTATGCCCACCAATAGCTTCATACTATATTATATATTTGAAAAATATGAGTTTTTTCAAATTGATTTGTATCGGTGCAGCCACGATAACTTATTTATATAACGTATAATGCGGTCACAGTAAAATATTATGTGAGAAGCACTGTTCTAACTCATTTTTATCTAAATTTTGTTACTATGCAAATTACAATAATTTTAAACGTTTCTATTCTATTAAAAACTTGCTCACTCTGACTCTGATTGAGAAATTTCAATTTATATTCAATACTCGATAGTATTTATCGGAATGAAAACAAAAAGGTAATTATTCCAAAATTGGATCACTGAACCAAATTGAGTTAATGCTCTGAACAAATTGAGTATAAATTTGTTAATTAATTCCTTACCTGCGAATTCTACTTCATGGGATATCTGATCACTCCATAAAGTATTTTCGGCTTTACATGTATATTTTCCGCTATCACTTGGATTTGGCCTATATATGATAAGCCGACAAACTCCATCAGCGAGATAGTTCATTTGATATTTAGAATCTTGAGAAAGATTTTTTCCATCTTTCACCCAAGTTATGGTAGGGGCAGGCTGACCTCTTATGCGGCATTCAAGTACCAATTCATCTTCAGACACATGATAGATATCTGAAATTCATAATAGTTGTGTGATAAAGCAACACATTTTAAATACAATGCAAACACAATTAATAATACAATAATTCACACATTAATTGTATTAATATAATTATATTGACTAAAATTATAAAAAAAAAAAAATTACCTTTCATTGAACGCGTGAATGTTGGAGGAATTGGTGTAGATTCAAATCCAGCGTATACTTTCAATTTTGCTGATGTAGAAATGGTGCCATTTTCATTTGTGGCAGTGCAAGTGTAGTCAGCCGAATCTGATGGAACCGCATTCAAGACTTCCATGGTAGATAATCCGTCGATATATTTAATCTTGTATTTACTATGGTTATCTATAAGTATGCCATTGCGATACCACTGTACATTTGGATCGGGTGAGCCCAATACGCTGCACGTTAATTTTACTCGAGATCCTTCAACTGCTGTTCTGTCTGTCAAATGTGTACAGAAAATAGGTTTTTTCTTTGTATCTCTCGGACCCGGTGTTGATTTTTGTCTTGATGTTGATGAATATAAATTTGAAGATAGATTGGACATTTCTGATGTAGTTTTGATAGCACTACTGCGGGATGAATCACTTGCAGTTTTATCATTTCTCCAGGCAACATCCCTAGTATTAGATATTTTTTTTCTATGTTCATCATATTTATCACTTTCTTCGTGTCCTTTTTGTTCTAAACTTTCTGAATCAGTCATTCGTTTCTTAGATTCAACTTGATTTTCCAAGCTCTCTTTTCTCCCATTACTTTGATAAACTGTTGCCTGATACTCTGTTATGCTTACTTGTTCTTTGTTTTTGCTTTGGGTTCTGGTTAGACATTCAGTTTTTTCTAAGTTTCTAACCGTTGTCTCTTCTTCATCTGTAAGTAGTTCTCTTTCTTTTTCACCTGATTTTCCTTTTTTAATTCGGCCTTTGCTATCTTTGTCATGCATTTCGTGTTCATCTATAAGTTCATTTGATGCAGATTCCTTATCTAGTTTAATTTTACTATCTGTTGTTGCTTTCACAGCCAACACTTTTTTTTGTATTTCGTCATTGTCTTTTTTAATCTGCTTTTCCTTCTCTAAAGATTCTTGTTTAGTTTTATCTGTTGTTTTCAGATTTTCGTCCTCTTCCAATTGTTTCTTTTCCACCTCAGACATTTTTTTATCTTTTGATTCCGCTTCTTGTTTGACTTTCTCTACCTTTTCTTCTTCTTCCAACCGTTTCTTCTCTTTCTTAGTTTTTCCCTTTTCTTTTGGCTCCACTTCTTGCTTAGCTTTTTCATCTTCTTCTTTCTCTGCTTTCTTCGATTTTTCTCGCTTGTCTAGTTGCTTCTTTTCTTTTTCAGTCTTTTCCTTTGTTTTCGTCTCTTGTTTAGCTTTATCTGAAAGTTCTTTCTCTGCTGTTTTCAATTTTTCTTCCTCTTCCACACGCTTCCTTTCTTTGTCCAACTCTTCTTTCTCCTTGGCTTCTGCGTCTTGCTTGGCTTTCTCAGCCTTTTCTTCTTCCAGTCGATTTTTTTCTTTCTCAACCTTTTCATTTGCTTCTGCTTTTTGCTTAGCTTTCTCGGCTTTTTCTTCTTCAGCTTTTTTAGACTTTTCTTCCTCTTCTAACCTCTTCTTTTCCTTTTCTTTAATTTCGGCTTTTTTCTTAAGTTTTTCCGCTTTCTTTAACTTTTCTTCCTCTTCCAAAGACTTCTTTTCTAATTCAGCCTTTTCTTTCTCCTTGGCTTCTGCTTCTTGTTTCACTTTCTCAGCCTTTTCTTCTTCAGCTTTTTTCAGTTTTTCTTCCTCTTCTACACGCTTCCTTTCTTTGTCCACCTTTTCTTTCTCCTTGGCTTCTGCTTCTTGCTTGGCTTTCTCGGTTTTTTCTTCTTCAGCCTTTCTCAACTTTTTTTCTTCTTCCAGACGCTTTTTTTCTTTCTCGGCCTTTTCATTTGCTTCTGCTTCTTGCTTGGCCATCTCGGCTTTTTTCTTAAGTTTTTCCGCTTTCTTTAACTTTTCTTCCTCTTCCAAAGACTTCTTTTCTAATTCAGCCTTTTCTTTCTCCTTGGCTTCTGCTTCTTGCTTAGCTTTCTCGGCTTTCTCTTCTTCAACCTTTTTCAACTTTTCTTCTTCTTCCAGTCGCTTTTTTTCTTTCTCAGCCTTTTCTTTTGCTTCTGCTTCTTGCTTAGCCTTCTCGGCCTTTTCCTCCTCTTCTAATCTCTTCTTTTCCTTTTCTTTAATTTCGGCCTTTTTCTTAAGTTTCTCCGCTTTCTTTAACTTTTCTTCCTCTTCCAAAGACTTCTTTTCTAATTCAGCCTGTTCTTTCTCCTTAGCTTCTGATTCTTGTTTGACTTTCTCAGCCCTTTCTTCTTCAGCTTTTTTCAGTTTTTCTTCCTCTTCCACACGCTTCTTTTCCTTGTCCACCTTTTCTTTCTCCTTAGCTTCTGCTTCTTGCTTGGCTTTCTCGGCCTTTTCTTCTTCAGCCTTTCTCAACTTTTCTTCTTCTTCCAGTCGCTTTTTTTCTTTATCGGCCTTTTCTTTTGCTTCTGCTTCTTGCTTAGCCTTCTCGGCCTTTTCCTCCTCTTCTAATCTCTTCTTTTCCTTTTCTTTAATTTCGGCTTTTTTCTTAAGTTTTTCCGCTTTCTTTAACTTTTCTTCCTCTTCCAAATACTTCTTTTCTAATTCAGCTTTTTCTTTCTCTTCGGCTTCTGATTCTTGTTTGACTTTCTCAGCCTTCTCTTCTTCAGCTTTTTTCAGTTTTTCTTCCTCTTCCACACGCCTCTTTTCCTTGTCTACCTTTTCTTTCTCCTTGGCTTCTGCTTCTTGCTTGGCTTTCTCGGCTTTTTCTTCTTCAGCCTTTCTCAACTTTTCTTCTTCTTCCAGTCGCTTTTTTTCTTTCTCGGCCTTTTCTTTTGCTTCTGCTTCTTGCTTAGCCTTCTCGGCCTTTTCCTCCTCTTCTAATCTCTTCTTTTCCTTTTCTTTAATTTCGGCTTTTTTCTTAAGTTTTTCCGCTTTCTTTAACTTTTCTTCCTCTTCCAAAGACTTCTTTTCTAATTCAGCCTGTTCTTTCTCCTTGGCTTCTGCTTCTTGTTTGACTTTCTCAGCCCTTTCTTCTTCAGCTTTTTTCAGTTTTTCTTCCTCTTCCACACGCTTCTTTTCCTTGTCCACCTTTTCTTTCTCCTTGGCTTCTGCTTCTTGCTTGGCTTTCTCGGCTTTTTCTTCTTCAGCCTTTCTCAACTTTTCTTCTTCTTCCAGTCGCTTTTTTTCTTTCTCGGCCTTTTCTTTTGCTTCTGCTTCTTGCTTAGCCTTCTCGGCCTTTTCCTCCTCTTCTAATCTCTTCTTTTCCTTTTCTTTAATTTCGGCTTTTTTCTTAAGTTTTTCCGCTTTCTTTAACTTTTCTTCCTCTTCCAAAGATTTCTTTTCTAATTCAGCCTTTTCTTTCTCCTTGGCTTCTGCTTCTTGCTTAGCTTTCTCGGCTTTCTCTTCTTCAACCTTTTTCAACTTTTCTTCTTCTTCCAGTCGCTTTTTTTCTTTCTCAGCCTTTTCTTTTGCTTCTGCTTCTTGCTTAGCCTTCTCGGCATTTTCCTCCTCTTCTAATCTCTTCTTTTCCTTTTCTTTAATTTCGGCTTTTTTCTTAAGTTTTTCCGCTTTCTTTAACTTTTCTTCCTCTTCCAAATACTTCTTTTCTAATTCAGCTTTTTCTTTCTCTTTGGCTTCTGATTCTTGTTTGACTTTCTCAGCCTTCTCTTCTTTAGCTTTTTTCAGTTTTTGTTCCTCTTCCACACGCCTCTTTTCCTTGTCTACCTTTTCTTTCTCCTTGGCTTCTGCTTCTTGCTTGGCTTTCTCGGCTTTTTCTTCTTCAGCCTTTCTCAACTTTTCTTCTTCTTCCAGTCGCTTTTTTTCTTTCTCGGCCTTTTCTTTTGCTTCTGCTTCTTGCTTAGCCTTCTCGGCCTTTTCCTCCTCTTCTAATCTCTTCTTTTCCTTTTCTTTAATTTCGGCTTTTTTCTTAAGTTTTTCCGCTTTCTTTAACTTTTCTTCCTCTTCCAAAGACTTCTTTTCTAATTCAGCCTGTTCTTTCTCCTTGGCTTCTGCTTCTTGTTTGACTTTCTCAGCCCTTTCTTCTTCAGCTTTTTTCAGTTTTTCTTCCTCTTCCACACGCTTCTTTTCCTTGTCCACCTTTTCTTTCTCCTTGGCTTCTGCTTCTTGCTTGGCTTTCTCGGCTTTTTCTTCTTCAGCCTTTCTCAACTTTTCTTCTTCTTCCAGTCGCTTTTTTTCTTTCTCGGCCTTTTCTTTTGCTTCTGCTTCTTGCTTAGCCTTCTCGGCCTTTTCCTCCTCTTCTAATCTCTTCTTTTCCTTTTCTTTAATTTCGGCTTTTTTCTTAAGTTTTTCCGCTTTCTTTAACTTTTCTTCCTCTTCCAAATACTTCTTTTCTAATTCAGCTTTTTCTTTCTCTTTGGCTTCTGATTCTTGTTTGGCTTTCTCGACGTTTTCTTCGTTATCTTTTTTCAACACTTCTTCTTCTAATCGCATCTTTTCCTTGTCAGCTTTTTCTTTTTCCTTGATTTCTGTTCCTTGCTGGGCTTTCTCGTTCTTTTCTTCTTTAAATTCTTTCAGCTTGTCGTGCTCTTCCGGCTGCTTATTTTTCTCAGCGTTTTCTTTTTCCTCTGATTTCGCTGCTTGTTTAGCTTTCTCGGCCCTTTCAATCTTACCCTTTTTCAATTTTTCTTCCTGGTCTAATTGCTCCTTTTCGTCGTCAGCGCTTTCTTTTTCTTTTGCTTCTGTTTTCTGCTTATCGTCTACAGCCTTTCCTTTTTCTTCTGTTTTCAACTTGTGTTCCACTTCCAATAACTCTTTTTCCTTTTTTTGTTTTTGTTTATCTTCTTCATCTGAAAATTTATTTTCTTTCTCAGTCTCTTCTTGTTTTACTTCCTCTTTATTTTCTTTTGCTTCTGACTCCTGTGTAATTTTATCCGATATCTTTTGTTTTTCTTCTTTCTGTGGCAGATTCTTCTCGATATTTATTTTTTGTACATTTTCTTTTGGTTTTGTGTCGTTTTCTGCCATTTCTGTTGCTAAATCCTTCTTTTTATTGTCTATTTCCATTTTATTCGTTTCTTTTTCAACTTGTAAGTCTTCTTTATTTTGTGTATCAGCATCTTTTTCAGATTTTTCATCTTTTTTAGATATCTTTGAATTTTCCAATTCATCAATATTTAATATTTCTTGTTTTTCCTTGTCTTCTGTCTCTTGTTTGGTTTGAAGTTGTGTTTTTTCTTTAGTTTCTTTCTCTTTGTCGTCTAATTTTTGTTTTTGTTCTTCTAGTTGTTTATTTTTAGGGTCATTTTCTGTTTCTTGATTTTTAGCTTCAGCTGTTGTCTCCGTTTTAATTTTGGCCTTTTCAGTCATTTCCTTCTCTGAATATTGTATTTCTGACATTTCTTTTTTGTTTTTGGTTTCTATCTCAATTTGTGTTTGTACTTCCAGTTTTTTCTCGTCTTTTTCAGACTGTTTTCCCTCAAGATTTTCTTCGCCTATCATTGATCTCGTTTCTTTCTCAGATTTTATTTCCAACATTCGATCTGTTTCATTATATGTCTCCGCTTCAGATTTATTTTTAGTTACGTCATCTTCCAATGCCTTCTTCTCATTTTGTAACTGCTCTATTTTTTTGGCTTCGGCAGCTTGACTCTGCATGACTCCTATTTTAGACATTTCTGCGTCCAATTGATTTGGTTGCTTTTCTTCCTCTTGTGTCATATTTTCGTGTCCTGCTTTCTTCTTTTGTTTATCGTCTTCTGTGCGGAATATTATTTCTTTTTCTTGTATTTCCGTTTCCAATACTTCATCCTGTATATTTAAAGGCTTTTCTTTTTCTATTTGTTTTGTATATTGCTTCGCCTTACAATCTTCTTGAAGTGTTTCATCTAATATTTGATTCCGTTTTTCAATATCATAACTTAGTTGAATATTATTTGAATCCTGATTGTTTCCTTGTTCTATGCTCAGATCTCCTGAAGCATCTGTAACTTTTAATGAACTCTCTTCTCTCTCAATGTTGATTGGCAGGTCATTTTCTTGTTCCAATTTAATTTCCATCTTTTTAATTGTCGGTTGAATATAATCATCCAAAACATGAATTATTTGTTTTTCAACTTCACACAAAGGTTCTGACAGCAGTTTTAAAATATTCACACTTTCAATGTCCTCCTTATTATATTCAACAGCTGCAATATTTTCTTGGAGGTTTTGAATAAAAGTAGTAATATTTTTCAAATTGGAAATATTTTCATCGTTCAGTTTTGCTAAGTTTTCATTTGAAGATACAGTTTCATTCAGTGATGATAGCTCATTTTGAAGAGCAAGCATTGGTTGAGATAGTGACGCATTTAGCACAGATTCCAACTTTGTAATTGTTCCCCTAGCTGGATCAGATAGTTGTTTTTGAACAACCAATAGTGACTCTTGCAAATTCTTTATTGGGTCGGTTAAGCTTGAATCTTCTATTGTGAAATACTCTAAGTCATCTTTCAATTCAATATTGCTGGATTTTTTTGATATTAAGTGGGCAATTTTTTTCAATGGACTTGCAATACTTTTTAGTATTATATTGTTTTCAGTGCTTTTATTGGTACTTATATCTAAAGTGGATGATAAAACTTTTTGTAAATCTTTAGCAGCTGTAGATATCATTTTTATATTGTCATTCTGAGGGATATTTGCTTTATGTTTGTCAATTTTATTCACAAATGAAGTAACTGATTTGAGAACTATTCCTAGTGGTTTAACTATTTCAACAATACTTACTTCCTTGTTATTGAAATTTGAATTTTCACCTGTTTTGGCATTTTCATATGTCTGACAAATTGTTTGAAGAGGAACTGACATAGTTTCAAGAACATTAATACAATCTTTGGGTAATGAAATGATTTCTGAGGATCCGGGCAGTGATGTAATGATGTTATTAAACTGCCGAATGTCATTTATTGGCTTAATAAAACAGGCTTGGTTATGATAGTTATTAATTTTACTTAATGTTCTGTGCATTCTATTAAGGCTCACTTTTATCACGTCAAATGACGAATTTATAGATTTTTTTATATCATCCCTCTGTATTGTCTGACTATTTTCGAAATTAGCAATTGACTCCTCAACCATTGATAATATGTTAAAAAGTTCTTTCCTCTTTGTAATAACAGACTCTAATGGTTCTAAAAATATTTCTTGAGCTTTTATTATGCTCGTCTTGATGAAATTAAGTTTTTCTGCCGACATGTCACTCAAAATATCTGATAACAGAGCATTCTGTGACATATCAGATATCGTAGAAATTGCATTTTTTATGATATCCTGTTGTGTTTCAATAATTTTGTCCAATGAAACAGTAGTTTTCTCTTTATCCTCACTCGTTAAAGGTACTTTCTCTTCTATAACTTTGCTGACATTTGTTTTAGCAATAACTGAAGAACATTTTTCAAGTACATTGAGTGATTCTTCCAAAGTTACAGTTACTTTGTGGTCTTCAGTGGGCGAATTGTCTGCCAAAGACTCTTGGATCTCAGCAATAACCTTATGAATTTTTTCCAATGGTTTGGAAATTTCTGTTAGGTTTTCGATGTTTCCTGTTGAATCAGCATCAATCGCATGTTCAACTGAAGCAATTTCATTGAATATGTCTTCATATGAAATTTTCAGGTCTTTCTCTATTTTTAAAGATAAATTATCCATATCGCTGCAGGATTCCAATTGTTGTTGTTGAATAATACCAATATTTATTTTGATATCATTCAGTGAATTGACTAATTCAGTCAAAATTGTAGATTCTGGCAAAACAATTTTATCTTCTATTATCAAATTTGTTTCAGATATTTGTTGGTCTAGTAAACATTGCTGAAGTGTTTGCAAAGATTCTTCCAATGTACCAGTACAGTTTAAATTAACGTCTTTTGTAACTGCACTATTTGCCAATGACTCCTGGAAGCCTACAATAAGATTACGAATATTCTCTAATGGTTTTGAAATTTCTTTAACATTTTCAACATTTCTCGTTGGCTCAGCTGCTATAGCATTTTCTACTATAACTATCTCGTTCAATAACTCTTCAATACTACTGCATTCTAATTGTTGTTCCTGAATAATTGCAATATTTATTTTTATATCCTTAAGTGAGATAGCTAATTTGTCAATTGTAGTTGATTCTTGTGAAACAGTTTTGTTGTCTTCTTTCTCTTTGTCCAATTCATTTTTCTGTTTGTCTTCAACTACTTTATCAATAGCTGAAGAACATTTTTCAAGTGTTTGAAGTGACTCTTCCAGTGTAACAGTACAAGTAAGATTAGTTTCTTTCTGGCCTGAATCTGCTAAAGACTCTTGGGCTACAGTAATAATATCATGAATTTTTTCTAATGGCTTTGAGATTTCTGTTAAGTTTTCAACGCTTTCTGTTGCATTGGTAGCAATAATATTCTCCACTGATGCTATTTCATTCAATAGCTCTTCGAATGATATTTTTATATCATTATCTATTTTAGGCTTCGAACCATCTATATTACTACATGATTCTAGTTGTTGTTGCTGAATAATTGCAGCATTTATTTTTATATCCTCCAATGAATTGATTAGATTGGCAATAGACAATGGTACTTTCAGAATAGAATCAACAACTTCAGGCTTCACTTCCTCATTTTTAATTTGACTCTTCTCTTCTGTTAGATTAATTTCAGCAATTGCCGATGAACATTTGAGAATCGTGTCGAGAGATTCTTCTAGAGTCACAGTATAATTTAGTTTTGTGATTGAGGGGTCTTTGGTAACAGATTCATCCACTGATGACTCTTGAATGATAGCTACCAGTTTATGAATTTTTTCCAATGGTTGGGAAATTTCTGTTAAATTTTCAACGCTTTCTGTTGTATTGGTAGCAATATTATTCTCCACTGATGCTATTTCATTCAATAGCTCTTCGAATGATATTTTTATATCATTATCTATTTTAGACTTCGAACCATCTATATTGCTACATGATTCTAGTTGTTGTTGCTGAATAATTGCAGCATTTATTTTTATATCCTCTAATGAATTGATTAGATTGGCAATAGACAATGGTACTTTCAGAATAGAATCAACAACTTCAGGCTTCACTTCCTCATTTTTAATTTGACTCTTCTCTTCTGTTAGATTAATTTCAGCAATTGCCGATGAACATTTGAGAATCGTGTCGAGAGATTCTTCTAGAGTCACAGTATAATTTAGGTTTGTGATTGAGGGGTCTTTGGTAACAGATTCATCCACTGATGACTCTTGAATGATAGCTACCAGTTTATGAATTTTTTCCAATGGTTGGGAAATTTCTGTTAAATTTTCAACGCTTTCTGTTGCATTGGTAGCAATAATATTCTCCACTGATGCTATTTCATTCAATAGCTCTTCGAATGATATTTTTATATCATTATCTATTTTAGGCTTCGAACCATCTATATTGCTACATGATTCTAGTTGTTGTTGCTGAATAATTGCAGCATTTATTTTTATATCCTCTAATGAATTGATTAGATTGGCAATAGACAATGGTACTTTCAGAATAGAATCAACAACTTCAGGCTTCACTTCCTCATTTTTAATTTGACTCTTCTCTTCTGTTAGATTAATTTCAGCAATTGCCGATGAACATTTGAGAATCGTGTCGAGAGATTCTTCTAGAGTCACAGTATAATTTAGTTTTGTGATTGAGGGGTCTTTGGTAACAGATTCATCCACTGATGACTCTTGAATGATAGCTACCAGTTTATGAATTTTTTCCAATGGTTGGGAAATTTCTGTTAAATTTTCAACGCTTTCTGTTGCATTGGTAGCAATAATATTCTCCACTGATGCTATTTCATTCAATAGCTCTTCGAATGATATTTTTATATCATTATCTATTTTAGGCTTCGAACCATCTATATTGCTACATGATTCTAGTTGTTGTTGCTGAATAATTGCAGCATTTATTTTTATATCCTCTAATGAATTGATTAGATTGGCAATAGACAATGGTACTTTCAGAATAGAATCAACAACTTCAGGCTTCACTTCCTCATTTTTAATTTGACTCTTCTCTTCTGTTAGATTAATTTCAGCAATTGCCGATGAACATTTGAGAATCGTGTCGAGAGATTCTTCTAGAGTCACAGTATAATTTAGGTTTGTGATTGAGGGGTCTTTGGTAACAGATTCATCCACTGATGACTCTTGAATGATAGCTACCAGTTTATGAATTTTTTCCAATGGTTGGGAAATTTCTGTTAAATTTTCAACGCTTTCTGTTGCATTGGTAGCAATAATATTCTCCACTGATGCTATTTCATTCAATAGCTCTTCGAATGATATTTTTATATCATTATCTATTTTAGGCTTCGAACCATCTATATTGCTACATGATTCTAGTTGTTGTTGCTGAATAATTGCAGCATTTATTTTTATATCCTCCAATGAATTGATTAGATTGGCAATAGACAATGGTACTTTCAGAATAGAATCAACAACTTCAGGCTTCACTTCCTCATTTTTAATTTGACTCTTCTCTTCTGTTAGATTAATTTCAGCAATTGCCGATGAACATTTGAGAATCGTGTCGAGAGATTCTTCTAGAGTCACAGTATAATTTAGTTTTGTGATTGAGGGGTCTTTGGTAACAGATTCATCCACTGATGACTTTGTACTGTCAATGTTTATACAAGATTCTAACTGTATTTGCTGTTGCTGAATAATACTCACATTTATTTTAATATCCTCAAGTGAATCAACCAATTTAGATAAAGGTGTAGAATCTGGTAGATTTGCAACAGCAGTTTCCATATCTTTAATCACATTTTCATTACAGCTTGCTTCTGCAACTTTGCTAACTGGGTGCTCATTCAAAAGACCAGTTTTAGTGATTGTCGATGAACAATTTTGAAGTGTCTGTAGTGATTCTTCTAGAGTAACCGTATAATTAAGATTTTTTACTGAATTATCATTGTTAACCGATTCTTCTACCAAAGTATCTTGAACCACTGCAATGAGCTTATGTATTTTCTCTAATGGTTTTGTAATTTCGGTCAAATTTTCAACATTTCCTGTTGAATCCTCTGCAATGACTTGTAGCACTAAAGCAATTTCATTCAATAATTCCTCAAATGATATTTTAATGTTATTATCCATTTCAAGAGCCTTATCATCCATACTGCTGCATGAATCCAATTGTTGTTGCTGAATAGCACCAATATTTATTTTTATGTCTTCCAAGGAATCAACTAATTTAGCCAAAGATGTTGAATCTGGCAAAATTATGTCGGTACTTTCCAAGTCTTTATCAACTGATTCGAATGCTGGAGTAATTACATAACAACATTTTTGTAGAGTATTGAGTGATTCTTCTGAAGCAATTATATAATTTGCATTTTTTACGGAATCCTCATTTGTAATTGTTTCATTAACAAGAGACTCTTGAACCACAACAATAAGATTATTAATTTTTTCTAATGGTTTGGATAGTTCTGTTAAATTTTCAATATTTCCTGTTGGATCAATTGCAATAACATTTTCAGCTGAAGCTATTTCATTCAATATCTGTTCAAATGATATTTTTAGATCATTATCTGTTTTAGACTGAGAGCCCTCAATGCTACCGCATGATTCTAACTGTTGTTGCTGAATAATCCCGACGTTTATTTTAATATCCTCCAGTGAATCAACCAATTTAGCTAACATTGTAGAATCTGGCAAAATGGTATCAGTAGTTTCCATATCTTTTAACACATTTTCCATATATTTTTCCTCTTTGATCATATCTGTTGGTTTCTCAATATTGCTGATAACGGCCTTTTGAACGTTATCAATGCAACGCTGTACCTCTTTTATTGGTTTTGAAATACTGTTGACCATATTTTCTATGTAATTTTTCTCGACTGCAAATTTATTTTCTTCTGTGACATTTACATTTTCAACTAATTTTAAACATTTCTGTAGTTCAGCCAATGGATCAACAATATTTTGAATATCTTCTTGATTGAAGGTTTCCACCATTTGGGTTTCTTCTACAGCTTTCAAAGTAGCATTAAGTTGTTGAATACATTCTCCAATTACTTTCAGAGGTGTAAATTCTACTGATTCTGATAATTTTTCAAGTTTTTCCATAACTATAGGTTGTTCAAGTACTTGCAATGATTCTTTCAATTGTTGTAAACTATTAACAGGTGAGGCTGACGTTTCATTAAGGCTTTCAACGTCTTTTAATAGCTCAAACACTACGGGTGTGGTGTCTTGAATGTTTTCGGTGGCTTTTTTCAAAACAGGGGAGTGGTCAGTATCTGAAAAATAAAAGAATATTTCATATCTTCCATTCATGAGAAAAAAACCGATATCATATATGGTATGTTTCATAAATATTCAATGTATATTAAGCAATTTCTTACCTGACTTCTCTTGATTATCTGCTAGTGTCTTTATATTGTCTTTTTCATCGACAGACAACATAGCCACAGTCTTTTTATCAACTTCTAGGGTTTCTTGTTTTGTTTCAACAATAATTGCAAATGTTTTGTCACTTTGTTTTTTATCCACAGCTAAAACAATTTCTGACTCTTCTAACGCGCTAAAATGTTTTTCAACTTCACTCAATGGTTCGGTTAACATTTTTAGGCAGTCGATATTTTCTAATTTAATATCTTTGTTTTCAATTGCAGATATACTATCATGCAAATTGTGAATTGAAACCTCAACATTTTTTATCAAAGAAATCTCTTCGTTTGTAAGCGAAGCCAAATCGCCATCTAATGCTAACTCTTCAATATGTAACAACTCTTTTTGAAGTTCGACAATGGGCTCAGCATAAGATTCTGCAAGAGACATGTCTACTGAAAGTGTGTCTTCGTCAGCTGTCTCAAATAGCTGTTTTTGAACAATTGCTAAGCACTCTTGTAAATGTTTGATAGGATCCGCCAAATTGGTACCTTCTGATTTATTTGAGATTTCCTTAGCATCATTCTTTCCAGATAATTTTCCAAGGAATATTGATCCCATTTTTTTCAGATGTAATGAAATTGATTTTAAAATTTCGCATGTCAAGGGCATATCATTTTTATTACCTTGAATTGCATCTAATATAGTTCTGATAGTCGATTTCAATTCTATTGCAGATTCAACCACTGCACATGTGTCTACAGCAGAACAATCCTTTTCTGCAAGTTTTTCTGCAAATTCGTTTGTTGAGATAAGTATGGCATTCAACGGATCTGATACAACAGAAGAATTTACAAAAATAGCTTCAATACTTTGAGAGGATTCAGATGATAAGTCTGCAAGTTCAAATTTATGACATATTTCACGAAGGGGAACTATCGTAGCTTCAAGCAAAGCTAATTCTTGAGATAAGTTACATTCAGTAGCTTGAGAAAATGGAAGTGTTTCAATGTCTTTTGTAAATTGTTTTATATCCTTTATCGGTTGGACTAAAATCACTTGTCGTTGATAGTCATTTATTTTATGTAAAGTATCTTTCATTCGTACAACACTCACTTTTACGAGGTCAAATGATGTTTTGAGCGATTTCTTTACACTATCATTCTGTACATTTTTATTAAGTTCATTAGACTCGAAATCTTCAATTGTCTGTTCTGTGGTAGCTAAAATGCTTTTAAGTTCATTTTTCTTTTTTATTATTATTTCCAAAGGCTCAGAGAATATTTTTTGAGCTGATTTAAAATTATTATTTATAATTTCAATCTTTTTAGCTGTAGTCTTGTTAGTGAAAATTTCAGACATTTGTGAGTTTTGCTTCATATTATCAACAATAGCTATAGCATTCTTTAATATGTGCTGTTGACTGATAATGTCTTTATCTATGGAAGCTTTAGCTTGCTGCTCACTCACAGCATCGAGAGGCAATTGAAGTTCTGAAACTTGTGTTAAGTCTACCAACTCATGTTGCTCAAGAGCTGCAAAACATTTTTGAACAGTGTCAAGTCTTTCAGCTAATGTCAATGTATACGTAAAATCTTTCAAAGAGTGTTGGTCATCAATTGGTTCATTGATCAAATTTTCTTGTACTACAGCAATACATTTGTACAATTCTTGCAAAGGCTTTGCAATTGCATCTAATTTTTGTTCATTTGGTGGAGTATTTATTTTTGCAGCAGTATCAATTGACAATTCTTTTTGAACAACAGCAATACCATTGAGAACGTCTTGCAATGACATTGTAAGTTTATCAACAACTTTTCCAGATATGTTAGTATCTTTGAAATCTTTACAAGCTTCCCATTCTCGGTGCTGTTCAATGGCGCCAATTGCTAATTTAAGATCTTCCAATGGGTGTGCAAGAGTTTTCAAAAGAGATATATCTGTTGCAGTTGATATATCACATATCCCTTCACATATCTGTTGCTCTTCCTGTACGGCGGTGAAATCTTTTTTCTGTGTTATTAATTCGGTTCCTTGTACTGCAGAATGTGGCGCAGAAAATTCAGTACTCGTTACATCTTCTAACAGCATATTCTCTTGGAGTTGTTTCATATTTTTTTCTAACTCTAGAATAGGTTCAGCTATTGCATTTAAAATTTTTTGTGATTTATCATCCAATATATCTGTGGTAAATTGTTCAGGAGTGTTGTCAACGTGAACAACTTCCAAGTTCGTTTGCAAATCATGAATGGTTTTTGCTAATTCCTTTATCATGCTCAAATTTTGTTTCTCGGACATATCAGTGATTTCTTCGAGGTGTAAAGGAGGCTGTAAAGCTTCAACACTATTCTTTAAGTCTTGAATGCAACCTGCAACTGTCTTAAGTGATGAAAATGATTCTTTTTCTGATAGTTGCTCTAGCATATCAATGACATATGGTGATTGCATAACAGTTAGACTATCATGCAATTGTTGCAATGTCGTTGCAGTATTAATGCCACCTTGACCACTTTCCTCGTGTAAGGATGCAGTCGATTCCAAAGGCACATTTGACCCCATTGCTGCAACTGTTTCGAGCATGTTTTGGTTAGGCTCTGCACTGGTTTTTAAGGCTGATATATCTTCCATTGTGGAAAGATCATCAATAGGCTCAATTGCACTCTGCTGTTGGACTTGTACCAAACAACTCTCTAATTTATGGAGTATATTGGCTCGTGTTGGATCTTCTATCACGTTTTCTGTTTTGTCTTGTACAAGTGATTGAACATCATGCTCTATTACTTCAAGATTTTTATGAAATTCGTATAATGGTTGCGCCAATGTTTTCAATACAGATATACCTTCTTTAGATTGCATGCTTGCGTCATTTTCATACAACTCATAATTAATGACATTTAAACTGTGATTCAAAATATTTAATGGTAATGCAAGCTCTTTAGAAAATGTTGCTTCTCTCATTGATACTAAGTCATCTCCTGGTCCATGTGTCACAACCTCAGTGGCAGCAATGTTATCTCGGAATTCCATTAAAACATTGGCTAATTGTTTTAAGCAGGGTATGTTTTCATTTTGAGAAATATCATTAACTCTTTCTGATATTACATTTTCCTCCAAATGGGAAATATTTTTCACTAAATTTTCAATAATATTATCAAGCACTTCTGTATTTTCTCTGCGAGTAATATTTATTTCACTTAACTCAGCTTTTATTGGCTCAATATCTTTGATTGGTTTATCAGATAATTCAGTTTTCAATGCTTGCGTAGATTTGGGTAAATCTTCAATAACTGTACTTATTAATTCATTGTTTACAGAAACTTTTTCTGCTTTTTGCACCAAGTGGTTTAAGATCGTTAATGTTGATTCAACTGAATCATGCAGTTCTCCTGTTGTCTCCTGCATTTTAATATTTGAAATATTATGATGTAATGCTTTCAAGCTTCCTTTAGATTCCACCAAAAAGTTTTTCACTCCTTGTGACTCAATAATTTTAAAGCTATCATTTAGCTTTTCAGTAGGTTCTGTAAGATTCTCTAGAATAGCAAGGCTCTCAAATGATGATAATTGTACAGCATTCACCAATATATTGGACACTTGGCTCTGGAGTTGGTCGAACTCTTGGAAAATGTCATCATTATTTTCAAATGACACTGTTTCAATATTACTCTGCAGTGAAAGTAAGTTCCTAGCAATCTTTTGAATTGTTTTTTGATTTTTTTCGAATGGTTCCAAATCTTTTACGTCAAATTGTTCTCCTATGGTGACAAGATTATTTTTGATGTCACTGATAGAAGAAATTAGATCATCTACCACATGCTCTGTAATTTCTGCTTGCACTCCTTTGTTCATTGTATCCAAACCGTTTCTTAATTGAAGCATTGGTTGAACAACACTTTCCAGTATTGCACTGTTAACATTGTACAGATTTTCTTGGGACTCAACAACGGCAGCTTGTTCAACACTTTCCAGAACATTCTGTAGCTCTTGAATCGGCTTGGTAATTATGTCCATTATATAATCGTGAAGGTTCAAATGTATATCTTCAGAAGCCCCTTCTGTGCATACATTATTTTTAATTGTCTCGAGTGATTTTTGCAACTTAATTATTGGCTTCAATATGTTTTGCAAAATAGCAGAGTTGTCTTTTTCAACCTCATGTTTTAATTGACTTCCATGTAAAGTTTCTACATTCAACTCAGCGGCTTGTTGTATTAAACTTGCAGATCGGATAGAATCTTCTGAAATCATCAATGCTGTTATCATATCATTCAGGATAATCTTGTTTTCTTGAGTTCCCATAACTGAGGAGTACTTTTCTAAGACACCACTGATATCTTTGATAATAGATAGAGCACTCTGCATAGGCTTGCTCAATGTTTCTACAAGACAAATACTTGTTCTTTGAACAAGCGTATGGCCACCACCCTCCATTTCCACACATTTTTCAATAATTGCCAGACTCTGTTGTAGATTTCTCAGTGGCTCTGAAATTTCCTCCAACGTTGGCATCATAATCTCTTTTGCGAAATTGGCTTGTTTTAAAGAATCTGTTAAGCATTGTATTTTCGCAATAGGGCTGCTTATACTGTTAATTATTTCTAAGCTTTTATTGGCCGCAGCTGTTGAACTCATTTGAGCTGATTGCATGACAACTTCTTCTTCTACAGCAGAAAGATGACTTTGAATGACATTGCATATCTTGAGAAGAGAAATAAGTTTTTTAGAAGCATTTGTTACATCAGCTGTAGCAGGTAACATGTGGCTCTTGTCTAATGATTTTTCACTACCAGAGCTCGACTTTCTCGAACCGTGGCTACCATGGCGCTCTTTACGAATCTTTTTACCTTTTGGTTTGGTTTCTTTTTCCAATTTTCGGTCTACATGCTTTTCAATTGCAATATCTATTTCATTCGGTCGTTCAGCATCCTCTTTAGTTTCAATTGTGGGGACTTGATTAGTAAGATTAAGTTTATCAGAACTTTTTGCACTGGCAAATGTTTGATGGTCACTGTCGGAAAGAATTTGCGAGTCATCATCTTTAACTTCTTCAGACAAGGAACGATCCTTAGATAAACTGAAGAAATCATCACCACTCCGGACAGACTCTGACTTCTTGCGGGGTGGTCTTCTTGGTAATTCTGTAATCATTTCTGGAGATTGCTCAAGGCCATTCTCTGGTGTAGACATGTCATTTAATAAGACAGCTTGATCTTCTATATTAGACATATCATCAACATCAGCTTCTGTTCTCAAATCTTCTTCAGCTGAAGTAAAATAGTCTGGAGAAACATCAATAACTATTGCTTCCATGAGCAAATTGCCTGATGTTGAAGTTTCTTTCATAAATCTTAATGGAGGAAGTTCAACAACATTTTGTTCTGTGACATTTTCTGATAGTTGATCAGCATACATTTCCACAATTTGAAGAGCTTCTTCTTCGGTCAAATCAGGGGTTTCATACAATGAAACGGATACTTCTTTTCCATCAAATGAAAATGATATTTCATTTTTCTCATCCAAAGTAATATCTCCAGCCGGGGTGTCATACATTTGAGACGTCCTTTCTTCGTGGATAGTGGACAAAGAAATGTTTCTTTGTAAGCCATGGTCAGCCTCTGCTTTACTTTGTGCATTTTCAGCCTTGACAGTATCTTCAAATCCAAGCAGAGAAGCAGAGCTGGCGGCAATGCCCATACAATTTTGAGCTTCGCAAGTATAAGTTCCCAAACAACAAGTGCCATCTTGTCCAGATATTATTCTATGAATATCTCCAGGCTTTAATTCTTCTCCATCTTTGTACCACTTAAGTACTGGTTGGGGAACACCGATTACTTTACATTCCAAATTGACGGCGCCTTCTTCCGAAAGTATAGCTCGCAAATTCTCAAGGAAGCGTGGCTTTTTGAAATGCCTTGGAATAATCAGTTTCAAGAAACAAGAAGTGACGCTATGACCAAAGTCATTTGTAGCCACACATTTCCACTCGGCTTGATCTGCAAATTCTAGTTGGCGAATATCAAGGTGACATGTTCCTTTATTTTCCTTTAGAATGCGATACCGTGCACTTTCGTCAATCGGTTGATCATCTCGATACCAAAACAACGATGGTTCTGGGACTATGCTCACTGAAATGAAGATAAATTATTATTGATAAGCGTCTCAGTAAAATTATGTGTGTGAAAGATTTCAAATACACAACAAAGGAGGGGCTATTATACAATTATTCAAAATAAATAAATCAATCCTAAAGTAAATATTATTTAGTATGAAAAATAATGTTACCTTTTACTGTGAATCTGAAATCCTCGTTAATTTTAGCTTCTTGGCTTTTGAGAACCTGTATAAATTTAGGTGCTTGATTTTTGGCAAATAGTTGTAGTCTTTCTTCATCATTCAGCTGATTTTGAATGTCCTCCACTGTAAGTTCAGCTGAACTACTGGCCTGGCCCATGCAGTTTTTAGCTATACAACAGTACGAGCCAAGGGAGTTGGTGCCAGTTAATTGATAAACATCACCAGGCTTAAGTTCTTGTCCATCTTTGAACCAACTGAGTAATGGGGTTGGAAAACCCACCACTTTACATTCAAATGACACCAAACCTTCTTCTGTTAAAACAGCACGTAGGTCTTCCATGAAACGTGGCTTTCGATAGTTCTTGGGAACTGTAAAGGAGAGTTCTTCGTTAAATAAAATCCTTTCATGTGTAATATGTATATTTAATTTATCGGAAAGTGTCCTGGAAAAAAATAAGCTACATGACTAAAGTAAAGTTTGTTAACCTTTAGAGGTTAATTCTAAGCATCTTTTTTTATATTGTTGGTTGTATATCTCACATCCACAAACGGGTTCCAGTATGGTAATAAAAAAATATAATATTCAATTAAAACTTTAATTTTTTTAACTCGTTTTTTACCGAATTTCTATCTCCAGTAATACGATTTCTTCTTTTTATGAAAATTTTACCTGTCATATGCACAACACATGTGGATATCCCTAAACGCCCCTGAGCACTTGCTGCAACGCATTTCCACTCTCCTTCATGGTCCCATGCAGCATTCGCAACATGTAGCTCGTGTCCTCCAAGTCCATCTTCTTGTGTTTTGCATCCACCCTCCGGTTCAGCGCGGCCGCCTTTGTTGTACCATGTGACCGATCTAGGCCATGGTGGAACGGCAACGCGACATCGAAGAGTCAATGGCTCACCCAATCTTGCATCTGTGTCTTGTAAGTCCTGGGAGAAAACAGGAGCTGGTTCCGATGACACAATGCTAGAAAAAAATTAATTTGAAAATATATCATTGCGTATTATTTTATGTTGATTGAATAATTATTCTTTTATTTCATTGAATGTATCACAAATATTTATTTATTTTATTGAGTTGAATCAAAACATAAACCTGTTTTACTCATTACAGATAAATAAAACTTTTGATCGTTGACTGAATGTAATGGAAGCTGAAAAGAGGCCAACAATTGTAATGGAAAGAAGCAATGTGACACATACAGGGATTGCTGGCAGTCCTTTGTAATTAACAAATTTTACATGAATTGAGGCGACATTGTCAAAGAAAGAAACAAACTTACCTGTCAGCTGGCCTTAAGGATCCTTCTCGACTACCCCTTCCAACAACATGTACTTTGGAAGACGAATAAGTCTTGCCCATACAGTTGACTGCCTCACATGTGTAAGTTCCGAGTGATGTTGCATCTTCTGGATTTGCAGTAAGAGCGAAAACGTCGCCTGCTTTTATTTCTTTACTGTCTTTAAACCATCTAAGTGAAGGTGTAGGAACTCCAACGACTTTGCATTCCAAGGAGACGGTACCCTGGTCTGTTAGCAAAGCCCGAAGTTCCTCGAGGAATTCTGGACGTTTGTATGCCTTTGGAACTGGAATAAATTTATATCATTTAATAGTATTTGATTTACTTAAAGACATGTAGGAATACGCTGAAGATTTTTAGAAATGCTTGATATTTAAGGCAATCCAATCAATTAAACTATATGTCATTTATCACAGGTTTGAATTGGTTTAAATCAGTGGTAGTCAACCTTTTTACTACTACCACCCAATTTTGTGTCTCTGTAAGAAGTAATATTTTCTAACTGGCCATTGGTTCCACATTGATTGTGATTTATATAGTATTGAAACAGCTTTTTTCAGTGTTTTTAAAACGTCGACCATCCACAGCGAAAGCTACTAACCTAACTACCCTAAGCCCACTATTGGGCGGTATTGACCAGGTTGACTACCCCTGGCTTAAATGTTTGTTTTTCTTTTATCTTGTTGTATTCTTTTTGAAATTATTCAATTATTCAGTTTGTAAAAAAATTCGCAGCTTAAGATTGACAATATAAATGAATATGTTACTAGCCGCTGAAAAAACAAAAAAATACAAAGTAATTCAAGTCCTCTGTGGTGGTTTCTACAACAGCCCCCAAGCAAATAATTATTAAATTGTGAAGTGTGTGTTTATTACCGAGTACATTGAGATGTGCAGAGCATGATGATCGCCCTGCACAACTGTCTGCTGCACACGTCCATCTTCCTGAATCTTCAACACTGACTGGAGATACGTCCACACACCAAAAACGCCCTTCTCTTGATAATCTGAAACGTTCTCCTTCTTGAAGTCGTTTGTCGTTTCTGTACCATGTCACCTGGAAAATTACATGAAAGTTTGAATAGATATTGATTATTATTTTTTTCTCACTGTTTAGGGACATCCTAAGAAATATTAGTAACATGTAATACTTTACCTAATTCTGAAAATAAGTTGTAGATAGTGTTGTTTTCTTTGCCTATATTAAAAATCGACATTCTAATCCATTAATTTATGGTGTTTCAGAAGTGATTGGCAACTTTTTTCAATGCGTTCCGATACAGGAAAAATATAGAAGAATGATTAATGATATTGACTGAAGGTGCTTGATGGAATTTCAATATCAAATTTGAATTGTTACAACTTTGTACGATTCCACATGTTTTGTCACCAACAACCCGTCAGTTCTGTTGCATCCGTGTGATATAATGCCTGAAGATGCCGAAAGGCGGAACCCGGGTCGTTAGTGACAAAACATGTGGAATCATATAAAGTTGTAGCAATTCAAATTTTATAGAAGAATGATTTAAGAAAGACTGTTAGCTTGACAGCAATATAATATTTATTTGATTGTCACCACACACTACAGTGAAAAATTGGATTTACATATTGTTTTATTATTGAAATAACATTTTGTATCTCAGGTGATTAGAGAAAAGTAATGAAACTTGCAATTGCTATAGAACTGCTGCAAACGGGATTTCATACAAGCCATTTGGCTTGTCAGAAGATACATTTAAATGACAATATAAAAGCATCTTTTAGTTATATTATCGATGAGTCAAAATTCTATTATAATTTTTAGCCACTATCTTTTTCAAATATTTTCAATTTTACAGTGGTGTGAGTAGTGCCATCTATTGATAAATAGGAAAAGGCGTGCTTAAAAATATATATTATTTATAAAACGCGTCTTATTATTTACAAACCACTTCCGATGGTTGATCTGTTTATAATTTTTATGGTATGCACTACTGCTCTTACCGCCTCTAATACATTCACATATTTTGATTATAGCATAAAAATCTTAATCACATATGAATAGCGGTTATTTTTTTTATAAATATCGTAGTGGGAAATCTCTGAATATTGAATTGTGAAAACTTTCAGTTGTCATTGTTAATAATATTTTTTATCAACTCAATAGTCAAGTTATTTTATACTAATTGATAAGGCTAATCGTATTTGTCTGAAGGCTTATCCAGAGGACTTAATTGATCACAACACAACCCTGGAAACCCTTGACAGCTAACCAGATGCACAGTAACGAATTGGTTGCTGTAATATTTCCGCAAAACTTATAAGTGTGTAGTCGTTGTGATTTTGAAAAATCAATATTTACCTGGACTTCTGAATCACTTTGTATTTCGACGAGAAGTCTCGTTCTTGCGCCAACCTTCACCGATAAATCTGTCAGTCTTCTGAGGAATTGTGGCCCTCCAACTTGGAGGTGAATATTTTTGGTGGCGCTGCCGGCCGATGAAGTCGCGCGGACGCTGTATTCGCCGCTGTCGGCAGACGTAGCATTAGCCGCTCGCAGCCATGCCCTTCCACCACTCGCTCCAGACTCAAATCGCGGGTCTAAATCCGCGCCAGACGCGAGGCTCCTAAAGGCACAAAATCATATTAATATCATAACAAATTAAACGTTAAATGTTTTTCAAATCGTATACTGACGAGTACAATATTTTATATTTTTAATGAAACCAGTAAAATGACTCTATGTTTTTAGATATACTTTTCGAAATTCAATATTGTCATTTTTTTTTTTTTTTTGCAAAGTAGGTTTTATTAATAACTAGCTGATTCGTCGCGCGATGCTGCTATCTCAGAGTAAGAAAATTCAGGAAAACTCGTTATGATAACAAAAAATTTAATTGTTTATAGTGTCGTTTTAATTCTATTTCTATGCTATTTAGGGGGTCGGGGACGAAGTAGTATGCTAGAAACACTTGCGGGAAGGTATTCAATTGAATTTTATCAATGCCACAAATATGCGAATTACTGATTTTTCACGAAATCATCAATCTAATGTCTTGTTTTGCTTCAATTTTGTGACGTATAATTGTAAAATCGCAAAATCACCGTAATAACAGATACACTGCAATATATATCAAAATAGTTGTGAAAGGCATGTGTTGCAATAAAAACGATTCAAATAATGAAAAAATAAATACATTTAACGACTATCGGACGGTGCCTGCACAAATATTTTTCGCTTCATCGTGCGATTATTTTTAGATCGCCTGTCTTACTATATTATATTATATGAAAGTATGATCTTTTAAACTCGCCGTTCCAGTGATAGGAATTTACTTTAAAATAAGTGTAGCTTTTCTATCCAATACGTTACAAAGCTCGTATAGTATAAAGCCAACTGAATAATAAACTAATCTCATGCTTTTAGAGATAATACTGTAGAAAAAAAAATGTGAACGATAAAAAAGTGATTTCAAAAAAATGTCCGAAATCCTGTTTTTGAGATTTTGGTTTTAGGTGTTTAGAGATTCATTTACGACTTTTCGGATCCTGTAATATTCGAATATTTTTATATAAATTCATACACCGGAGAAATAAAAAAACAGATTTGAATGGTTCAAGTTTTTTGCGTTTCTATAAGTTTATAGCAGTTTCTGGAAGTGGAAAGTTATGTAAGTGAAATCTTATATTGAAATTTCATCAAGAATCATTATTCGGTGTCTTAAAATAAATCCAATTAATTTTTTAATTACATTTACTAAAAATACACCAAGTTTCGCTTAGAACAGTGTAAAGTCAATGCAAAGAGTATTTTTAGCAGAATATGGTAAATGTTATTGTTAACTCTTTCTATTTCAAAAAATGATTATGTAATGAAAAGCAAACGGCTATTTATTAAAAGAAAAATTTTGTTCGTTTAATGATTTTCGTATTTCAAAAATAAGGGGTAAAATTCAATTTATATAACATACAAAACAAAATTTAAGATAAAAATTACATTTTTTTTTTTAAATAGTACATCATGGGAATGTGCGATTTTCGTTCTTTTAAATTTCGCTTTTCAGTGTGCTGACATTTTATTTTTTAGTTGACATTGACATAGGGATTACAACAGTCTCCTTTGTGTCGATTTTTGTCAACAACAAATAGAAAATAAATATTTATCGCATTACAGCCAATGTTATTTAATGTTAATGTTCAACCGTTAATAATTAGGGTGTAAATTTTTCCTTTACCCTATAGGATCTTTAAGCAATGCTTGCAAGACACATCAAATTACGTTTGGTAAATGCAACATTAAATAATATTAATCAATTTAAATTTGACCGCAAACATGGTATTATAATAAAAATTGGCGATAAATTGTGCAATTGATAATTGCTCTTCATTACCAAGTCCACAAAAGCCAAACAAAAATATCTAGTGGGTTTTTTCTTTGTATCAATAAACATTTGCTTATTGTGCGTATTGCTGCAATCTATCTCTGAAGATGTCTTTACGCCGATAAATAACGGGCTTACTATAATATTGTATAATAGTAAGAGCTATTATGTCTTCGTTTTACTGGCTGATGTTAATAATAATTTACTTTTTAGTTTATTAATGGTAAATGTAACACTGATTTTCTGTTGCAGTGTCTACGGCTTCAAATCTCATTACGGATACCTTCATATTCAATTGATTTATAACTAATCATGTTTTACACCCACTCTTCTGTCCTCACTTAACGAAAAAGAAAGGTCAAGTAAAAAAATATTGCTTCTCGAAGATAAACTCGTATTGAAATATACTCTACATCAGAAGTATGTATTTTTCAAATCGGAAACGGGAGTAAACACTATTTGATTAAAATGACTTGAATGACTTAAAATGATAATTTAAAAATTAAATATAATAATATTTTTCACTCCTGGCTAGTCGACTACTATAATACATCTCACAATCTGTTTGTCATGAGTTTCGTCATCTTCGCGCAATCCTCGCGATTAATATAGAGCATTATGACGCAGTCATAGACAAGAATTTAAAAGCTGTACTGAAATTTAGGTGATCATGCTTATTATAGTCGAACGTAGATAAAACACCTATATTTTTATATGATGATCCAATGAACGAATGTATATTTTAACGCCGGTTTTAATTAAAAAATGTTCACATTTTACACAAAAACAGCCGGAGCAGCGAATAATATTGTCAAGGTAAATAAGTCAGCCAGACTATTTTTAACCCTAGCGTAAATTATGCAATGGAACTGTGTGTTTGGCATGCTAAAGTTATCGCGAGGAAATTTTTCTCATCGTCGCTGTCCAGTCAATGAAACGACAACAAAAATAATATAATATGACAATCTTTTGACCTTAATTTTAAGACATTTATTTTTCTGCTGCCGTTGTCATTCATAGTTAAGATTGGTGTCGCAGTAAGACCAAAAGTATTCTACATATTAACATTGTGATAAAGTAAAGAAAATATGACAGAGCTATCATAAACTAACAATTATAACCTTGACATTTGTTTTTATAATGATTTAAAATAGGCCATTGTAGTTGGGAGAAATTCCCGTTCGAAAAAAATAAATATAACTCCAACTGATTTCGAATTTACACCGTATCATATTGAATATTCATATTTTTTTCTTTAATCAGGAATTAAAAATACCATTAGTAGTTTTGTAATTACCTGCGTCACGTTGGTCAACAATGTGCTTTAAAAATCGTCAACCCCAAAAGATTTGAAAGATATTCATTCAAATAAGCCAGAAAAAATATGACCCCTGCATCATGACAACAGCTTTCCTTGGTTTGGTTTATTATGAATTGTATGTGCAGATGTTTATATGTGTATACGGAAGGTATTTATATATAATATATTATCTTCATAAATGCATATAGTGTCCACATGAACTGACTTCACTACTGTGGTTTTCTTAGTTCTGTAGCGATTACATTCCGTCGGTAACGATAGAAGAAAAATACAGAACAAAATATACAAGAAATGAATGAGACTTGAGTAATTTTGGTGTTTACGTTTTTTTGATTTTAATTAACGCTCCGTCAAGTTGATATCAAATAATAAATAAATAACAAAACAAAATTCCTTAAGAGTTAGAAGGTTAACAAAAAGGTAATGTGACGGTAGTGGTGGGTAGAATAGCCAAAGTCGTGGATAAATGACACTTATATATATTATATTATTTCTTATTTAACAACCGGAATAAATTTATGCATATATCAAAATATATCTATTTTCTCAACAATGGTGAAATGGAGACTAGAACAGAAAAAGCTGTGAGTGTCTATCGTTGTTTATGATCATTATTGTGAAATTAAATATTTCTCATATTCGAGTTCTATCTAACAAATTCCGATATATTTCATTATGCCTATTTTTCTATGAAATAATAATAATAGTGATACTAAAAATTTTAGGTTTTGTCCGGTTTTAAATCGACGATAATTTTGTGTACCTTGCTAGAAAGATAATGATGTTTATTTTATACAAAGAATATTCTTAAAACCCGTGCTCATTCACACTGAGAAAACTATAAAAACAGGTGTGAGGCTAAATCATGCATTTTTGTATGTGTATATGATCTTAAAGTAAAAAAAATCAGCTATAGTTATTTTTATCGGTGTTCTAAAATTGTTTTATCGTCATCTTTCGTTTCGCGTCTGTAATATCAAAATCATTTTTTCTTACAGAATGTAGATTCGTGTCTATAGATACACCGTTTTAGATTTCATTGATATACTAAGTATTTGTATTCTGTGAGAATTCGACAGGTCCACATACTATGGTTTATTTATTATTCCGATTAAAAGTTCAATAAAGCGTATGAATATTTGTGTTATAATGGAAAGTTGAGCGCGCTGAAAAATCGCCTATAAATTTTCCTTCAAACAGAATATTATTCCATTGGTAATTGAATATGCTTGTTAAAGAATAGTCGATTTTCCAACGATAGTATGTTCACGCGAATTTTTATTTCGTTTTAAAGTAATATCATTTAAACGAAATTTTATTATTCTACAAATAAAATAAAAACACTTGAACACAGCGTGAATGTCAATAAAATAATACACATTATGGCAATAATTACGTTTATATTTCGGTATGTTTAAACTAAGTGAAATATTTTACGAAATCTCAATAGCTACAAAATTAAATAATATAATAATTCCTCGATAAGACAAACTGCCAGTATTATGTATCAGTAAAATGTTTTGACTTTAGAACTATGAAATCATTGTGTCCCCACCGCGCGAGGCGCATTCGGTAATGTTTTGCAGCGGTCCTTCTACCGCGCGGTCTTCAGCAGTTGATGCCTCTCACTCTTTCGTTCTAAAGCAGTGGAAGTCAACCTTTTTATTAATACCGCCCAACTTTGTGTCTCTGTAAGTAGAAATGTTTTTTTTCCGCCCATTGGTTCCAAATTAATTGGATTTATAAAGTAGGGAGGCAGCATTTATCAAAATATTTTTAAAATCTGTACCACCCATCGCAAAAGCTGGAGCGCCAACTATTGGGCGGTAGGGACCAGGTTGATTAACCCTGTGCTAAAGCTTTAATTACACTAACCGCTAAACCAGAACATTTTTTCGAGGTAAACTAATTTTATGTCGTCTATTTTTGCACCATTGTTTACGAAAAAGTACTGTCGATGAATGGGTTAAAATGTTAACGGTTACTTCTTGGTGAAAAGGCTTTATGTGTTACCTAAAATAATCAGTTGTTAATGCTCAATATGAATGAACCCAATCCTGATCATAAATCGTACTAATATGTGTTTTTATTATTTAAAAAATATAACACTATTAGATAATCTCAATTATATAATAGAAAATAAATATTTTTAATAGTTTGATTTTGTTACTGTTACTTTTTCACTGAATTGTAATTTTTTCAAATAAAAACATTTTATTAGATACGTCTCACTATTGTAAATCACCATGGATGATAATAGACCTCGTTTTGCCGAGACATTTCGTACTATTTTCTTTCATAAGCACTTGTACTAAAAGCATTCTTTCTAACGATCTTTATAAATAACTACATACCTTGATATAAATTGACGTTGTGTTACGTATTAAAAGAGTTGAATGAACAATTTTTAGCTTTCGTTTGAAGAGGTAACTTTCTCTCTTTTTTATCATAGATTTATTTGTAAAGCAATGCTTTCTTTTAAAAACACTAATTCCAAAATTTGGTTAAATCAGTTGTTTTACTCTATATACTAATTAACTAATCGTACTATTGACTTCAATTGCCTATTACAATTTAAAAAATGAGAATGAATATATGTATATTATTATATCCATAAAAGAATTGTTTCGAATAAATTGTTTTTGAACAATACCTGCATTAAATCCAAAAAATATTTTGATCAATCTGTTAACATCTAGAAGCAATTCACATTTGAATCATTTAAAATATATCAGTCACAAGATTATGTTAGTGAATATTTAAAAACATTAATAAAACACAGACATAATCAATGCCTGTAATATTATATATTTGCCATTAATTTAAAAGACAAAGCTACTAAATATTTAATATATGGTATAGTGCAGTTATAATCGGGACTGCGGAGCCGGAGTCATAGTAATGAAGTTGCGGTGTTATGACAGGAGTAGGAATCGTGAAAGACATTCGACACCGAGTATTTTTTCGACAAGACGATTTTCAAAATATCTCACTGAACAAGAAGAAATAAATTGTCCCCGTTTGAATTCCAATATAGTAAAATTTGGTTATATGCCGGATTGGTTGGATCAATCCTTATTTTAATGCACACAAAAGAAAGTCTGACGAAACTAAACATTTTTTTAATCAAAATCGAAATCATGTTTTTGGCCAATATCGGAGTCAGGTCGTGTTTTTGGTCAACGTTGGAGTCGGAGCCGTGTTTTTTTAACGGCTCCACAGCCCTGGTTTTAAGTTTTAAAAACTCTGGTACATCAAAACGGGTATTCCGATTATAAAAGCAGTACAATTGAATTGAATCTCAATATGTTTTTAGTATGAATGAACATACATGTCATTTACTGCAAACAATATAACGCTGTGCCAATAATTTTCATTCAATTCTGAGGATGCTTTGTAACGGTTTTTTTTCAATTTAATACAACAATAATTAAATAGTCACCCCAAAAAATTTTAAATCATTTTATTGTAGAATGCGGCCTAGAATTTTATAAGAAAATATTTCGCTTTGAGCTTATGAAGCAGAGGATTTTGTTTTGACATACGCAAGCTTTCATAATGACGATGTATTAAGTGTTATTTTAGTGAGTTGTCATATTTTTTGACATTGGCGATGACTTTATTCTTGTTTCTGTATCACTTTAAAAGTAGGCAAATTTAACGTCATCCGTCGGTTAATGTGCTATGAAACTTTTTTTTTTTATTTCTTGTATTTTTAACGAATATATGCTAAATATATTGAACAAGACGTAAACGCACGAAGTCGGAGATAGCGTGAATATTACATTGTGAAAAATCTCGTAGATACATTCTCCTCAATTGACAAATACGCAATAAAATTCTACGCGCCATAAAAAAAATACTTAAGATTATTATACATTTTTTTAATGACGCCTTAAAAAATAAGTTTTTTTTAATAATAAATCTTTTTGTTAGAAGGATTCCAATATATTTAGATTAATTCATATTTTTATCAATTAGATTACCGATCCAATAAATCTTCTATCGTTATATGAATTCTGAGGATCGGGTAGGATAGGAGAAAGTGTTGAAAGACACCATTTAAATTAAACTGTAGCGACAAAAAATATGAAAATAATTACCAAATTACGATAACAGTAGAAAAAATGGACAATATTTGTAAAGCGTATTCAGTTTTAAAGAATTCGCCAGTCGTTTTCCAAGTTAAAATTTTTAATGATTACAATGCTGTAAAACACGTGACGATTTATTTTCGCTGAAAAAAACGCTGCAAAACATCTAGCTAAAAATACATTCCCGTGTTCTGTTCATTAATATCATATCAGAAATAATTCGCTCAGTCATTGAGAGAACACAATTATGTAATTTTCAATTATTATTCCTTTTCTATCACCAAGCCATCATTAATTATTATTTTCCCGTACGTGTATAATATCTACATGAATGGGACATCATTAAACTTTTAAAGTAAACTCTTTCACTGGCATCTTCTATTTTTATTATAAGTTGCGCAATTTCAAATTCTGATCGGCTGGGCTACAAAAATGCCCGGTCTCGATTCTCTTACAGTATCTTGTTGGATATAAGAGGAATGTCTCAATCTTAATATATCTAGTTTATGGCGAGTAATAGCGGTCATTTTTGTTTACTTTACAGCAGGATAGTGTCTTGAAAAGACAGCTACATTATGTCGGTAATAAATCTGTGAAATGTGTGTTATTCATCTTTTTTTCTTTCTCAAAAAAAATATGTTTAGCTACCAGTTCACATGAACTATTCATGACAATAAGTAGAAAATACTAAATAAAAAATCCAATCTTGTTGATGAAAATATTTATAAAGACCATGAAAATAATAATGTATTTAATATTCGATGGCATAAATAATATTGTGGCATAATATTCTTCGTAAAAAAATAGAGCCTAAATATCGGGCTTTCTTGGAATAAAGGTTCAACTGTTGGATATTAGTACGACCTTACATTTTAGATATATTATTTTTTAGGTTAATCCTAGAGTTTATGTATCTGACAAAGAACTCAAACACTTTTCACTTTTGGTTAGACAATAATACGAGGGATCAAGGTAAATAATTTTATATATGTCTAAATATGCGGTCGTCCGTAAACGATATTACACAATTTTGTATATTATCACATTTAACTAAATAACTAAAATGGTATTATCGACGTTTTTTGCCAAAATTATAAAATAATAGTTGTAAAAAATGTATCCACTGTGGGCCTACAAAGAAGAAGCTAAAATAAAATCTGTTGTAATTTGAATCTAGTTCATGAAAGTCATACGAGATGCATCCAATGTTGTTTTGTTTTAACAAGTTAGCTGGCAAGTACACTGCGAATTCTACAGGATTCTGAACAGAAGACGATCCGGATTGTTTACATTTGGATGATTACGGTGACAGCACGTCACGGCATGGTTTTCAACTTCGTTACATATTGAGAATATAATGAAATTCAGTTATTTACAACATCTGAATTTCTATCATCATGTCTAATGATTCAATTGAACAATCAATTAGTGATCACGGAATTCCTCAACTTGAATATTGCAAATTAGACGTATATTTCCGATTTGTATATTCATTTATTTAAGTAATTTAATATTTCACGAATAATGAAATATTACTGTAATATTAACATAAATTTTCAAAAAGCTTCCAACTTGAACACTATAAAATTACCAGCTAATAAAAAAACGTCAATATTATCTTCAATTATCAATTTTCAATAATTACTTACTAGATTAAAATTAGTTACAAGAAGTGAACTTTAGAATTATACTTAGTATATATGATATAATCCATGAGATAAAATTTAAGAAATTCGCTTTTTTAAATTGTGAGATAACACATGCAAATTTACATTAATGAAATAGTAAAAACACAGTTAGCATACTCTTTCTACAATGTAAACGATTAATAATGCTCACGATGACGGAAGATGAAGCCGGTCCTAATTTAATGATATAAAATTGTGAAAAAAATACCGAACATAGTATATTTATTATTTTATATAATGCCTTTCCAACAATAAATGACAGCTGATTTTACATTAAAATAATTTCATCAAATTAACTTTTTTTTTCAATCAGGTACGCAAAGATTTGATAAGCGCTATTATCCATTTCTTAAATTATTTTTTTCACACATTACTTTGATGAGATAGATATTTCTTACGAGAAAGTAAGAATTCAAAATATTTATGTTTTTGGATGGTAAATAAGAAAGATTAAGAATCTCGCTACAATTTGGTTGAAATTTTTTTTTTTAAAAAGCTTCAGGAAAATATCGTATGTTTTATATTATTTCACATGATAGACATCTCCAATAATATTACCTGTATAAAGTTTACCATCCATTGTGTAATAAATTCTTATTTTCTCTTAGAAATATATTTATAAATCTTTGCCCGACTGTAATGAAAATTAAGTAAAATACTAAGAAATATTGTCACTCACAAAATTACCTAAGTATTGTATGAGCAGCATTGCTCAAATCTTGGCACAGTTGTGTTATATTTCAATATCAATTTTAACATTCAAATTAATTCAAATTATTAGAATGTATCTTAATCCGAAGATTTTATTTTGCAATACATATTTCAAAATTTCAAAAAGAAAAATAATGTGTTTGCAAGAGTATTCTCACAATAGATATGTGTTTATTGTAAAGTCGAGTACATCGAATTCTGTTCTAAGTCTTTTGATACGAATTTCCAAATGTTAAGAAATGTTTTTGATTGAATAAATTGTAGAATGTTATAAAAGAGTACTTCATAAATATATTTATAAATCACAATGCTTTCAGACGCCCTTAACCTGCGTGTTAATATCACATCTGTTGATTAAATACTCACGATGAGTGATTGAAAACGTGAACTTCATCTAAATTTTTTCAGGGGAACCTTGTCCCAAGATTTAGAAAAATATGTCAGATGAGGATTGAAATATTATTTTTTAAAAAATATACATAATTTTTAGTTTCATGACACATGCAGTATATAAAAGCTCGTGTATGTTTGATACAAATATTAAGCAACTAAAAATATTTAGGTATTATTTTATCATATACGATATTCAATCGCAACGTTTTGTTTTCCTTTGCACCAGTGTTTAACTTCCAATATTTAAAAAAAAACTCGTCAAACTTGTCACTCACTCTCCTTTGTATAATATTTAACATCCAGATAAAAGCATTATGATATTATCATGTTTTTTACTTAAATCTATTTTTTTTTTATTGAAAAACTAAAAAATATCTGTCTTCATTATTTTTCCACTAACGTTTATCAATTTACGAAACGGTTCAATTTCAGCTTTAGATGCTGAAAAAACATACTTCGTTAAGAACAGTGGCGGATCATATACCTGGAAGGTCACAGGTGTAATTTGAACACCCTTATTTCGGATAGCAAAAAAGCTCGAAAAATCTGTACAAGATTTTCCTATACTATATAAAAGTCTCTCTAATCACCAATTCTTCGATATAAATATCGAAGGCGTTCACATGACAACAAAATCTAAATTGAAAATCATTTTATTTTATACATAATTTAGTTTTTTATTAGATTATATATTTATTATTTTTTATTTTTTATTAGTAATTACATGCGATATGTGAAATAAAAATAAACACTACGTAAATATAGAATTTCAAATATTTGGATCAAGTATAAGTCATAGTCATAGCCATTAAGGACCCTAAGGATTGATGACTCCAAGCGCGTTCCTCTCACACTTGTGAGGTAATCCACTACTGGTAACATTTTTATTACGATTTATAACCCAATTTACAACATATCCCATCAAATTATTTAAATCGGGATTAGGCAGTATTTCAAATTAGAGCAAAATCATGAAAATTTGCATCAGTAGAAGCATAATCGCGCTTAACTCATTCATTGTTTTATTATTGTAATTATTCTAAAAGTCTAGGGCGCATTTCCATTATTTACCTTAGGTCAGTAGTTTCAAAACTTTTTTAGAAAAAATATAGAAAAAATACATAAAGTACATTAAAAATTGAATTTTGTCATAATTAATAATAATCAGATACATTGTACTGAAAACTGAAAACTTGAAAACCTTCTTTTTATTTTCTTGCACCGTAGCCTGTGGTAGACTTTGGTCACTTTATTATTCTCTTACTCTCCGCTACGCCAAGCTTTACATATGCAGATTTTTCGATGGTAAATAGTTTATTATTATCACTTGTTCTCTTGGTAATGTAATTAATGGGATACATTTTTTTTTTTTCGTAAGATTTGCAACATGAACAGAAGTTTACAAATATATTTATTATTCCTGCAAGTTTTAATATTATATGCATTTATGGAGTACATACTTTTTAATATTCAGTATAATGAACATAGTTCAATGTTTTTAAAGTAGTTAAACAATCGATCGTACTTATATTTATAAATACTTCATAATCTAAACGACGAGACAATATAGCTGCCCAAATACAATCATGTTTTTTATTATGTTAATTGTTTTGATAATTATGTCAAATGAAAAAATATGAACAAAATATGATTTAAAGTTGAAGAATACTGTTTCTCAAATATTATGCAGATCTATTCTTCTTAACACTTATAAAAATTAAACGTCATTAGAATATTTACTTTATGAAAAATAAAAACATTTGTTTATATAAAATAATATAACGCTGTGACTATATAATTCGCATGAGCGCTTTAACAACTACGCAGTCATAAAGTATTTGTTATATTATACGCACAATAAATGTATAACTTTTGCTAACACCTACCTCACCTGTTGCTAGGGAAGTTTGGAGTTATTTTTCCAGGTGACATCAATAACACAACATATTGATAAAATTTCGATATAAGTTACATGTTCTGTTTAATTTGCGTACTGTTAAAAATGTGTTAATGAATATAATATAGTGTTCAAATTTGACATGACGCTTGGAGATATTTGTAGGATATATGATATATAAAAGACAGATTCCGGTGTAATCTCAAAAAAAGACAATGTGAAATGTGATGTACATTTTTTTTTATTTTTCACGCATGGCTTACGTATCTGTAGACGAGGCAATCATGAAAGAGAGTGAAAACTTTTATATCGAAAGTAATTGGCTTTTTACCAAGAGTTGTAAACGCTCTTTATAATGTACCAGGAAAGAACTACTAATGACATAAGAATAAATTATATTCAATGACTTTTATATGCTTATTTGCATACAAAAACTTGTCATTTTTTTTTAAGTAACGTTATGAAAACATCATATCATATGTAGCGGGCTGATTAACTGCAAAGAGGATGTCGGTTGAGTGTGATGACAAAAATTAATTATATGCAGAAAAAATAGTTGCAAATAGTTGTTGACTGTACCAATAACTGAAACGTCGACCGACTAGGGCATAAAGCAAAAAAAAAGGTTTTGTAGATACTTCAGCAATCGACAACCAATTTTAATCGTCAACTTCTACGTAAAATACAATATGATGCTATGTTATCGTGGAATAGGTATCTAAGTGACATTTAACAATGGCACGGAGTATAAAATTACTTAGGAACGAAACAACAAAGCGGGCAAGTAGAAAAAAGAGTTCCTAGAATGATAAGTGGTTTATTTAATAAGCAAAAAGCAAAACAAAATAATAAACAATATATCAAAATTGCTTTCAAATCCAGGATGTTTTTATATCAATTATCCGCACCCAAGTTTTCTTCAAACTGTGTGATATATATTTCGTACAGAATTACTAATATTCCTGTTTTGAATTTTCAAAACAAGTAATTTTTCCATTTTTGTTTGACCTTCCCGGCTTAAATTCGTGTAGCTATAAGTATTTTTTTAAAAGTATATTTGTATGGCGATAGAATGGATACCTGTCAAAATAAAAAAAAAATGTATTATTATATTCTTTGATGGACTTACCAATGATGTATTTAGAAATGCTGTGAAACAGTCACTAATTAATTATGTACCATCCGTACTAAAAAGAGTCGACAGAAAACTATGATTGCTTTCGTTTTATACGACTTATTCAGTGATACGACATCAAATTACAAAAAAATATTTTACAGACATTCGTATTCTTGAGAAATTCTTCCATAATTATTAGATATTTAAAACGCGTCAGTTGTAAGACAATAAACTTCTTGGCGTCATTGCAGTAATATATATTTTATCAAGAAACTGTTTATTTCATCTCATCCAAAATTTTATACTTAATTTTGAAAATTATGTTCAAATACAAAACAAATTACACTTGACTGCGTTTTAATTTTACTAAAAAATATAAAATAGCTTGAACAATCAAAAGCAAACGTTTTTAATGGGTTAAAAATGATTTCGCAAGCTTTGAGCTTTTCGTTTTCTTAAATGTTTATTAAAAATTTAAATTTTATATATGGCAGTTAAGTTGATATACACTTGTTTATGTAAAAAATATGTTTACTTAATGTGAATGAATCAACGGATGCGGCTTAAAAATCCATCTATATTTTATAAATCAAACGAATATTTCTATTAAAAAGTTTTTTATTAGCCTTTAAATAATTATACTGTACGAAAAATTTTTTTTTTCAGATATAACAGATGAGAAAACACTGAAGAAGGTGTTTTTAATCGGTAGTTGTATTGCGGGATAGTCCTACTATTGGCGATCTTTATAGAAAAAAAAATATTTGCTGAAAACATCAAACATGAATAATTTTTACATGCTAAATAACACTGTGAGTACATTGCGGCTGAAGAGAATTGTATTAAACTGCGTGGGCGTCCAAAGAAAATTCATTTACTTATTACGCGCGTAATGTATAGTTATTAATTCAAAGATACTAACATTATTGTTACAATTTATATGCAAATAAATTCGCAAATCTTTTCTCAACTTCGCAAGTCAATTTTTATGTACGCATGAACATTAAATTATATTTATATATGCGATATTGCGCCGAAATCTTTCATTTGTTTACCTGTACTTTTTGACATCCGACTGCTCGCTAATTAGCGAAATAAAAGCTCGTTTGAAAATCTGCTTAACCCTGTAATAAATTTACATATGTGTGTATGTTTACGCCGACAGCAATTACAATTACAAAAAAAAACATTTTTTCGATAAAATATTTAATAACTTATGTGGTATTCGCGGTCTCATTGGAAAAAACATTTAATTTGTGATAGTAACAGTATGAGAAAGCAATTATAATTAACGTGTTTTCAATTAATACACATAGAATAATTAAAAATATTTTACTTTATATCATACTGATGGTAATGATACACCGAAATAATTTCATAGAAAACAATTTATTTGCAATGATTGCTAGATTTACTATGTAAATTAAAATATTCTTACGATATAAAGATTATAAACTTTTTATATATTGCCTCCAAAAGAGGAAAAAAATGAAAAACATAATACTTTACAATGCAACGCAATATAATGTATGGACTATTACAAATTAATCATTTGTCAGATTAGCTTTATTGCTTTCTAAATTTAAAGTACGTTTTTTGGATGCGGTTTAAGTAGTCGGTGAATACATTCTCTGAACTGTGTCGATCTTCCTGGCAATTAATCAATAAGGCCACCAGCCCCGGCCGGGGCACCGGAAAAACTCGTCTCTTGTTCGAAGGGATTTGGAGTACTAACCTTTTCTTCTTGTAAGCTGATGACGCCGAAGAAGCAGCCGCCCGCTGGTTGGCGGAGTCACATTTGCAACAGTTTCCCCCCATTTTCGCACGATATTATCTTATAATCAACAACGCACTAGTTTCGGCGGCAATCCGAAAAACAGTTGGTAATTGAACATGTAAAAAATAGTTTCACTCACAGCACACATTAAAACCCACGTACGTCAATAATGACTTTATTTCGTTCGTTTTGTTATAAAATCGTTAAATATTCGTTCGTTATTTTTGAGATAATGAATGTTATACGAAAAATAAGCCAACGAATGAGTTCTACCCGACGCCGATAATTTCGCAAGCTCTCAATCCGAGACGTCCGCACTCATTCATTTTTCATTCATAAGTGAGCGCACTTGAAGATGGTAGTTCGGGGTGGGGAAAAGTTTTGTCCCGAGCGTCCGTCGCGGCGTCGTGGCGTCAACTGTTCCCGAATCGGCCGCCTAGCCTAAATCTTACCTCGTCTCGGGGATATTTTTACCAACGCGTAATTTCACGCAACAGATAAGCGCTAGAAGGAAAATTGAAAAGTGGTGGAAAATCTCTGAGAGGGGCGCAAATTTTGCAGAAAAGATAGGTGTTAAGAATGAAGGATGCCATTTCCATTTCGTAAATATTTTCTCAGTATATCATCAGTATTTTTACAAAATCATTTCATAAGCTGTCGCAAAGAGCTTTGACATATTTTTTTACGTCTCTAGATCACTGCAGAAATGACTTTAAAAGAGGGAACGCCCTTTTATTTTATTACTTGAAATAATGCACCGTTCAGTTAGAAATTCATTTATTTTTAGTGCTCGATTAATATTCACTCAGTCCGAAATATTTTACACACTTTTTATCTATCTTTAATGTAATTATAAAAAATATCACGAAAAAAAGATTTGTATTTGTATTTAGCTGTGCATTTGCTTTTAAAAATAATGAATCACACAACATACCGTAGTTTTGGCAAGAAATATTAAATCGGAAATACTTGTTTTCAGTAAATTAATGTTGAATATTACTGTTGAATAAACAATCCTAACACTCCTTTCTTGATCTTAAAATAAGATGGAAACAATCAACAATTTAATATAATTAAATTCGCTTAGTCAAAGACATCGAAACATTTCGGATGAAGGACTAAATTCACGAATTCAAAATCATATTAAGTACAGTTTTTTAGTTCACTGACAATTTTAAATTCTTAAAGACCTCAGATGACGGAATTACAAAACTAAACTGTTTTAAAGTCATTACATGTTTTTTCAATCTTTTCTTAAAAATGCGTTAAAAGATAAAAACGTGAATCTTTTTCAAAACCATAATATTGCTCGCAGGCCGAGGAAAAATACGTGGTAGGTGGCATACAGCCCGCGGGTCGCGATTTGCCCGCGCCTGGTCTGAGAAGTTGATACCTTATAGAAAACTGTATATGTACATTTTTCATGGAATAATTATAGCGTAGGAAAATAATTTCATACGTAATAAATATAATTCTTATTATAACATCGAAATAATAAAAACTGTTTGTTGATAGTGGAAGGTGACCTTTTCTATAAGGTTTCAATTAAGTTTATATATATCGTTAAAGGTAAAATTATACCTCAATAATTTTAATCACTTGTTATTCGAGTAACAAAATAAATTTAATTTATCTAAAGCCTCCATTTTTTGTAAAAGTATTTTTGTACATTTTTGTATATAAATTTGTAAAATACGAATTTTGATACAATAATAGTGACTAGAGAGCTTTTTTCGTTTCGTATAATTTTTTTACCGAGTGGTGTACGAGGTATTGTTTTATTATTAGTGATATTTGTACGTAAAATGTATATTAAAACAAATATTTGAGATTTGAGTAAGAGAGATCATGCAAAATATGTTTATTTTTGTCATTTTTTCGGATGTTTGACATAATATTAGATGTAATTATCCCTCAAAAAATTGAGACCAGTAGTAGCTATTCGTATTCGCTACGCCACGCTTATTAAAATGACGTATTTTAGACATTGAAAACAATCTAGCTATCCTGTACCATCGAAGATAAGTCCATAATCGGCTGCACGATAAATGATTTGAATCCGTTGGCAATACAACCAATAAAGTCAACGCTCTTTCCTGTTTGTCATATACACGCTCGGTGGTAACTGGCTCAAGTTTCGAGACGAAAATATTATGATGTACTATATATAATTTTAATAGATTTATTAAATTATGTTCAAATGTAAAATGCTTGAATTTGCTAGCATGAAAGAAAGCGTTGATATCTAACATGCACTTACTTTTATAATTAATATTAATATATTTCATTCCCTCGTTCAGAATATGATAGTTTGAGCGATGCTATAAAACCAGTTATAACAAAATCTTTCGTAATGCCCTATTATGAATCCACATTCTCCACGTTGGGTGTGGGTATTGTTGAAATTCACTTTATTTCACTGCCAAATAATACATCCACATATTTTCTTAATTATGAGCATATGATTTATTTTCAAAATGTTTCTTAGAAGTTTTGCGTGGATTATTAAGATATTTATAGTTTGGGGGGATTTAACAATTGACTGACATGTGTAAATTAAATAACAGTGATCGGTTTGAACGCAAAATGATATCCGGGACAAATCCTTGGCACAGCTGATCGTTGCGTTTCTGACCTAATTTATACCCATATCTCTTTTGAGAAAGTGAACCAGGAACATACATATACTTTGCTGTACATACAATTACACGCATTATACATATTGTATATTTTTAAGTGTAAGTTAGTATCTTATGAAAAAAACTGTTGCAATTTTATAACCTAGTAGAATAAGTAATATAAATTATATTTTTAATGATTTCCGTTCTTTCTGGCAAAAATTATTTACATTTTAAAAGAAAGCATTATAAGCTAGACATATAAGAAACCTAGTGATTGATGTTATGCCGAATATGTGTTTCTTTCAACTTTTTCTAAACATTAAGAAATCTCTTCAAAATCGAATATTTTATTACAGCGTTTATTTTAAATAATAAAAACACATTTTTTAGTACTTATTTCCACAATATATTTTTTGATCAGGACCGGTTTCGCTCATCGCGAGCATTATCAACTGATTTATTGACAAAAATCATTTCTGTTTAAATATTCATATAATATTTAGTTATGCTGTATGTTTCCGTAGTCGTCTCGTCAATACTTTCGCCTAATTCGGTTGTGCGGTCAAAGTGTTTAAATTCCCGAATAGAAACATTCATATTTAAATCTGATTTTTTGTATTCAAATGCACGGATATCTGTGACGTTTCAGGGTGTATTGAGAGTAAACTTAACGCTTTACTCCTTCCTTTACTTTATAACGGAGGTTGAGCTTTATAAATTATGACCAGCTTTGTTTAACGACTTCAATTAACGACGATTGGCGAGGCCTAAAAGTATATGTCAAATTGTTCGAGACTTTTTTGTCACATTGAATTATTTGTTAGATTCGTCCATTTCACGTTGCTGTGAGTTTATCTAGAAGTCTCGTATTTTTGTTTGTTGAAAATTTGCATTTTCGATGGATTCTGCTGTAACTTTATGAAAGTTTATTTCGAATATATATTAAAATTGATAGCTTTGTTATTCCACTTGATGTTTCAAATCTAGTAATATAGCAAGTGGGTTTGTTCCTTATTTATGTCATTCAGTGTCATTATAAGCAAATCAATCGTTATTAAGATATCTTCAGATATATTTTTGGATCCTAGTTTTAGGGTCCTGTGTAATTCCTCTAGTATATAACCAATTCAAACTATTTACCGTATGCTCTATTGAATGCCTGAAGATGACGAAAGGCGAACCCCAGGTTTTGAGAAACAAAATATGTGGAATAATACAAAGTTTTAAAAATTCAAAGCTGATATTGAAATTCCATCAAGCACCCTCAGTCGATATCGTAAATTATAGTAAAACAACAATAAAAGGGCAGAACTTAATCAACCGAGACGCTTAAATATAATATTAATCAGAAAGACTCTATGTTCAATTACTCGAATGTTTTATAAAAAATCTTTTAACCGTATCTATCATTGATGATTTTGCATATAATATGGCAAGTCCCAGGAACTCAGAGATAAGATAACCAGCCCTTTATTACGTCCAACATAAAAAAGACGTAATAGACCTGGCTTTGAAAATTTGCTACGGATGTCATTAGGAGTTTGCGCTTTGCTTGTCTCTTCACTACGATGCACTGGGAGGCCGCTGATGATTATCAATATGATTTACTCGACTGACATACGGAAAGCGTTGGACGGACAAAAGGTGACTGGCGGGAGACAGAGAATCTTAAGCGATCGTGAGAGGATGTTGTTTAAAAAACATATGATAGATACTACGTCACGCATAATAGCGAAGGGGTCGAACAAAATGTAATGTTTTGCAACGGAATGGGGAAGAGAATATTAGGAAATGTGACATATACAAAATCAACATTTTACACGAGCATTATTTTGAGAAAAAATCGTTATTTATCTCGAAAAACATTTCGTTTTTAGACACATGCCTTAAATGATTGACGAGGGACGTTTTCAAAGTTTTCACTTCATTCAGGAGGGATCGAGGGATAAATTTCCTTTTTTTTTAATGTAACGGCTAAAATTTGTTTAAGTCGCATGATGTCATTAACGGAGACCCTTTATGAAATGGTGGAATTGATATGACTAACACTTTTTCATCAACAAGTGACCGTCAAAACTTTAAAAGTGAAAAAACAAATAAAATCGTTTTGCAGGGAAGTGTTTTGGTTTATTTTTCTATTGAAAATTAAGTCTTCAATGGAAATAATTTTCCATTGTCAGTCTACCGTAACTAGCTAATACGACGTCAGTGGCGTCCTCAAAATGCGACCTTTTTATTCCTCTATTTTACCTGTGTCTCTTACATGTCATATTTTATAGTATACTGAATATGAGTTGTACTCTGACCTATTGCTTTTCGTTTGGGTGGCATAATTGATTTCACTGTGAATGTTACGTTTTGAAATTCATTTTTGAAAAATAAAAAAAAATGATTGAAATAATAATATCCGAAGTCGACCGGCAATTGGAATTTATACGTAATATTTATTTAAATTCGTTCTGTTATGCGACACAAAACAAAAAAAAAAAGTCGGTAAAAATTCAAACATTGAAATACTTTATTCGAAAATCGAATTTTGTTTCAAAATATTCAGTACCTACTTAAATACCTACAGGTGAGTGCATGTGACAGATTTGACATTTTTGTTTTCGGCGTTGCTATGGATACAATGCTTCATAAGAGGCCATTCTGTATTACAATAGTCTTGTATGAAAACATGTTTTTCGTAAATATTCAATTAATTTTCGTAATCAAATTCTGAGTATCCTATCTTTTGCCCGGTAGTCTAAGTAATAATTCGACAAAGTTTTATCGCAATTGGATCAATGGTGTAGGAGTTTATAAAGGACCGACAGACATTCATTTATATATATATAGAAGATAGATAAAGACATGAAAATATATATATATTTTTTTGCACGAATTTTAAAGAGCAAATTTTGGTTTTTAATACGTTTCAGGTACTTTTTCACGCGATATTTTTATTCGTGGAACCAAATTGCCAAATTATATGATAGTTGTGATTTTTAACGCGATTTTTTTTACGCGCCGTTTTCTGGAACCAATGTATCGCATAAAAAAGGACTGGGTGTAACATTATTTTTCATCCCACTGCAAATGATGAGAGTTGATAGTACATATTACATATAGCAACTCTTATTTCTTATAGAGTAATAGAATTAATATGAAAAAATAATTTTGGGTAAAGAAATTATAGACGGCATCATTCCAGCCCGCATAGTAACTGTCTTAATGGTCTAATGAAAGTAAACGGTATTAATAACAGCTATTTTTGTACACATAATAAAATCAAACAGAAAAAATGGTATCTATCGACGTTAACCCGTGCATATGAATTTACCAGCTGTTTGAATTTCTTTCGGCGAAAAAATATCAATGCCAACATCACTAAGACAGCTCTGTGTCATTTTCTATTGTGTAATAATTGTAGTGTGAAAATATGCTCCAAATAATTCAATCTGATTGTTTGAAAATCATTTCGGATTGCGTACTATTAGATAGTTTTTATAGAATCGTTTATGATAATTACATCGTCGAAATATTTAAACATAAAAAGTACTTTTATAAAAATTGATCAATCCGGTTTTAATGCAATTATAACATAAAATTTATATTTATTCGCCATTTCCGTTCCCAAAACAGTCAGTTCTAGACTACGACGGGGTTTCGTTCCACCACCTATGACATAAGTCGAACCTCATATTAAAAAATATAATGAAACGATAGACATAAAAAGTGCTTCAGTGATATATATTATATTTCTGTATATTTAAGTTATATACATATATTTATAATATAATATATTTACAAAATTATTCTGTGGTATTTTTATCATTTGTGCTTATATCCATAGGTGTATAAGTGATTGTGGTTGTGAGGGTAGTTTTTCTCACAAACATATCCAGATTTGTTCGTTTGGTTTGCTTTTTCTTATCTTTATAAATTTCATTGTTACAGGCGAATGCTTTCTGAACCATGCGGTGTACCTTCGAAAATCTATAGGTGTCTGGGTCCATATCTTCAAATTGTTGGGTTCTATTGTTGATTTAGCTAAAGAAGGCAGCCATGTATATAGCACATTTTTTAGATAGTTCATTGTGTCCATCTAGTTCTTTTGGTGTATTTATTATTTCTTTTTTATTTTCGTTTTCGTTGGCAGTCCGAATGGTCGTAACTCGACAACTGACTGCATACTGCATATGAATTCTAAGTGTAGCAACTAAGAAGAAAAACATTTAAATGGAACATAGATATAAGAATGGAAGTAACCGTTAACAATTTAATTGAAAGCAACGAAAGTATATTTATATCTATTATAATTAATAGCCATAGTATCCACTGTTTGTGTTGCTAAATGCTCGAGTTTCACTTGTTTGAGAAGCATAGTTTAGTTATAGATTGATTAAAATTCTTTATGTATAAATTATAAAGCCTTGATGAGTCTTATCTTAACAGGAATTTTTATACAAGGACTGTAAAATTTCTAAGTCAACTGTGCAAATTTCACTCGTGTCTGTTCACCGTTAGAAAGAAGCTCTTAGAACAGTCAAACAGATAGGTAGAATGATTGGTTTTTCTACTGTAAGTCCTCTTTTATGCTATCTTTGGACATCATCGTTACTTTTTTATGCGATTTTTTAAAATTATTTTAACCGAAATTATGACTCAGATAAATAAATTCATTGACTCAGATCAAGAATCATTCTTCCGAAAAATCGCAAGTAAATACAATTATATATAAATATATATATATAGTCACTTTTAAGGTGTTAACTGTCACTTCTTGATGGAAAGGCATGATATTTTAAATAATAAAAACACTTTTTAGTGCTTATTTCCACAATATATTTTTTGATCAGGACCGGTTTCGCTCATCGCGAGTATTATCAACTAATGTTGATCAGTTGACAATGCTCGCGATGAGCGAAACCAGTCCTGATCAAAAAATATATTGTGGAAATAAGTACTAAAAAAATGTGTTTTTATTATTTAAAATATATGTATAGATATGTATACATATGTAACTGGTTCTTATTTTATTTTTATAATCAGCAAAGAAATTTTATTTAACTTGTAAAATTGAAAGTATTTTTTGCGCAAAGAATTTTTGTTTTTCATATATATTTGATACTTTTCGGGTAATGCAATATTTTGATTTTTAAAAGTTTTATAGAATTTTCTCTCTTACTCTTACTCTTTTTAAAGATTTTATCGAATCATATGAAATTAAGGTTTTTTATGCGATTTTTGGTAGGCGAATTATTGGATGTATATGGTATAGACATGCCCATAACTTTTAATTGCCTTCAAATACTATATATGAACTACTGACAAGACCGGTCACAGTTGGTTGATACTTATAAATGAAACAGTGTTAAAGTGAGAAAACTTTTGTATGCGAATTCATTTTTGTGTGAAAATATCAGAAGTTTTGTTTTACTAACGCCATCTCAGTTTGCCTGCTTAAAACTGACTTTACAGAATTAGTTCTTGAAATGTTAGGTGTGGTAAATTTGTTTTGTGTTTTAGTTTTGGCAACATGTAAAGCATTACTAGCAGTCAACTAATAGTGTTTCCTGCGCCCCACTTAATGTAGCAGATATAATGCAGTTGGTATGGGTATTTACTATAACATATATTCAACAATGTCAATTCGTCATCTATAATATAAATCGATCGATAATCAGTGTTTGAAGGTTTCCGTTCTGGGTTTCAAATAATTTATCGTTCTACAGTCAATCAATTGTAGGATTATTATAAATTTAATATTTAACAAAGATTGGATAAATTAAATAACCAATCGTGTAATAAGCGGTAATTAAAATTTTTGCCATATTATTCGGTTATTTTGTGCTATTTAATTTTTGATCTACAGTTAAAATGACTGCAAATCGAATTATTCAACATAAAAAAATTTTCATGAGATATATTAATAGTATTTATCAACTAATCCAAAAAACGGTATTTTAGAATAAAAAAATAGTTTTATATTTTTTGCTTAAATAAGAAAAAGCAAAATTTCGATTATTATCAAAATGAAAATAAATATAAAGTTTAACAAGCCTTGCAAATGTGGAAATGAAATTATATAAATGTCATACACGAAATGTAATTAAGTAAATAGGCAATACCGAATATTAATTATTACTATGTAAATTGTATTATTATTTAACCAAATGACGATTTTTTCGTTATTAAATGCGAAAAGTTCATTTTTAAAATGTAGTTGAAAAAATAATAAAAACCACTATAAAAACGATATTATATATTTTCGTAAGCATAATATTAAATTTTGAAGCTTCAAAAACATCATTATGCCTGAGTCTCATTTTTTCAGAAAGGTACTGCGTTAATATTATATTTTATATTTGTATAAGGTCTTTAAAATTTCTGAAAAATCTCCAATGTCAATCATGGAAGATTGTCTTTTTAAATGCAGATAAAATGCCTCATTTTATAATTAAAGATTATCAAGTCATAATTATGCGACTTCATATTAATTTGAGATTTACGCTGTGTTTGAAAATTCTTCAAATCTACACTATGTTGGCTCTGAGCCACTTTTAAGTGGAGAGGGGGCATGGAAATCCACTGTCTCCACTGTTTAAATATATTTTATAAGCTTTCGTAGTATTTCAAGGTAAAGTTAGCGCCACAATGTTGCAAAGTTTTCTTTTTGTGATTTAACTATATTTTGTTTTGAACTATACATAATATCGAAAATAACCTTTTAAGACTTTGTAAGAATTCTTTTTATGGTATTTGCCAAAGAAACTCAGTTTTAGCGTACGTATAGAATATTATGTTTGTGTGATACATAACCAATTAAAAAACATACTCTAACCATATCTTAATGAATGTACCAAATCAACTATTAATATTAACAAACTAATGCCATTCTGATTTGAGTAAAAAAATATCGTTGGCTAAATTAAATCAATACACCGGATAACAGCATCTATAACATAACTCTTTTTTTGAAGCAAGCAAGCACTACATTTTAACTTGAATTTCATTTTTCGAGTGTGCTACTAAAATTTGAAAGTTTGTAAATAAATCAATGGAATCGTTTAAAATAAATATTTTAGATGAATTATCAGGGTATTTTTTATCATTTTTACTGTAAATAGTTTTGATGTCATATTACTTTTTTGAAAAACGATTTGATAGTTTGCATGTCTTAAAATAACAACTAGCTTAAACGCGAAAACTTTAAGCATACCATACTCGTTTTAAAACACACAAACCTCTCAATTCCTCGTGGAATCGTCTGTGTGTAATGCCGGCTAATTTCAAATGCATTCCAACGAAGCATGAATTGAAAAACACTGCATCAATTATTTATTGTATAAAACATATTTTTGTGATATTTTTAGAATTCAATGTTAACTACATTTTAATACAGAATTAAATATATCTGAAAAATATTTTTGAACGTAATTTTTCAGGCTTCAGTGTGCACCTTTTGTGCATATGAAATAATCTTTCACTGGAGTTGACAATTTCTATTTTATTTTTCGTTGTTGAATGATTATATATATAAGTGTGTAAGAACGATAATTAAAATAATACAAAAACGAATACCATTGTTTTTAGTGTTATATCCGAATATCTGGGATTTGCGCATCTGTGTGCATCAATCTGTTCGGTATAAAAACACACTGTCTAAATCGGGTATTTAAAAATACCTCGACGACTAGTTCCCTCGGTAGTAATCCACAAGCACTCATTCTGTTAGATCGTCATGTTTTCGTATTTCCGTCTTGAAATTAATCTATCCGTAGAATGATAATAGTTTTCTACAATGTTTGTGTGTAGAATGTTGGCAGGAATAATGTAATATATGCATTTGTTTTTATTTATGATTTTTACATGCAATTATATTTTTAATACAAAACCGTAAAATAATTAATCTTTTGGTGAAAATAGTACTATAATTTATAGTTAATATATTTTTGTATTTATATTTCTGGATCTAGAATAATATTTCTAGACAAAAAAAATCAAATAAATAATACAGCAAAAGCATAAATGTAAATCTGTCAGTCAGTAAGAACATAGTAGAACATATGTGGTAAAAAATAGTAGAATTCAAAAATTACAATTTTTTTATCGCTGATGTATTACATTTTGTCAAATCAAATTCCAATATTAATGAATATGTCTAAATGTGATTTTACCGTTTCAATAGCATTATAATAAATGGAGATCATTTTGAGTCATTATATTTTTCCTTTTTATTACAAAATACTAGAGAAAATAATTTATAAATAGTGCATTCAGAATTCTGATGAAATTCAAACTTTAATTTCATTATAAAGATAGCGTGGATGAAGTGGGTTAGTAAACTAGCATATAGCTACTCTATATCTTTACGTTTATTTTACCCGCTACACGAATGTTTGTAAAATAATATTAACCGTGTATTCATTTAAATATATGTGCCTCTCGTAGAATGTTCAGCTTATCGTACAAGCTTAATGAATTTATCTAAAAGGTGTTGTAGGTTTCTTTTGAGACTTTGACTCGCATACACAAGTGAACTTAAAGATTTTTTGTACAGGTGATAGGCCTGTTAGATGAAAAACATCAAATCAAGATACCTATGATGCCTAAGCATGACTCGTTGTTGGAGGTGCCAAATTGAAACGGCGCCCAAACTTCTCGATTTTTAACTCTAAATAAACATGACACTATTTTCAATACACCTTATTTTAATAGCGGTATTAATAGATGCTAAAATGAATTTATCCATTTCTGGTTTGATTCGACTGATTTTTTTAAAGTCAAAAGCTTTATTATTGTATCATATACTGAGACTCAATTCCTTAAATTTGGACATCGTGACATGAGATAATTTCGCTGTTTCTGTGAATATATTATTACATTTATTTTGCTTATAAAACAAACAAAAAAATACTTACACAATGCACTATTCATGAATTATCAGTATGTTACCACAAGAAAATAGATTTGCGATATTACCACAAGAAAATAGACATGCGACTTCAGTAATTCACAAAATCAATGACTTCCGACTATTGTTAGTTTTAATAGTTGTAAGCAAAATATAATACTTATAAAACGTCCGGTAGGAGCTATTGTGAAATTATAAATATGCAATAGTTAGACAGAATTGTTACAAAAGATCTATTAGCATGGAAAAGAAATAGTAAAGTTGAGATAATGTATTACAGGCTAGATCTTACCAATTTGTGCGGCATACTTGGACGACCGATTTTAGGATGCGGCCAAACCCAGCTAAAAATCATGTTGTAATATAGCATCACATAATACATTCAAAAAGGTGATTGTTTGACTTGATTTTCATTTACAAATATAAAAAAATGATAAATGAGCAATATGTATAATATACATCCTTTCTCAGCACATTATTGTATTAGTCTCGAGTGACAAGGTTTTAATGTGAATGGCTAAAAAATGAAAGAGATTTGTTGTTCAATATTGTTAAAATAAAAATGGAAGGTAACATTATGGTTTATATGAAAATGAACGTATTAAATCGAAGAATTTGCGTTTGCACAGAGTTGGCCAAAATCTAAGGCACCACCCTACTAGGTTTTTTTACTAATATACGTTCACAAGTCTCTAAAGCGTTCGTATTTTTTCAAATTTATTCTAGGTAAGTTAAGACAATTTGTTACAAAAGTTTTCAAAGATTGTATCATGATCTATCTATCACAGATAGGCACATATATGGCAACCAATAGTTATCATCTTGGTTCCTTTGACAAAAAGTTAAGCTATAAATATAAATATTATTTTTGCTAAAACAAAATGTTTTTTTTTTATAATAATATTACAAAAATAAATGAGCTGTAGCTTTTATTATAAGATGTGAGGCTTAAGATCAAAGCCGAGCAATAATTTGTCCAGTTAGAATAATAGAAATGAGTAAATCATTTGGATTGTGTATTGGTGTATTGCTAAATATAATATTTTTACAGCGTTGCACATAACTAAATCAATATTGGCTGAGTGAAACTTCACACGGGGTCTTGCTAAATATATCATAATTATTTAATTTGCCGTTTTTCGTATATTAATTGAAAAAAATGTGTTCATACTTTAAGTCTCATTTATGATCACCAACGAATTGATTTTTTTCCATTAAATTAATGTATATTTTAAGACATCGATTGGTGAATTTTCATCTCAAAATGAAAATTGTCCCTAAACTCGAACTAACAAGAGGTCCAGTTCATCTGTGTATTTCAATGGCCGAAGTTGTCAAAAGGGGCACTAGGGACGTTAATTAAAAAACATGTAAAAATATAAAAAATATTTACCATCCTAATTTGCTAAGAAAAAAAAGTTATTATTTTCCACATGTTATAAAAGGGCTTTCGTTTGCTTAGTAAGTAACAGTGAGTGACTATTAGTTCAATGAAATTTCATTGAATGAAAATTGACTGAATTCGCATATATTTGACATATTTTTTGATTTTTATTACTATACATATATTCAATGATTTGATAAATTATGATTATGAAAAGCCCTAAAAATGTTACAAAATTAATACATACAATACGTTTCGATGTTATTTAAGTATTTATAATATTTAAATATAACTGGCTATATATATTTTTGTTTTTTTTTTTGTTAATTTATGCATTGATCTATTTTTTCTCATCCGTACATCCGTATTGCAATTATATCCGACTTAAATTCTCCATTATTGGCAATTGTAGTTAACTAAAAATAACTCAGCAATATAGAATCAAGGGTGTCATTTAAGGCTTTTCAGAGGCAGGTGGACGTTATCAGGGAATAAATAAATATATACTCTTTCAAATTCGAGAATGGTACCGCAAACCCCCACCGACCCATCAAATGAGTTTTGTATGGATCTCTTAAATAATATTAAAACAAATATTAGATTTTTTTTACTGCTGAAGATGACTAAAATTAAATAGTACATATGTAATTTTAAAATCTATCCGTACAAAACGAACAATCCTCAAAGAAATGTGCTCCCTCTTATTTATAAATTAAAATATTACTTATACATTTTATGATATGTAATTTAATATCATTCATTATAACTCTTATATGTTTTAAGACTATTCGCATTGCTTTGCATTTATATATTAGTATACGAGTGATCAATCAATGCAATTTTTAAATGCATGTAAGTATATCTGTGGGACATATTTTCAGGAATTTTAATATTCACCACATATCTTATAAATTTAATATTATCTTTACACGATTTTACTCAAAAAGCCGTGACCCAGTTCTATTTTTTTATTTTCCTCTGAGAACAAGTTTTCGCATATGTAAATATTTTGTTTTTGGCAATTTCGTCAAAAAAATAATTAGGGCTATTTTCTCCTCTTACCCGAGTAAAAAATACAATATTTTTACCTCTCATATTAATTTGCGTAAAAATGTATTACTGCGACCATTAATTTTATTGTGTCTGAATAATATGCTATAGCGATGTGGGGAATGACGTTTAGCAGCTGTTCTTGTCTTCAGCGCCATTTCGAATAGTTTCACATAATTATCTCTTTAAGCTTTTCGATTGTATATATCATTGGTTCTCTACTTCTTGTGTTGCACAAACAACTTATCTACCCGTAGGTACCAAAGCATATCACTGTATATTTAATTAAAAAAATATCTGTTTTTAGAAACCTGGAGTACTTAAATAGTTTCATTAAATAAGTGGAGTAAACGATTCGTATATTGGAGCAATATTATTTATCCACTGGCATGACTGCTATTATAAATACACACGAGGGTTCCACGACTAATATATCCAAGATACCTTTAGGCTATTGAGAAGCTCGCCAATTCACTGGTTTACAAATGTTTCACAGGACACGATATCTATTTATGCATAAGCTTAGGTCGTACAAAATCTGTAAATTTCTAAAAAAAAACACTTTGCAATGGAATTCTAAAGCTTTCCAAAATAAATTCACCCCTCGAACACAACTATTATTAAATTCTGTGTATTTATTTTTTGAACGAGCTAAATCTTATGACATGCACCCAACATATTTTCGTATGTTCCAGCTCTCCGAAATATCCAAAAGCGAATCGCTACGTCAGCCTGCGATCCACGCAAATGCAGCGCGGATTATGTAAATTTCAAACGTAAAAATCATAATAGTGCAGGATCGAAACTCACCAGTGAAATTCAAAAGGTTCGTCCCCGGAGGGAAAGTCGACAGAGAGGAGAAGGGGCTGGCCTTCGGCGCAGGAGATCAGGAGAGGCTCCTCGGACGCGAATTCGGGAGGCTGCATCACGATTAGTTAAGTAGATAAGCACTTTCAGTTCGTCACGGTCGCAGTGGCGGTCGCGGGTCAGGCCATCGTCCTTGCGACAACCGACGCAACGCAGGTTTATTAGCGATCGACGGTCCGGCGAATTACGACGCGCATTGCAAACTATCTAAAAATAAATCCTTAAAAATGTTGTCAGTCGCGTCATCTCGGACTCGCGCCCGATAGATGAAAACCGTCTCGTGTATTGTTTAAACTTATATAACTGAATGCTTACTCTTTCCGAGCAAAATTTAATGCTTTATGGTATACGATCGCGCAAGGGTGTTTTTCCGAGCGTTAATTTGTTCCGTTTCTAAATCGCGTTCTGAACCGTCCTTTGGATTATGACGAGTATGAATGGTCGCCGGCCGGCTGGGAATGAAGGCGGCAAGCGATGGGCGGGAGCCGCGGCGCAACACGCTTCTTTCATCCTCCAAATAATTCTGCCGGCTTCTTTTAGACGGGATGGCTAAAAGCGTCCCGGCTACAAACACACTCTGTCAATCAATTTACATGAAGGCTTTTCATTAGTGCCGATTGTTCACTATCGCTCTGTTATCAAACACTTTTCTCACCGTGCATATCAACAATATTTTCATTGTGATTTTTTACCAATCATTCATTTTCCATTCCAAAGCAACTATAAACAAGAAATTATTTTAGGTTAAAATTTAAAATTAACACCAAAATTTCAAAAATGATCTCTTAAAATAAGACCTATCTTAAATTTTGTGGATAATTTTTACAGATATATAATTATTTTTATATACTACAAAAAATATCATATAACATGAAATATCCAAATCAATAAAAATTATGAACAATTCTACTGATTCTAAATTGTAAACTTATTATTCTCAAATCAGATACAAAAAAAAAATCATTTTCATATAATAATTTTTCTACTTATTTAAAATTGTATACTCAAAATATATTCTTTGTCATGAATAATTAAAAATTCGAGTCAAACATAATTCTTTAGCATATATATATACCAGTAGTGAAACAAGTTGTAACACAGTTTATTAAACCAATTGAAATAATTTCTCTTCACTCTGGGTGGAATTGGAACTACACTGCAATTATTTTTGACTACCAATATTGTATTTGACAGAAAATTGAAAAGATTAATAGAACAAAAAGAGCAGCTCAGGCTAAAGATATCGAGTATTATCAAGCTGGGTGCGGAATACTAGCCTAGCCCATAGACACATATATTAAGAAGACATTGATTATGCATCAGGGGCTTAATAGTTACTCTCAGTTGGTATAATACAAAATATGGAAGTGTTTGCTACAGATGATCTTATATAAATGTAAAACATTTTAATATGTTGTGAGACATGTATATTTTTATTTCCAAAATATCTGTTTAAACACTAGGTATTTCTTTCACAGGATTAGAACCAAAGACACATTTATGTAATTTTAGCTTAAAAAGAATCATTAGATATTCCAATTCATAGATGTCACTATCACAAACTAGGATTCAATGAATATCTTTGATGTGTTTTATTATTTATGAGTGTCAATCAATTATATAAATATAATACATACATATGGATGTTAGTTTTAAATTGTAAACATTTTTTTTTCTTTTTTTAGTATAGTAGAACTGACAACATAATAAGGATGAACCAGAGTGGCTCTATTATCAAGTCAATCGTCTTTTGACAATCCATCTCTTGGCCAAATCTGATATAATTTATGCATCAATTTAATCAAAAATAGTTTTTAGACGTTCATACATATTCCCAATAATCCCAGTAATGAATATTCAAAATTAGTTTGTAGTTATAAGGCAAATGTTTCAACTAGTCAACTTGGTTCATCTATTAGGTAGCCTTTCTATACATTATGCATTTAGCCAAAAGCATGTTTGCACGAAATGCTATAATGGTTTCTCCATCTTATAATTTTAGTATTCTAGATTTAGAATAATAAATAAAAATCAACATTAATAAATAATTTCCGAGAGTATTTACCATGAACTAACTAACTCTATCACAAAAAAATAAGATTTCGAGGTAGCAGACTATTTTATAAAAAACAATTAAAACTTTCAAGAAGCCTTTTCTACCATACAATACTTCTGAAACACCGTATCTTGGATTCAATTAATTACAATTGAGAATTAGTGGGAAAATAAAGCAAGAAATTAAGTATTAAAACAATGCAGCATTTAAAATAAATAATAATCTTGGTTTCTACCTTAAAATAGCTAAGACAAAATAAAGAAACTAGATAAAAGTGGAATACAGAGTATTAATTGTGGTTTATGTGATTTTCAATACATCAGTTAAATATGTAAAATCATTTTGACTAGATTAAAATAACATATGAGGTCATTCAGTCATAGTAAAAGAGATTCCCAATTTACAGATCATCTTTTAATTGAATCACACTGTGTAACGGATTCACATCTAGAATTCCTCCATTCTTGTAATAAATGCTTTAGACTTAATGCTCTTGAATCCAATAGATACAATTAAGATTGATATCTTTTAAGATTGTAGCCTCATCACCGCTTCTTACACAATAATAATGAATTAACGTATTTAGATTTAATTACTAAATTTCAATTCACTTCTGTTAGCGACTCATTAACACTTGGCTGTTGGATGCCTTGAACATTATACTCTAGTTTGTAGCTTTATTTAGCGATAAGCGTAATAATATATTTCTTTCTTAAAATTGAAACAACTTCTAAACCAAATGACACTTTCAATTAAAATTTTCAAAGAAATCTTATGTTGCATTCGGTCATTTCACTATATTTTTAAACTGAATATAAAAAATACATTATCAATATGAGATATTTAAAACATTATATGTAAAATATAGCATATTTATTCATATCATATAATTTTATAATAAATGATAATATATACTTCCTATTCCTGTAATTTTGAAATCATTGAAAGTATGATATTTTATGATATAACACTTGGATCGATAAGTCCCGGGACTAACTAAGAAAAACACATTTTTTTGGCAAAATTCGACTTTATTCATCAACATAGTGTCCTTCAAGAGCAACACAATCAGTCCAGCGCTTCTCTAACATTTCAATACCTTTCTTGTAGAACGATTTATCTTTGGCCTCGAAATAAGCGTTCGTTTCGGCGATGACTTCCTCGTTGGAGTAGAATCTCTTTCCTTGGAGCATTTTTTTGAGGTCTGCAAACAGGTAGTAGTCGCTGGGGGCCAGATCCGGTGAATATGGTGGGTGTGGAAGCAATTCGAAGCCCAATTCATGCAATTTCGCCATTGTAGCGAGCGACTTGTGACACGGCGCATTGTCTTGGTGAAAGAGCACTTTCTTCTTTTTCATTTGGAGCCGTTTCTCACCGATTTCGTTCTTCAAACGCATCAATTGGACAATGTAACGTTCGCTATTGATGGTCTTACCTTTTTCAAGGTAGTCGATGAACAAAACTCCATGAGCATCCCAAAATACTGAGGCCATAACCTTACCGGTCCGCATTTGCGTTTTTGGCCGCTTTGGATGCTTCTCACCGACTGCAGTCCACTCGGCTGACGACCGCTTTGACTCTGGAGTGTAGTGAAGGATCCAGGTTTCGTCCATTGTCACATACCGACGCAAAAAAGCCGGTTTGTTTCGGCGAAACAGCTTCAAACAGCGCTCAGAATCAACGACACATTGTTGTTTTTGATCCACTGTGAGCAAACGCGGCACCCACTTTGACAACAGCTTCCTCATAGACAAATGTTCATGCAAAATAGTGTACACACTGCCGTATGATATCTTTAAGGTGTCAGCTATCTCACGCAATTTTAATTTACGGTTTTCGAAAACGATTTGGTGGACTTTTTTGATGATTTCCGGGGTAATTGCCTCATTTGGCCGGCCAGAGCGTTCAGCATCTTCAGTGTCTGTACGACCACGTTTAAACTCAGCATACCACCGACAAATGGTTGTTTTTGATGGAGCAGATTCCCTGTAGCACTTTTTAAGCCATTGCTGAGCTTGCACTGTGTTTTTTTTCATCAAAAAACAATGATAAATCAACACACGAAATTGTTTCGAGTCCATTATTCTGAGAATATCAAGACGAGCGTCACTTAAATCACTGTAACTCATGGACCAAACATCAGAATGTCATGAAATTTTGACAGGTATCTTTTGAAGGTTGGTACTTATGAAAAATCATACGGAACTTTTGTTGGCAACGCCATCTATGTGTCAGTCCCGGGACTTATTGATCCACGTGTTAAATATTTTGGAAACATATGTCACCCTTTTAAATAATTAATACAACTATTTAGTGCATAATACCTCTGAGTTTTTTTGCTTCATGTCAAAAAAGTTTCCTCTGTTGTTGCTGCAGCTATTTCATGCTAACAAACAATTCCGTGAAATTTGATATCATGCAAACAACCCACAGTCCGCAATAAACAAGATTTGCCATTTCCCGACAACCAGATGTAAATATTACAAGTTAGGGTTTATTTCATTTCTTGCCAAATCTCTTAACATAATACGTATAATATTCAAACTATAAAATTTTTGATACTATATATCATCACTTCCTTTGCAAAACCCAGTGCTGTGGTGTCAAAGTCGTGGAGTCGCAATGTTTTGGCCAGAATCGGAGTTGTGTTTTTGTAACGGCGTAGCCAGAGTGGTGAAAAATGAGCGACTCTGACTGCTTTTTTCGATTAAACGATTTTGAAGAATATCTCAATGAATAATTTGCTGAATTGATTGGTTGATCTTTTATTTAATGCACATAAATTGGAAAGGCAGGAAAAAACCTGTAAAAATAAACTTTTTTTAGTCAGAGCCGTGTCGTTGGTCAATGATAAAGTTGAAGTTGGTCTCGTGTGTTTAATGACTCCACAGCCCTGGTAAAACCAATTACCAGGATTTTTGTCTTTGTTCAGAAGATAAAAATATCACATAGGGTTTAAAATAAACAAAATGTTATATTTACGATTCTTTTGAAAAAATTATTACCATTTATACAATAGTTATAACGAAACTACACTGAAAAGTTATTAATTATATTATTGTTACTCATGCATGTTTTTTGCTATCCTAGAATTTCATCTATTTGCAATCTTTTTACACTTGTTTTTTTTATATTGCCTTTTTGAATAATAAATGAATCAAGACTATTTTTCAAAACCATATACATCTTTCCAATTTCCCTTATTTATTTTTTTTGCTCCTGTGCTGCGATGAAGATTGTGTACTGGTTTCTGCTTTATGAACTGTTCCACTATCTGTCGTCTTGTTTAAGTCTTGCATTTAAATTGTACGGTTAAATCTCAGCTAAAAAAATAAAGCTAACAAATATTATATATCATTAATCGAAATTTCTTGCAGACCTTCGATATGATCTTATTGCATAGCATCTTAATACAGTAATAATATTCCATCTCAGCAAGCATTAAGTCTGTTCAAAATCCAATATTGTTCGACTATGAATATCAATAAAGTAAAATAATTGGTCAATTTACACAGATGTAATAAATATAATATTTTTAAAAATTTCAAAAAGATCAGTCAGTCATTTGATAAGTGTTCTTACAATTTAAAATTAAATTGTTCCCATTTATCCCTCATTTTCATGACTGGTGTAGAATTTTAATTTGCATAGAGTGGCATTCAAAAATCAAAATCAATTTTTTTTCTGACAAGTGGTTTTGCCATGAAAGCAATATATTCTATACCTTTTAAAACAGTTCATACAATTAACCTTAGATTTAATTTCACCATAGTTCTAATAATGGCGAAATCTGAAATAATTATCAAATACCACATTAAATACTTTGATATTTTTACCTTACTTTGATGGAATTTTACTAAGTAAATGTCAATTGAATAAATAAAAGGAAAAGAAAACCATTCAAATTGTGTGAATGAAATTCTGTTATATAAATGTTTAACCGGTCAACTGCCAGCAGGTACATGTATGGCAGTACCCAGCACGCCGCGAATTTTACGACAAAAATAAAACCTTCTAAACATATCGTTATTGAAAGTGTAATTAAGTTTATTTATAAAACTTACCAAATAAATGAAGATCACACCAGTCGTGCAGTCATTTATCCATAATCATGAAATTAATTGTTCATGGTGAAGGGTTGTCAAAACAACAAGGTCAAGGTTGTTAAAACGGCGCGTCTTAAGACGTAATTTTTGTATGAGCGGCGCTCCGTTCACAGAAAATTATGCGTCTTAAGACGCTTTTGGCAGTTAACCGGTTAATGCATAAATAAAACAAACAAATTAAGCCGAAATATTTTTATTCGTTTAGTTTCAATGTAAATCAAAAAACAACCAATTCAAGTGACTAGACACAGTAAAGGATATTTTGCCATAACATTCATACTAAACGCAATTGAGGAAAAATGTTTTCATGACAATCTTAATCTACTACAAGAATAATAGAGGTAAACATGTTTTATATCTAGTCTTATGTCAAATGGAGTGTACAATGAAATAATGGTATATTTACTTTATTCATCAGTAGAATAGAATATGTAACAATATTGAGTTGCAAAGGAATCATTTAATCTATCAAAATTCTGTATCACTCAATGATGAAATGCAATAAATATACTATAACTAACTATTTATAAATGGGGAAAAAATAATCTCAAATTCCAGCTACCATACATCTTCTCTTCATTTTAAAACGAAAAGAAAGTAGAGATTAAACTAATAATTATATAAATCTATCTTTTTAAAAAAATCTGGGAAGGTAGGCATATTAAAAAAATAGAACATTCCTGATTCATTACTTAACCAACATATAAAACCTTTTAAAAATGACTGAATGAAAATTGATGATAAAAATATGTAAATATGACCGTCCAAATCTCCAATTGTTAATAAAATGATAACAGATTGAAAATTACCAAAAACAGCAAGGGTAAATTAAATACAATGAGCTTCTTAAAAAATTGCCATTTTTTTTAATCCTCAGCACTTTCATCCATTCAATTGCATACTACAGATAGAAGATTGTAATACAGTTATTAAAGTGACATCATAAGATTGACAAATTTAAATTCAATAATACAATATGAAGGTTTTCAGAAAATCAGGACCAATCAATTGGTCAGTATCATAATATGTGGATTGATTAGAACTACTCAGTTCACTAATTCAATAGAAAAAGCAGCAAAATTTTGAGTCTTTTGATTATAATTAACATAAAAGATGATATATTGCACCTAGGTTAGTCAATTAATAACAAAACTGCATGTAGAAAGCTATTCAACTATCTCGCAATAACTTTAAACAAAAACACCTGAATGTTATGATGCTGCATCAATTTAACTATACCAATAGATTCACTAATAAAAGTCTTCAAACAATGTTCGTTTTACATTGCTCCACATATACTCGGACAAACAAATTTTATGTTTCACTGAAGTCAGCTAAATTCAACAGTATGCAATAATAATTAGGATGAAGCTACAAAATAACATAGAATAATTACAATATTTAAAGTCTTAGAAATGATAAATTTTAAACATGTCTCACAAAATATATGAAAAATAACACAGAATAATAGCTACCACATTGTAATGTCTTGGTAATGTTGTAGATATAAATGAAGTAATTGCAATGATTCTTGAGTCACATTAAATTTTGTCCTGAAGATTGAATGAACCATATATTTTTTTTTGTTCAGTTGTTCCCCACTAACGAGAAAAATTTACAGATATCATCCACACAATTCTAGGCAATTGAATCTTGGACATTTCACTTATTTTGAACAGCAAAATTTTTTAATTGGCATACTAAAAAACTTGAAAACGCTCATTACAAAAACAATTGTTTTTGTTAGGAGTGTGGGAAGAATAAAAAAAAAATCTAATAAAATGTTATCATAGCGAACTAAGCTGCATAGTGACAAAGATACCTATGATAATTACTTTTTAAAACATAATATAAGTACATTATCGAATGACAGCCCACTAACTGCATAGTAACTATTGAACCCAAAGGCAGACAGACATGCCAAATTCCAGATCAATGAAAATAATAGGTTTGTCTATATTTGGTGTCGGTGATAATCGGTAAAATGAAAAGCACAATTCTATAACTAACTCGTGTGGAACCCACATATTGAGATTATTTCCTCTATCGATGGGAAGACCTCTCTTAATTTAAATATCATAAACACTATTTCAAAAAAATTACATAAAATTCAACTGCCAAAGAAAACATGTGATAGGTCGCTAAATCATTGCCATTATTATTTTAAAAATCCCTCGTAAAATTAACAAATGATGAAATCTATATGCACCAGGTTATCAATTGTTATGACTTATTTATTAAGAGATTTTTTTCTAGTAACCATTACATAGCTGTTTTCGAAAGTAATTTTAGCGAATGAATGTATATTTATGTCAATGTTATTATGCCAAATAAAGGTCATATGCCAGAAATTTTATTTCAATTTATATATTGGTAGATGATACCTAGTGATATCACTGTGTATCGTAGTTATGAAATATAAAAATAGGCAATGTTTAATATGAGGAAGAATAAATTATTTTCAGTTTTAAATTAACAGTCTATGCGATCACTCATAGTCTTTAAATTAACTGCTAATGGAACTAATAACACACAAAAAAAAAAAATTACACCAAATATGGAGCAAACTAATATTTTTACGCAAATTCTAATCTACACTGAAACAAAGCATTAAATAAACATATGTTGAGTGTATTTACTGGTAAAATAAAAATCTTTTTTATATATTGTATAAACGATAAGCACTGAGATATAATTGTCTATTTACAGTAATTGTGGGTTAATATTGTTTAAAATATAGTAGCTCGTCAGCTCTATAACTATAATATTATTTATCACACAATAAATATTTTTTTGTCAAATCACACAAATATCATCAGTTCACTTATAAATACATACCTTAAAATATTATTAAAACTATAAATGAATCATAGTAGAGTACAATAGAGCAGTCACATTTGTCCAGCATGACAAAAAAAAATAGTAAGGTAATGTCATTATGCGTATCACTATGAATATTTTCATAAATACTCAAAGAGGTAAAAACAAACATTTGAGCAATGACGACCTAGTGGATGTTCAAAAAAAGTTAGGCAAAAAATAATGAAAAGCTTCATATTTTCTAGCAATATTATATAAATACTCCTACAATTTTGGTGTCAATTGCTAGTTATATTACGTTAATATTGGACATTGTTATACTCGGTAATCTGGCTAAGAATCCTGCACATTAACATTACTCATATCATATGTGAATGTTTACAAAAAAAATGTTACATAGACTTTTAATGCTAACTAGTCAATTCAAAACTAAGGCAAGTTATAACAGTACCTTTTCTAGGTTATAATTCAGTGGTATTATATTCAATATTTTTTTTTTGAAATTGAAGAATAGTATACTGAATTCTAATAAAAATAGCAGTATAAAAATTGTCTGTTTATTTGTGATTACTGGTATAATTTCGTCATATTAATATTATTGCCAACTTTATAGTTATATAAACATCATATAATTAACAAGTAAATAGGATTTATACTTAATTGTCTCCTACTTGCTATGTATCTCATAAATTACATTTAAAATTGAAATAAAATCTTTTTTTATCCTCAGCTTAAAAGCTCCACACAATATTGCATTAAAATATGATTTGAAGTATTCTTAAAATGTTTACCATGGGAAAGGATATTATTATATGTTTACTTGATATGCGACCAAGTGTATTAAAATTTTGCTGGTGGAGTGTATATTTTAGCAGTATTTGACCATCATTGTTTTTCAATAGCACTTTTTAAGACTGAGGATAATAGTCAAACAGCGTAAACTAAAATTACTTTAATAGAGCATTCTTTAAAACAATATAGTTTAAAAAGCTCTTAATTTACTTTATGAAGACGGTGACAATAACCATATGCATGGTTAAGTGGGAAATGTCTACATACAAACAAATCAGAGAAAAATATACCAATCTATATCGTCTTGGTTTGATTATTTGTACATATACTTTCCAATAAGTTGTAATTTTTATTCAAAGGTACACAATGATGAATGCCACAATCAGTAATATTTGCAAATATATTATAGACATTTTAAGTGGAGTGGTAAAACCGGTCTTGCCGGCTCTGTTTAACTTCCTTGTTTAGTGTAGTGCCCCCCAAAAATGAATTCATTTACTATTCAATTGAAACTTTTGGTTAAATAAATGAAAACCCTATATTAAGTACATATATTTAGCTTAATGGAGTTTTGTCGGATTTTTTTTTCTCATATCTGATTTGCAATGAAAACATAGAAATCAATTTTAGTTGCCGTCAGAGAAACAATATAAAAAAATACATTTCTTCAAAGTAAAGCTACAATTTGTCATTTCTGTGAACATAAGAACATAATTATCATGAACAAATATATCCATTTTTCACCAAGATTGTCTAATACAATATTCAAAAAAGATTTAAGTCACAAAAATCAGGTATTTCTTGATTATCAATGGAATTATTTTTAGATCTCTCAAAAATTTCTTTAGAATGTTAAGACACATTAAACAATGTCATTTTAAAGATGTACAAAACAGGTACTTAAATTTCAGAAAGCTTCTTACTATTACAGTAATATTATGTAAACAATTTTGATTAATCAGGTTGTTTTAAAATTAAGTGTTAAATGCTTCAAAAACTCTCACTTCATAAAGTTGATCAGTTGGTTATACCTGCATTCTTTTATTATTTTATCAATTCTCTACTATCATTAGGTGAGATTTTTTCTATAATTTATAAGAATTTAAAAATATACTATCGAGAACTGTATTATACAATAGCTAATTATCAAACATCTGTATTCTTTTTAAAGCGAATGCTTACTATTCCCAGATTACTGTATTTTAAGCTCCAACCATTTATATCATCACACAGCTGGCCACATAAAAAATACTGTTAATTTAAAGAATATTATGGGTTAACAAATGAAATAAATTGTAGAATATTTTATGTAAAATAATTCTGGTTGACTGCCATTCAATGAGCAGGACAGAACTAAAATAATCAATGACTTAAGATTTTTGAGGGTAGAGATCAAGGGAGATTACATATGATCCGAATAGCATACTTGGCCAAAGATGATAACATAAGATGAACGGCTTTACTCAATGTTTAAAGCCATTTTTTGTGAAATAAAAAAAAATATGATACACATAGCTGGTAGATTAGTATTCAGGAACATAATGTGTAAATATAATGTAAAGAAAAAAACTTTTAGGTACTTTATTCTTAATCAGTGGTAAAAAAAAAAAGGTAACTACTTTTCTATTTTCAAAATCAACTAACCAATTTCTTTAATGCTAAGCAAAGCAAGCAAAACTGAATACCTCAATTTATTTCATAATCAAAATGATCAAAAAATACATCAGAGCAAGATAACTAACACTGATAAACTCATTGATCTCATGGCTAGAGAAGGTATTCATACTAGCTTGACTACGAATCTCTTTATCTTCCTGAATATGCAGAAGATTTTTCTTATCAAATTGCTGGCTCTTATAAGGAAGAAACTAAACTGCTAGAAAAAATCAGAACCCTTGTGCTACACAAACAAGTTGGGTATCACATTTGGAAAGAGGCAAGAAATGAGATGTTAGAGAAACTAGGTACTCAAATTGTTGTTCAGTTGGTAATGAGACATTTTGCAACATGAGACCAAAAAGACTATTCAGATAACCTGTAAGATCGATCCATTTCATCTTCATCAGAGATTCAGAGACAGACCTCTCTGCTATATTATAGAAGTCAATTACAATCATAAATCATTTTTTTTTCAATTCTGAATACAATAATTAGAGCATAGATGAGTCTGGAATGATACTCACATTCATGAAATTCTATTTGTCTACCCTTGCGGGATGAGTAGTAAAAAAATCATCAGAGGTAAAGCCGGATACACACTGAGAGTTCTGGCTTTCTTCAGCCAGAGCTATTCTTTGAATTGCAATTGATTTTTACAAGTCCTTGCATTTTTTTAAAAGCAGTAGCAATTTAGGAAGCAGAACCTAGAACACTCAGTTCTTTCAGTTTGCACCTGGCATAATAAATGCGAAGAACAGTGTAGATAAAGAGATGTTTAGTAAGCTTCTGTAGGCAATCCACAGGAATGTCTTTGAAGAAGAATATAATCAAAAGATCTATGCAATGCTTTAATTGATTACGTTAAATGAAATAATAAAATTATTAATGTCATTCAGGTTACAATGTGTTATCATTTTGTATGTTGAGATCTTTTTGAACATTGCCTCTATCCAGCATAAGATTGCACTCAGTAGACAAGTTACCATTGTGTTCAACATTACAATTATTCATATCTTTGAATCGAATATGTGCAGTGTGATTGATGGCAGTTATTGTATCAGATTTAGTTTCTTCATGAGATACTTTTATACTACCAATAGGACGTTCATTATTCTGGTGATCAGGAGATTTGAGTGTAACTGCAGATAAATCTTGTAAATTTTCACTCTTCGGTTCACTTAGTAAAACCTCCTGAGGTGTTGTACCATCTGCTTTAAGTTCTGTTTGTGTAAATACATCATTTGCAATTCTTTTTTTCCTCTGAATATTCTTGTATGCTAATTTACTGTTTGACTTTTTTTGAGTTTTTTTTTTTGGAACAAGTTCCATCTTCTGGCTAAATGAGGCAAGGAATTTCATATTATCAATGCGACCACATACGGAACCGGGTAAATCAGGAGATGTGGATGTTTGCCGTTGGTACTGCGTTTGTGGTTTTTTTAATACTGTGTCACATTTACATTGTTTCATAGCAACAGTGTTTTCTCGGCTAAAAAAAAGAGATAAAATATAAGATTCATACAATTAAATTTAGCAATATTAATTCGTAATCATGAAGAAAATTAAGAGATGAAAAAAACTAAAAATCAAATTGGCCATGAATATTAAAAAAAAGGATTAAGCTAACATTATCAGGAGTGACAAGAGTGATCAGTGCTGTCACTTTTCAATTAATTTTGGAAAAACATCTGTTTAATTAAATTGCATTAAGAATCCATGTTTCACATTGAGAGCAGACACGGTTAAAAAAAAATAAGAAAACACTTTAAAATTAGTAAAGAATAATTGATACAATTTCGACAATTAGAAATTATCTTGCTTCTCAATCTTTAAGTAAAAGGTCTCGCATTACAAGAGGTAAATTTAATTATATCACATAACTGGGAAGTAAATGTTACAATTTACAAAATTGACAATATTGCAAAGAAGTCATTAACAACTTACTCAGCTATTTCTTTTTCTCGCTGTTCAAGTTGAAGCAGCAGGGCATAGAATTCCATATACAGTTCGTTAGTCCGTTTAAGTTTTTGTTCATATATATGCCTGACATCTTGTGCGTGTTTCAACTCTTGGTTCCGCCTTTGGACCAAGTCTCCTTCAGTTTTATTAACGCCATTATTGGTCTGGAGCTGCTCCATATGTTGCTGAATTTCATTTCGCCATGATTCCTGAGCTTCCAGAAACTCCTCCTTTGGCTGATTCAATATCTTGTCACTTGCAATATCTAAATGCGCCATGATTATTTTGAATGAAGGCCTATTCCGGGGAGTGAGATTCCAACATTGTTTAATAAGTATCTTGAGTCCTGCTGGACAACTTGCCGGGATCGGAAGGGATAATGAATCATTGCCAACACCCCAAATGATAGCTGATGAATCAACGTTCTTGTATGGAATTTCACAGGTTAACAGCTCCCATAGTACTACCCCGAAAGACCAAATGTCAACCTTTTCTGAACAGGGTTCTGTACGAATAACTTCTGGAGCCATCCAAGCGACAGTACCGGCAAAACTCATTATTGTGCTCATCTCATTCCATTCCCTGCTTGTACCAAAATCGCTGACTTTAACTACTTGATTCTCACCAACCAGGATGCTGGAAATGATAAATTTTAATTAATTTCAGTTACCTTCCCATTTATCGAGCTTTTTGATATTTTGCTACAATAATCAAATAAAAAAGAAAGAATTGATAAACAATAATAACAAAACTCAGATAGAATGACAAAATTTAATGTGCATTCCAATAAAATATAAAAAATTAAATGATGTACCGTTAACACGTTGAGAGCAAAGGATACAAAATATTTGGTAATAAGGTTCAGAAGTAAAATTATAATCTAAAGATGATAATTGCAAACCAAGTCATTGAGGAATTTGCTAATCATTTACACTTTGTGATACTATTATTATTAATCAGCCGCTGCACATGTTTGAAAATTCTTTATTAACAATCGCAACCTGCCCAAATCCTAATTATTTCACAAATTTGTGCGATTTCATATTTTTATGTTTTTCTCTTGATTACAACCTTCAGATCTTCATATGTTTAATTTTCCAAAAGTGCTGACATTGAAGATAATTTTATGCTTAAAAATGTTAAAATTCATTCCAAAAAAAAATAGAGTAACTTTTTTTAATTCATTCTCTGAGAGCATGGGAACAAGTGTAGAGATCTAAACCTTGACTACGCATCCAACTCGACAATAACAGTCCAGTACTCAAGTTCGTGATCCAAGTGTCTTTGTGAATTTGTGTAAAAAAAAAACCTTAAGCCTTTAAATCTGTCCCTGGGGTGCAATGGGTTAAATTAGTATAAATTTAAACCAATAAATATGTAAGTTCATAAAAATTTACTTTTCAAATTATATATAGTATTCTTTAAAAAAACATGTGTTTCGACAAATGACGTATAACCCTGAAACAATATACTACACCCAGTCCTTTTTTTTACGCGATACTTTGGTTCCAGAAAAAGGCGGGTAAAAAAAATGATTTCACGCAATTAGATTATATTTCTTCACACACCCTAAAAAATAAATTCGCATAATATCCGATACACTTGTCAACATTTGGCAATTGTATGTGTATTTAAAAAAATGGAATGCTTTACAAAATTAAGTTTAAAAAATACAAATTTTTTTATTAAAAAAAAATAATGAAACGTACATGCCTAGCATCGTATATAAATGTCTTCTTCAAAACAAATTTGGGGAAAAAATTGCGTAAAAACGAGTGAAGCGCATAAAAGAATGTAGCGGTGCTGTCCAAAAAAATCGCGTATAATCGAATTCACGTAAAAAAAGGACTGGGTGTATACTGTTTAAAATACGACAGATGCATTTTTATGTGACAATGCTGAGTCAACGGCTCTTGTCATTTTTTTTTTTTATTATCAGCTTTCGGCAACCACGGGGTTTAAGGAAGGATAGTGAGTGCTACAAAATCCACAATAATTAACTGGTACACCTATTATTCAATCTATAGGGGGTGATGAAAATTCGCAACAGAAAAACTCCCACTGCCCAGCAAGAAAAGTTGTTTTGCTCTTCAGTGGATAGTAGGAATCAGGATGACAAGTAATGCTCAAAGGGTTATACAATTGTTAAACATTGGATGTAAGTAATGTTAAGATGTTATTACTATGGTAGACAAAAATATTCAAGTAACATCAACATGATTTAAACAAGTGCTGCAAACCGTTATTTTGGGGAAATATGAAGGCATAGCGTAATGCTGTCATGAAATCAATAGAAAATAAAGATCTAAGAGAAGAACAGGTATGTAATGGTGCAGTGGTATTTGATTGAAGTGAGAGTTTATAATGTTCAAGTTGTAGTTAAAGATATAAAGATGTCATTTAACTCGCTTGCGCAATGTTGTGGTTAAAAAAGAAGAGCAACTGTGAAGGTGGACAGTAAAATCTCTGTGAATTAAAAAAAATCATTATATAATAGTGACAATGATAATATTGCAAAAACAACTGTTAAATATATAAACCATTTTTTATATAAAAATAAAACCACTGCCAGCACTCAAGAAAAATGCAAATATCAATCAAGTCGCAAAAATTTTGATGATGCCAATACTTCAAAGTTATTTAACGCTAGCAAATTTCATAAGACCCTTGAATGCAATCAATATCAAACAATATGACAATATATATCAAAATAAGCCAATATCAAAGGAATTACAAAAAAATATTGGTTTCTTACATAAATATTCAAATTTTATATTAATTGCAAACATACCTTACCATTCTGAATTAAAATTTAAGAATCAAAAATTTTGAACGTACTTGGGACTTTTCAAATCTCGGTGAATAATTTTATGGGAATGAAGATATGCCATTCCTTGAGCGATTCCTTTAGCCCATGTGATGAAAAGCTGTGGACTTAAAGCCTCGCCTTCTCGAAGCATATTGTAAAGAGGACCATAAGGGCAAAATTCCATTAATATGCAAAAGCAAGGTGCTTGTGTGCAAACTCCAGTGAATTTAACAATATTTTCATGATCCAGTTTCCTCAGATGTTTTATGTCAGTTTCTTTTTGATCTTTAACTTTCTTGACAGCGATAGTTTGACCTTTCAATTTGCCACTAAATACAGCTCCTTGAGCTCCCGAGCCAAGCCACTGAAGGTCACTTATAGCTTCAAATGGGATATCCCAAGAATCGCCTGCAAGAAAGAAAAACATGTTGATATTATAATACAGACTAAATGTGTTTCATTGCATGGCAGTACTGAAAATTGTCTGTACTTATTTATTACTACTATTTCCCTGCACTATTCCAAACTGTATCACAGGACATGACAACAAAGCTATCCATTTCAAAGTACAACAACCCGCTGACACATTAAAGTGCTGTAGATCTGTTACTGGGTTTTATTAACTGCTTTTGCTTGAAATTTATAATAAACTAAAACTTACTGTGACAATTTTCATCGAAGAAAACCATTTTAGTAATTGGCAATGGAAAAACAATCACAATAGAATATGGACTACATCAATCATTTGACAATTTAAGATAACACGCATTTGACGTACATGCAGCATCTTTCGATAGATAAATTGCAATTGATTAAAATAAAACTGTTTGCATCGGCAATATTCCAGTCAAAGGTCAGCGGCTAACACACAATATTCTAATGTTGACCCCTTTATCAAAATGTAATGGAAGTAATGACCTTATTGAGTGATAAAAAATATTGCAACACGCTTACCTTTTCCTTGCCGTAAATTGGATGGTCTATTTACAAATGACAGCATTGGCCACATGCATGACCATATCCCATCAACCCAGCTTCCAATTTTAGTCTCATTATTAAGATCTATAACATCATTCGAATCACTATCATCAACATTACTCTGGTAACAATCGTCTTCTTCGGGGGGTCTAAGATTTGTAACGGGTTGGAATAATTGTATATCAGAGCTCCCCGACTCCATGGTTTCTCTGATACCAAAAAAAGCGCTAACGAAATCTTTGATAGATACTGACAACTTCGCCTAGTCGATATAATATTATAAACGGATACAATTCTATATCAGTAAACAACTCCGTAAAATTACAATAATGGCCGAAGGCCGACACCACGTCCATAGACTAAATACCAAAAACAGCGTCCGAATTGAAATTCTAGTGATGCTACTAGTACCATTTTAATAACATGGTCCATAAGTAAATGCCGTGTTTTTTTACGTTTTTCGTTCTAAGCAGGTCGCAACATTTGCCTGGATCGATAAATTTAAAAAGTTAGCGCAAAGATTTATTTATTTTTAATTATGTTACTACAGAAAGTCGAACAATCCTCCAAAGGGTTTAGAGCTCTTCACTATCCAATTTTTAATTCAATCATTAAAAATTGATTAACTAATATAAACAAATAAGTATGTTCTATAAAAATCATACGTTTGGATATTCACAAACAATCGTTTTTTACTTTTTGAAAGTATGTAAAAAATTTGCTGATCAAATACCATTTTTTAACTTGTCTTAGTAATTAAAACTTTCCGAGATATTATAACTATTATTATTATAATATTATAACTAGCTTTCTGTACTTTCGTGAAAAAGAAGTTGTGTAATCGAGTAACAATAATTATCAAATAAAATCTTATGTTAATTTCTTTATTAGAAAGCCATTGCTCTAAAATTAAGGTGTACATGGATGTTTAATAATTTATGTTGAGACTATTTATTATAAAATTACTCGTGTTTTTTTGGTCTAGATATAATAAAAATAGATCAATGAATCTCAACCATTTCTAAATCACAAATACACAAACGTTAAAGTTATGGTAACTCATGTTCGTTTCATTTACAAAAAAATCAATACAATATCTGGCTTTTTGTAATTTTTACGTCTACATATTTTTTATGGCGGACGGATAACGGATCAGTTATCGTTAGATCAAAGATACATACATATATAATTTTATGAAAATGTTGCTTACGTAAGGTTTTTTTATGAATATAATTTTTCAATGTTTATATCACGTATTTCTTTAAACTATAGCACAGCTTACAGGCGAAACTGCTCTTAATTTACGCTCCACTTCCGGTTACTTTCCCATATCCTAACTTCTGGAATCAATACGTATACATTGTTTAAATATATTATATATGTGCGCGAATTTCAGTCTTATTATTTAAGTCACATTATACATGAATACACATTTACATACGATCACTAATAAATATAATGCTGTATTACAGAATTTCATAATACTTAAATAAATGATCAAAAATAGTTATATTCCATAAATTATTTTCATTGAATTTCAAATATTTTTTTATCATATTGAAAAAGTTTGATAGATAAAAATTAATAATTATTCTAGGATGGATTCAATCATAACAACCAAAAATCAATAGATTTTTAAAATCAAATACCCAGAATTGTCACAACTCATAAGTTTAAACATATAAAACAAATTGTTTTTGATTTTAATTATAACCATTTTTCTTAAAATTAGGAAATTAGTCTGACGTACAACTGTAGAGGTAGAGTAAAAGACAACAAACTCTGAAAAATACTTATGTCCATAAGGAAGGTTGTTAACTAGTTAACTGCATATTTAAAAAAATGGATGAAATCTTTTAGAAGAGTATCGTAGTATCGTAACCCCAATTTATTTTAATGATCATTCCCGCTTATTGATGATAGTCAAAAATTTTAATTAATCATAATTTTTTCAACTCCAAGATTACGAATTTGTCATACACGCCCAAGCTTTTTTAACAATAATTTAATAAGTTTTATTTAAGAAAAACTTGTTTTGCAATAAGTTTACAATGTCTTAATAGCATTGATTTACTGAAAAAAAAATATTTTTACAAATTTCATCGTTTCTTTCATAAAATAGTCTAAATGTATAGAAAATGAAGTACTCCCCCATTGTGCATATGATTTTTTGGTATAATATATTTATGTGCAGTGGCAGCATTTGAGAACGTAAACGTGTAAAGTCAAAATAGTTATATCTATGTGGTAGTGAGCTAGAGATGAGCTTACATTTTTTTTATTCAATAGTTTATACGTTTACGTCGAATGTATAATTGTATAGTTGTACTAGAAGCAGAATGCTATCTAATCAAGTAGCACAATAAATATCCCTTATAATAAAATATTTTTGATTGATATTTTGGCAGATTTACAAAAAAAAATAAAACTTAATTCGTGCTTCATACTAAATAATTCTACATATGTATCGAGTCAATACTTTTAATACATCTCCTAAAAGCTATTCACATCACTATAGTTGTCAAATGCCAAGAGGGAACTTGTAAGCATTGCAGTCTTCCTGAGCCAATTTTATTTTTTTAAATATTCTCACCATTGTTTTTTCTTAAGTTTGTGACTGAATAAAGAAAGGATAAGTGAACAAACTAATAATACTTTATTTAAAATTTATTGAAGCTATCAAACCACTCTCCAGCTGTTTGGTGTACATAAACCCGAAGTAGTCTCAATAAATATGGTGGTAAGTACATTTCGATTCACTTTGATGTGATTTTACCTAATTTTATCAAAACCTGAATGCATTGAATACCATCACGATTGCGCACATTGAATATTTATCTTTAATGCACTACTATTTTAATTCTTCGTTTCAATATGTGATCGTGATGAGGTGGCCGGAGGGGTATACCGTATCGCTTTCATAGAATAATATTAATTCGTGAAATATTTCCATTTATGATAGTCATCATATATTATCTCTCTATAATTAGACATACCTTAATAATGTTTGAAACGGAACCACCGAATTTTGATTTGATATTATGAGAATACTAAGTACTTTCATGTAACATTTAATTATATTTGTGGTATAATTTTTATACACAATTATGGATGTCAGACCTTTGAAGTGCAATGAATGAGTGTAACACCTAAAACCTCGGCAAAAGCGAATTTCCAATAACACAATTAGTTTTTCATAAATATAAATATTATAATTTCTTATACTTGACAAGCATCACCTAGAAAGAATATTTATGAGTAATAAATTGCAAAGCCCAAATGAAACTTAAGTAAAACGGTGTATATGAGAAAATTATTGCATACCTAAAAACAAAACACAATAATTGTTGTAATTGAAAAAGCCCTACCTCTTCGCAATTGACCTGTTGTGATGAGGAAGACAGAAAAAACCATGACAATTTATAGCAGATGAGTGCTGTGAAATGTGCTTGTATGGGTTATCATCAAATTATACCAATTAATGAAGACAAGCCAAGCAGGTATTCTTGATATTGTTATGCAATACAAAGAATATTACTCTTGATTTTCTCTTGTATGAATTTTTCAGCATTTAATTTTTATTGTTTCTATTTCTCTTCTTCGAAGAGAATAGGAACAGAAAAGTTAGGGCTTAGGTTACTAGTGGTTAGGTAACTTTTTTCAGTGACATTCCTTTTTCAAAATAGGATTTATTTTGGTCAACATCGTTAGTCTACATGAGAGATTTCGGGGGTTCAAGTCCCAGCACAAACAGTATTTTTTTTTCATTTGATTCTTACAAGTAGCATGGATAATTGTTATGTTTAAAAACATTCTACCATTCATTTGATGCCTAATAAATTATATAACATATATATTAAAAATACTCCATGCTGCAACAACAGCTTGGATTAGACTTTATTTCTTTAATCATTAAATGTCAGTTGGCCCACTATCATTACTAAACAGTGTGCTGATAGTAAAGAGATATGAAATGAATATCTTCACTGCTAATTCTTGCAGTTATACTATTAAGGATGACTGTTCAGTTAAAGTTAAATTGTCAATTGTGTCACAATGAAAGCAATTGCTTTTGATTTTACCTTGTGTAGAATATACAGTGCTTGTATTCACTTAACTAATGTCATTGTGGTGGTACCCAATATAACAAGACACTTAGTGCATCTTATATTATCTGATCTTAAGTGATAGTTATTATCACTTCTCCATCAAATGTTGGTTGTTGTTTTAAATTAATATTACAATTATGCTACATTTTTAACATTAGGTTTTAAGAATGATTAGAATGATTAAGAATGACGATTGATTGTGTTCATTCCAATTTACATTTTTTTTATTTGTTTGTCAAAATTCTATTTCAAATTTATTTGCTCAAGTTGTGATTCATGTCTACTTAAAAATGGTAAATATATACATATGAGGCTTGAAAAATCGTTTATTTATCACTCACTGTAAACCCTATTTTTAAAAATTATCCGGACATATTCTATTGATTATTCTCTCTTTCTGGAGCGTATAGTATTGATTTGCCTCCTAAGTAATAACCAATCTTCTTCATATATCATCTTTCTATCTCCACCCTTTCTGAAAGAAATAAAGGTTTTAAAGTACTTCATTATTGGGCCATAAATAAAGATAAAAATAGTGTTATTTTTAATTTATTTATTTTAGTTTTTAACCACTTTGATTATAAGATTATTATTTTATTATTTGATGTCACCTTAATAAAATGTCTATTTTTCACAGGCACCAAAAGGAAAGCCTGCCACTAAAGGGGCGAAACAAATAGTAGATGAAAATGCTGCAACCCTTATATTTTATAGAAACATGGGCCTTGGGGCTACAGCAATATATTGTTTGATAATGTTTATATTTTTCTTTGAAAGTATAACAGGTGGTATTATTGTGAGTATAATGAATTTCAAGCATTAATGAGCACTTATGATGTATTTTATTTTATCAATAAATATGGTGTTATCGTATGGTATCTCACATTTGATTGAAAATGATTTAAAGTATATAATTGATTACTTGATACAAATCTAATGTATTGATAACTATTAATTAGGGTGCATTAAAGAGGAAACATTACACTTATCCTTGGTGATAGTAGTACTTTTAATGACAGCTAACACGCTACAAAGGAACAATAATTTTCGCCATGAAATATTTTTGGAAAAAATGCAAATTATCACTCAGAATAATTGAATATTGTTAGATCAAAATTACCGTTAATATGAATTTAAAATCTTTGCAGGAGAAAATTATATTCCCAAGCCTGATAAACAATTATAGTAGATAAGCATTCTTTCAATCTGTAACAATTATGGCATTTCATTTAACATAACCCATATATTGTTTTATGGAAGAAGATATGAGACAAAATATAATTACCTTTAATCGTGTCTTAATGAATGTTTCGTTACTTACAGGCCTTGTTTTGTCTTACCTCTGCAATATACCAGATTTGTTTCCATCTTATGCGATTTGCAGCCAAACCTACATATTCCGAAAGTGGACAACTTTCAGATACTGGAACTGATCTCAATATGGAGGGAGGCATTGCCGAGTTAGTATAAAATATGATATTTACTAATTGAGTCGATGTTTTATAAAAATGTCTACGATTGAAATCCAATACTGTAATAGTTTACAGATGTTTGCGCAATGTGATAGGATGTTCCTGTTAAAATATGTTAAATGAAACCAGAATTTTTTAATGATTTACATATAGAATAATTTTATAAAATACATGAATATTCCATTCTTATTGGAAAGACACCAGTGATATCCAGCACTTCTGTCCCCACTATAATAACATACAAATTCACGTAGTCAAAACCTAGGAATAAAAGAAAAACCTCATCACATTCAAACTAAATCAAATTGATGTCCATGGGACCTATTGAAAATTTGTTTCAATTGTATTCTCCTATAATATATTATAGGAATATAAAATTCGTGAAAATTTAAATCTGTCATACAACTAAGTTTTTCAGAAATAATTTTATTTGAACTTTGAAATTTGTCTTATTATATTATCCATAATATAGGGTGTTTTTTTTAGAAGTATAGTACTTTGAAATGGAATAAAACAAAGATGATTTTTTTAAACAGACAAGAAATTTACTTTATTCAAAAGATAATCTTCTGGCATTATAATTTAAATATGACTTCTGGCATATGACCGTCACGGCTAGCTCGGACGTAGTCTAATCTGGAGGTCCAATTTTCGATGACGTTTTCCAACATTTGTGAATGTTGTCGTCCAAGTGGTCAATCGTTTCGGGCTTATCGGCGTAGACTAGCGACTTCACATACCCCAACAAAAAATAGTCTAAGGGCGTTAAATCACACGATCTTGGAGGGCAATTCACGGGTCCGAAACGTGAAACTATGCGGTTACCAAACGTTTCCTTCAATAAATCAATTGTGGCATGAGCTGTGTGACATGTTGCATCGTCTTGTTGAAACCACCGCTCGTGCACGTCATGGTTGTTCAATTGATGTACGAAAAAGTCAGTAATCATGGCTCTATAGCTGTCACCATTGACTGTAACGTTCTGGCCATCATCATTTTTAAAGAAGTACGGACCAATGATTCCACCAGCCCATAAAGCACACCAAACAGTCAGTTTTTCTGGATGTAACAGCGTCTCAACATACACTTGAGGATTATCATCACTCCAAAAATGGCAGTTTTGTTTATTGACGTATCCATTCAACCAAAAGTGAGCTTCATCGCTAAACAAAATTCGCTTATGAAAATCGGGATCAACGGCAATCTTGTTTGGGGCAATTTGGAAGCGTTGTTCAGGCGTCAGTCTATTCATGTTGAAATGCCAAACCAAACTAACCATAAATCACTTAACAGCTGACAAAATGGCCACCAGTTAAAAAAGTGTTGCCAATTTAAAGTTCTATACCCCTTAAAAAACACACTACTGAATTAAATCTGAAATGAAAAACATCCTGTTTTATTGAATATATCTTGGTGAAAACTTATTTTTAACGAAAAAATCATTTGTTCTAGTCATTTTTTCCTTTCATTAATACAAATCTCTCCTTCTTTCAGACATGTGAAGGACTTAATAATACTCACTGCAGGTACTCAGCTTCTTTCTTTGGTTACAAATTACTTTTGGCTACTTTTATTGCTGGCACCAATACGCGCCATGTTTATGCTGTGGAAGTCTGTACTATCGCCTTGGTTCTTTCAAGACTCATCTCCACAACAACCACTTGATGAGAAAAAACAAAGAAAGTTAGATAGGAAAATGAAAATGCAAAAGAATTGATTCTATGTATCAATTATCATACAATAGATCAATATAATTTTTTATGACATTTAATAGTGCCCTTGTGAAATATCCAATAATACAGCCCATTACAGCAGTCTTCAGAAGAATTAACAGTCTCAAAATATTCAGACTACATAATTGTAAATATTTTCCTATTACCTAAGTTGCATTTCAGTTTTTTAATTACTTATTTATAATTTGAAATAGCTTAAATTATTTACATTTTTTTCAATGTATTGGTTAATAGTATCGAATATTAGTTTGTAAAATGCTATGTATGTACATACATAATACATATTTACTCAAAATAAAATAAAGATGTGCCCTTTGACGAGTATGAAATTGTGGTCTAATTCATCTTGGATGAGCCAAATTTGGTTGCTTGATGAACAACAATCTTGTCTGCACTTTGGGTGCCGGCATCAAAAATAGTGATACATTGTTTTTAGCACTTTTCAAAATGAATGATTTTCCATCATCCCATAAGTGTGGCTTTTACAACTAAAATCAAAATATATGTAGATTCTATTACGAATTAATATTTGTGTCAAACTGGTTGGTTGATTGAATATGATTGATCAAATGTCTGAAATATTGTGATTGCTTTTACTGGTTCATGATAACATGGTTGCCATATTTTTTTTACCAATAAACATTTAATTTTTTTCTTTATAAGCAGTTTTCTGTCTTCCAAGAAACAATGATTGAGAAAAATCATTGATTATATTAACATATCTGCATTTTCTGGCCCTTTGCTTATCATACGGTTTGTCACTAACAATCACATCATACCTTGATTACTATTTTGTTTTATATATTTGTGTGAATTTGCTATAAAAAATCCTACAATGATTATCCTCCTTTCTCTTGTTTTTTTCGTTTTATTCCAAACCAATCTTCTCTTGAATACCATACTTGCTTTATACAAAATTCTTTTTCTCAATGTTTTATTTTTATGCTTTGTTCTTATCTAACATGAATAATACTTAACTATCAATGTTTTAAATGTTGTATCTTTGTCATGAACATGGTTATTATTGGCTTATTTGATATATATATCTCTCAATTAATGTTGTGATATTTATTAATTAGCTAATTAATATATTTATTATTTTCCATGGATATGGATTCTGCAGTAACTCTGTGAAAATTCAATTTTAATATAAAATAAAAATTGATATTTTTCAAAATTACCAGTTAATTTATAAACAGGAACAACTGGTGTCATAACAAGGCTACCAATTAAAATTTATTTACTCTCTTGTACATTAATAAATTGATTTTATCAAGGTTTTGAACCATAATTATAAATAATAATATTGAAACATTCACTAGTAACATTATTCCATTACCATAAATCAGCGGTTTCCAACCTGGGAGGCGCCAAAACTTCTTAATAAATAAAATAATTTCATACCATATCTACAAAAAAATGAAACTTCATATCGTAACATAGGAAAAACTTGCAACTATTATATGAATTGTAGTTTTCAGTAATTTTTTTTTTAATTAAGTTAATAGTATATAAAAAATGTCCATTTTATTATATCTTTTAAAAAAGTAACAGTTGGGGGGGAGGTGTGAAAATTTTTTTTCAGGGAGGCATAATAGCATAAAAGTTGGAAACCGCTGCCATAAAGAGATGCGCGGAATCTGTCAGTGTTAAATTATTAATTGAAAATAATAAATCCTTATGAGCATCATTGTCATTAAGTTATTTAAAATGTTGTTTTTATGCACTTGTTAAAATTTTTCCAATGGAAAAAATGTTATTTAATCTTAAGTTTTCACATATTAAGTACAATATTTACAGCATTTTTTTTATTTTAGTAAATATAGAAATTTATTTTGAAAATATTTCAGCATTGCTTTGTATTTATGTTTCTTTTAAAGTCTTAAAATATGACAGCAAGTGATGATACATATTCTGTTATATATTCTGTCATCATTGAAATGTACGTTTCTATCAGACAAAACTTAAACGAATGACCTCACATTTATGCAAACTTTGTAGGGAAAATTAACACATTGTTGTCGGGTGATTTCGCGCATTATTTTAAGCCTGGCGCGGGGCATTTTTTAGCAGCCGCGCGCGTATTTATACATTTTCAGAAACTCGCCATAACTTTTATACTATACAATATAAAATTATGAAATTTTAAACACAGACTAACCATAAACATTACTATCAATTGAAGAAGAAACATGGAGGATGACAGTTTTATATTCACTGGAAACTTCCGTTTATTTTGCACATAAAAGTTTTATAAAAATGTATGTAATAAAAAATCGAAATAAAACTAAAATATGTCAGAATTTGTTTTTATGAATAATTTTTCAACGTGTGATATTTCTCAAAACACATACCTCTGTGTAGAGGTATACCACAAAACTTGCACATAAAGTAGGTCTCACTTCTTTTGCCGCTCGCACCACACACTCGGCATTGTCTTTGAACGTATTTATTTTTTCCCTTTCCAAGAATTCGTTGCACCGTATGGGCTTTCATATCCATAGAAAGTCTTCCTGGTGGATCAACTTTTGAGGTTCGCCGTGTCGGGAGTAATGCTGTTGTTTCTTGGGATGTTGATGGTACTGGTTCTTGATTTGTGTCAATTTCAATACGATCACAAGCTATAAAGCATTTGTAGTTCGTTATTTAACTTTTGTGTCATTTTTTAAAAAATATTTTTGTACGGTATAAAAATTCAATATCAAAATTAGTACAATACATTTGGTGGAACTGTAATAAATTCGACGACTAATAAAAAAATGTCTTTGTTAAATACCAAAGCAGTGACATCTAGCTGCTGACAAAAAAAAAATGCAGTTCAAATTACACGGATAAATACGTGAGCCGACTTCTAGCAACAGACTACAAAACACGGATTTTTACGGGTCCCGCAATCCATCAGCAGTTCCGCAAAAACGGAAAAATCCGTGTCCCGACAACAATGTGTTCATAATCCAAAAAAAACCAACAATGGCATGAAAATTTTAATTAAAAAATTAATATATTTTGTCAATTGGTGAACATGCTATCTCTATGATGGAATCAAATCAAAGTTATCATTGTGAAATTACATTTTGTAATTCAGCTTAAAACACAAAACGTGTCAACAATTTTCATTGAGAAATCAGGAACAATAATATATAATTGAATTTTTATTTCTTAAGGAATTTTTGTGTTTTAAAAATATAATTGAAAATAGTTTGCTAAGCGAATGTCATAGATATGCACTTTACCCAAAAATTAATTGTCCTTTATATTGTTAAACATTGATTTTTGTTATCTCTATTTTTTTGCTGCAAAATATTTTAGCGTGTTGGATTGTACCCCCATGTATTGTAACTTTTATGAGTCCATACTATTTATAATCATAATTTCCACGGCAATCGCAATACGGGTCAAGTTTCTTTTGTGATTCATTATGTCATACATTTTACAGGCCCTGCTCCTATTATTTAAGTTGAAGCATTTCAACTTTTTTAGTTTAATTACCATTATTATAGTTAGCTTGTAGCAACAGAAATTCATTAATAATGGTACTTTTATTAGGTTAAAACTGCATATTATTTTATAGCACCACTATTGATTAGCAATGAGAATAATAGGAAATGTTCACATATTCTTGGAAAAAATTATCAAACTGCATCTGTTCTCCTAAATATATATTAATACAATATGAATTATAAAAAATTAATAGTTAACCAAAGTGTAATCATATTTCACGCTGCTGATTTAAATGTTTTAAGTTTGGTTCTCTCAATATTTTCATTCATTTTATTTATTGGCATCCTGTACTAGTTTATAGTGAATTATTTGCGATAAAAGGAACAATTAAATAAATACATATAGAAACGATGTTATAAACACAAACTTTTGTTTTTATTTTACTGTAAGTAATTAGCTAATATTGTACTAAGTGGTAAAAATTTATAACTCAGTATCACAATCAATTTTTTATATTCAATGGCACTCCTAATATTTTGATTATTAGGAATGATATATTTTTTTATTAATAACTTTGATTCTTGATGAAATTAATTAAAATCATATCAAAAATTGTAAACAGTCGTAAATTATTCTATTCAATAAAATCTAAAATGTTGCAGTGAGCCACTATTTCATTCAGTTAGTTGCATCACCCAATTTTAATTCCTAAAAATAAATCCTTCAATACAAAACAACCACTATGCAAAATATGAGTGATAGATATACCACCAGTGTCTACTATCCAACTTCATCAGGTATAAAGTGCGGAAACATTTAGACTTATTACAATATATTGTTTAATATTGAAATTATCGCTGTGAAACGGTCCACATCATGCAACACGCTTAAAAATTATATTGTTAACAATAATTTCAAAATAGCACAGTTATCCTAATATGACAAGACAATTTTTTTATGTACATATGTTCTACTTATTTATTTTTTTCATTATATATATGCTTTTAAAATGTATACAAAAGAATTGTTTATCATATTATACAATATAATGACACTAGAAAAAAAAATTAGCCGAGATAAACAATATAATATTAGGTAATCCCGGAATTCATTTTGTTTTTTTTCAATAGGCAACTATGACTCGGATTTTTGGGTCTGTTGGCCAGTAAAGATATACACAGTAATTTTTTTCTTTGTGATCTTTTGCCTTTTGCCAACAAAAAACGACTTATATGTTCGGAAAGCATTATTGTTCGTGTGCGGTGGGATTCCAAAGATGTAATTTATTATGAAGTTTTAAAACAAGGCCAAACTGTTTCCGCAGCTCTCCATTGTGAATAGATGGAATGTTATTCTTCAACATGATAACACCAGGCCGCATGTTGATGATATTTCAAGAAAAAAATACAGAATGTTGGTTGGGATGTTTTATTGCATCTACCTTATTCTCTGGACTTGGCATAGAGCGACTTTAATTTATTTTACTCTTTAGAAACGCAACCAAGGGGAAAAAAATCGACAATATCGAAGAGCTGAAATTAGGTCTCATGGAGTTTTCGAATCTAAACTAAAAGAGTTTTATTAGAGAGGAATTTTAGGTCTAATATATATAGATGACAGAGTTGTGGATAACACTGGAAATTTATAAAAACTATAAAAAAAAATAATGAAAGAATCAAGTTTAAGTTTTACAATAAAAGACGACATTAATTTTGTGATTACCTAATAAATACCATAATTTTTTGTTTTTGAAAAAATGCCATAATATTTTTTGTGGGCACTTTCCAAAATGGATTGGGATTAAAAGGATTAAAATTGCATCACAACCAGGAAAGTATATTTGTAATAATATTTTCTCTTACATTTCAATATAAATATTTGAATATTGAAATATAAAATTATAATTCATTTACACTATGAAAATAAAGAGCTATCAGCAGATTGTGTTGAGTCAGTTTGTGTCAACATTGGCTCCATCAAATCATCAGACATTGTGTTTCTGCAGAATAAGCACACAGATTTCACTACACATTGTTGTTCAATATCATCAACATAAAATAGCTGAAAGAAAACATTATTTATAATTATTATAAATAGAGATGAATGTCAATTTTAAGATTTTAAAATATTCAAGATAGATCATAGATCTATGAATTTGATTTTAATGTTCTTAAAAGAAATACCTGGGCACAATATGGGCATGCGTGAACGTGTAAATCAGGCATTAGGTTTCTGAAGAATAATGGTTGAAGAGGGGCTTGTTTTTTCACAATAACAACTGACGTTGGCTGTAAACACCTTAGATCTTCACGTGAGCAAACGACTTTCCCATATTGGTCTTCCTGTAATAATTGCGAAAAACATGATTACTAAAGTAATTGCTGGCAGAGTCCAATGATGGATTTAAACTAATTATAGGAAACGCTGATTTTCATTTTATACTGCAGTCAATAAATATCAATAAAAGAAAATGTCAAAAGGGAATATTTTACAATCGATTACAAGCCTGCAATATTTACCTCAATAGGTTTCTTCGAAAAAACATCATGCAAATCTTTAGATCCACCAATTTTCAAAACTTGAGCGCCATCTGTTTCCTGATCTCTGTCAAATGACAATGGGACCGATTCTATAAGTTGATACACTTCTTCAAGTGGTATATCCATTTCGGGCATAAATGCTATCAATGGCATTGATTCTGAAATTTTTTGCAGGGGTTATTCTTATTGAAGAATTATTCATTCAGGATTTCCAAAATATCTTCTTGAAAATTAACATAAGTAGAGAATATTATGTATTAAAAAATATTTTTTTTTTTTTACCAAATGTAAGACATGAATAATATGACAATTGGCCACAGCGCCGACAAACAGTATCTAAGGGTTGAAGATGATGTGAACACCTGTAACAAAGGGGCACAACTTCACTTCCATCATTGCATCCCGTACCCCATAAAATGAGTGTCAAGACTTCGACTGCTTCCTAGAAAACAATTGGAAGGGTTAATAAAAAATATTTTCTTCAAAGGCCAATGTAAGTTAGGTATCGAATAACTAAATTTCAAATAATATTACACCTGAAACCTTGTTGGAATCTTCAATGCTTGGATCCTATCTATCATCTGACTGGCAACTTTATTTGCCCCAATCGATTTTCCCTGTTTTGCTAAACATAAATATATGCTACTGTGTTGGAGTTAGAGAAATATCGATTGGATTTAGTTAAAAATTCAACAATAAATTTGCTATTCTAGTAATACGTAAAAATTCTAAAGATTAATAGGTAAATAAAATGCCACAATTATTATAATCTTGAAAATTAAGTTATTATTGGTATGTTCATCTAAGCTAAGCATAATCTTAAAACAAGAAAGGATACAACAAAGAAATCCCTTTAGCTCGAACTGAGAGCTTTTCAACTAACGATAAGGCAACTTTTGCAGCATTAAAGAGTGTATCCGGTTGGTAAAGTGAAAATGGATCATTGATTGATTTGTGTACACTCTCAAAAGCATGATACAGACAGGCCATTTTTTCCTTTTGTGAATATTTTTCAACCCATTTATATCGTTCACTGCAAGAAATAAAATATATTGGCATGAGATATGCGTAAATAGAAATTTAAAGATAAAGATAGTACACATAGAAACTACATTGATTATTTTGAGTACAGATAAATAGTTAAGATGTCAATATAATATGCCTTTATCACCTTTCATTTTCAGCAGCATTTGCAATATCTAAGCACTGTGATGCAAATAACCAATGTAGATATGCAGCATCACTAAATCTTTCTTCATTTAATGCACTGTTTATCAAAATTTCTAATAGTTTTGTTGCAGATTTATCTTTGCCTCCTAATAGATAAGCTGTAAAATATATAATTATCCAAATTTACATTAGAAGACAATCAAATTGGGTATAAATTATCAATCTGTTTAGCGGATTATAGACCACTTTGGAGAAATATTTAATATAAAATCAATTGATCGATAACAATTTTTATATCCTTGATTATTGAGAAAATATTTAATTTAATTTTTAGTCAAAAACTATAGATGTTACCATCAGTAGCTAACCTTTCTGAGCTTCAATAAATTGGTTTTGCCGAGCCATAACATGCGCATATGGAATGTAAACATTTTCTTTATACTGAGGATACTGTTTTACAAGTTGAAATGCTCGAATCCAATTTTCAGATTCAACAAGCATATTTATCACAGCTAACTCATCACCAAGTTTCTGATAAATTTCAGATGCTGGTTCAAGGTATCCCAAACCCTTTAAAGCATCGCCAACAGCCCGCAAAGCTACTTGGTCACCTTTGTCCATTGACCGTCCTGTCTCCACTAGCCTAAAAAAAATTGTTATTGATCCCAAAAATATTTCAAATTAAGTAACACAGTACCTCTGAGAAGCAGAATGTCAAAAATATTACTTACATTTCCACCCAACCCTTTTCAGCCATGATTTCTACTGCTTTCTCTACTTCTCCCGCAGCTAAAAACATTTCAGCAGCCGTATGTAAATCCTGAATATGTCTGGACCACTCAGCCTTTTTCTTTGTAATAGACACTGTATTCCCAGAGGTATGATATTGCTTTAAGATAAAATTTTCTTCAGTATAAATTTACTTAAAAAGTTAATAGCATATATCACACATGTTTGACAATTTTTTATCCAATACCTGTGCTCTGTGAAACATTCTAAGATCTGTGTACATCTCTAAAGCTTTGTCCTCACAGGAGTTAGCTTGGTAGATCCTAGCCGCTTCAACAAAATAGTTACGCTGTGCAAATAATTCGGCTCTGGCCATTGCTTCAGTATTATTAATATTTGAACTCAATATTTCCTTTAAAATCATAACAGTTAATAAATTAAAATACAGTACTCATTATTATCTTATTGAATGATAAGAAGCAGCTGTACAAAACATGTAAAAATACCTGTAGTAGATCAACCAACTGTAATAGTGAAATATTTTCTGTGTGTTGGAAAGCTTTCCTTGCAATATCAAGAGAAAGTTCATCTAAAGCAGCTGCCCCTAATTTTTCCCAATCAGATGTTGTGACACCTAGACAAGCTATTGAGTAAGCTTGGCTAAAATATATATAGTAAGCAAAGTTATCAATGTTGAATATCACATTCCTTGAATCAATATGAGAATTTTTGTTAAATATAATAAATCTAATGATAAAGAAAAAATAATTACTAAGTACTTACACGAACATTTTGTTTTTGACATATTGATACATAGCTTGGAATAAGGGAACATTGATTGACTGCATTACGTTTGATTGTAAACAAAATACTTGACCTCCCTGAAAACCAACAACAGAACCATTCAATGGCTGTGCTGATGCTGGAAATCGTCCAGGCTTTATAGATATTCTGCCTCCACCAGAAAACGCAAGAAGTTCTTCACACGATATATGCCAAGATACCGATGAGACATTTTCCTCCTGATCAATACAAAAATAGATTAACATCATGTTTTCATTGTTTGTAGATTTGATTGCCAATATGTATATCATAAACAGAATAAAAATATATAATGTAAAAAATAGATTTATTATAAATATGAACTGTTTGATAAACTTTAAACATATTCATGAAGGTTTTAGCTTACAGTAAATACAAGTTCTCCTGTGATTACATTATAAGTACGACAAATGGAATTTTCATCAACAACTGATATTAATGACTTAGCAGCACTTAAATCAAAACATCTGACTGCTTCTGGTGTGCTTATGAATATTTCTGAGGCCGGTGTTATAATACTGACTTTCCATATCTATAAAAGAATAAAAAAATACTGTAAAATCATTTATTTCAAAAATGTATACACAATAGAAAAAACAGGTTTACCTTTCCATTTGAGAGACCAACTAGAAGAACTTCTGTATTATCTATAGGAGCAACTTTCACATATCTTATTGGAGCAGAGCCTTGCCAACTTCGAACTCCTTTCCCACCTATCATTTCTAGCTTGGTACCTTGGCATAAAAATAATACTTTACTTGTAACAACTAACAATGAGCAGTCACTTGCTAAAGGAATTTTCTGCTTAACTTGATACAGCATTCCGTCACCGATGCCTTGTTCATATACAACTATTCTCTCTGGAAGCTGAACCTATTAAATGAAATCGTCAATTACATATCATAAATTGAATTAAAATTCCATCAAGCACACTCAATCGATATCATAAATTATAATTTAACCATTTCACAAAATGTGTATAATGGTTTTACCAAAAAGTAACATATATATCAAATTATATTCTTACAGCTAAGCGATGCTTGTGTATGGCAATTTTTTGCACTCTATCATGGCACTTAATTCGTACTTTAAGGCTGGACGTAAGATGCTGTATGATAACATCAGTCATATTCTCACGGAATGCATATCTATCACGGTATAGTGCATGAACAGTGTCAAAAACCGCTTGGTGACTACATAATGTGCCATCTTCACATCCAATTGCCTAGAATAATAAATTTTTATATTTGTTATAACAGTCCAAGAGGAAAATATTATAAAAAAAGAAATAATCTTAAGATGATTTGAAAAACTTGTATGTATCTCTTGTTATTCAAAGAATAAAGTGAATGCCAATTCAATCAATAAAATAAAATGCAGTTTTCAGTCTTTTTATATTGTTTCAATTGTGGATTCATGTTTTTTGAAATTCAACATTATCGAAAAAAAATCCCTTTTTAAAATGTATTACTAAAATATCATATTTAGTATATAATTACCAACCAAGAATCGATGACTAATTTACAACTATATAAGTAACTACCTCTTTATTCAATTGTGATTTTATAGGAGTTTTTTTGTAATTTTTTTACACGCTAAGTATTAAAATAAAAACTGCATTAACAACTCAAAACCTCCAAAATACCATAAGTGCCTTTTTGGTTTTGGGCTGATGATTTGCCCCATATTTCTAGAAGATTGATTTCACAAATAACCATAGAAGCAAAAAACACTTCAAATAATACACTCAATCTGTTTGTTTTATAATAAAATTATTGTGTTATGTATATATATTAGGCAACTAACAATTGTGTTGGATTCATCATTGCTCTGAATGCTTGATACCCATTTTTGCTTCATCCTATTTATAGGAATTCCTTCTGAAGTCATGATTATCCAACCTCCAGCACCAGATACCAAAATAAGTTCTCCTAATCGGCTAATACTCATAGGTAATATACCTGAAAATAGTTTGAAAATATGTTTTTCATTAAATGTTATTTACTTAAAAGACATAAACATTCAATTTTCATACATAGAGAATGACAAAAATTACATACCAAGAGGTCTTTCCTTCATTACTTGTTGACCTGATGAATTATAGAAAGATATAGTTTCAGACCAATCAGTAACTATAAGATTATGCTCAGTCCACAAAACTGACCACACTGCATAGCCATGTCTATTTATCCGTTCCTTTTCTTCTCCAAGCTAAAATGTATGATTTTTTGATAATTTGTAATTTTACTTTCATCTCAGGATGATTGATGAAGCTTCAATTTGAATCCATTACTATGATCACCAATTATTAGTTTTTAAAATATTATATAAAAAGGCTAGAATAAACAGTTTTTATAAAAAAAAAATATTTTGTGTGTTCTCTAGAAAATTCAACACATTTTTTACCCTATTTCTTATAGTTATGTATCCATTAGTGAGACCAATAGCTAAGAGAAGTCCGTCAATTGACCAGGAACATGAAGTTGCTCTCCCTATTTCTATTTTAAACTTCTGTACGGCGCACACTTTCGATGACCAAAATCCAAAATCTGTCATAGCACACGAGGCTAGTTGATACGTTACAGGATTGTAAGCCAAGCATTGAATTGCATCATTGTGCCTGAAAAAAACCTAATATATAAAATTTGCATCATCCAAACTATATACACTTCCACAAGTTTTGTCACATACTATTTATATTATCTATCAATATATTTTATAATACTTCTTGTACATACGCAATCCAGACTATTTACCGTCATCTATGTTCTATTGCATAGGTTCCCAACCTGGGGTCGCAAAGGGTTTTTTGAGGGGTCGCCAACTTATACGGTCCACTAAAAATATATTTTTTTTGTATGCTTTTGGATTGTACGAGGGGTCGCAGATCACATTGATTTTATGAAAAAGGTTGGGAGCCTATGTTCTATTGGATCTGTGTGATAGAGTTCCTGAAGATACCAAATGGTGAAACCCAGATTGAGGCTGAAAAAACTTGTGGAAGTGTACATAGTTTAAGTAATTCAAACTTGATATTGAAATTCTGAAAACTCAGTCGATATCGTAAATTATTTAATATATACATAGAATAGATTGAATATAGTAATCTTAGTGCCAGTTAAAGAAGAAATGTTAAAGTGATAATTATTATGATTAGACATTTTTAAGAAATAAAATAGTAAGCTTTAAAACTAACGAGTATTTGAGCACTCCTTCCAATCTCGAATTCCATACAATAACAGTTTTATCAGCTCCGCCTGAAGCAAACCTGCGACCATCGCCAGAATAGGCAACACACAAAACAGTTGCCTTATGACCACGCAAAAGCTTAATAAGAGCACCATCGTTAGGGTCATAAACCATAACACCATCACCGGCGCTGACTATTAGCCGAGTTCCATCAGGACTAAATGACAAGCAGGTAACACTGTAAAGAAAAAAATATTATGGAATAATATTTCAATAAGTGTTCAAGTGAAATCACTTTGGTGGTATAAACAAGTAATTCTGGATGTTTGCGCATTGGATGCGGAAATGCATCTAGCATGTAAACATATGCAGTTTATATACAATAGTTGTGAATATTGCCAAACATATGCTACATTTAAATAAACTTTAGGTGTGAGGCTTTTTTCGACTTACGGTGATACATCACTCTTATTTCCATCGTGAATTTTATTGATCCATTTAGCAACAATATGCATAGTGCAATGTGATTAATTCAACAGATAACCTTCCTGAAATGAAATTGAATACAATACAAAAGTAGAAGTGTAAAGCCTTAGAAAACTTTATTTTTCAGTGACAGCTAAACTTTATTTTTAAAATAAAAGTATTCTTTTGCCAATTTAAGAATGTTAGTCAATTACAATACTTCGTATGATTGTTGAGATGATAATAATCAATTGTAAGCATTATTAAATCATAAGTAAAAGTTATAAAAAAGCAGCAAGTTGATATTTCTATATCAAATGAATAAAATCATTCAAATATTTCACAGGTGCAGTATCAAAGGGTATTGAGTTGTTAGACCAAATCATTTAAATAAACCACATCTTACAAATCGGACAAAACATAATCATTACAATAAGAACAAAATTTTTGTTTGTATCTTTACTTTTGTAACCAAGGTGACAACATCTTGGAATTGCCATCATCGTAAAATTTTATACCGTATATTAATGTATTTTATAACTGTAATAGAAATAATAAAAAAAGCTATACCGATAACGCAAATCAATTTAAATGTACAAATTATACCAATAACACAAATACCACTTTTCAAACAATTATATCTCGATGATAATTATTCAATGTTTGGCAAATACAACTCTAATATAAATAAAAAATAATAAGTATGAGTGATCAAAAATCAAGTGGGCAAAATTCTTATAAGAAAAATCAATAATTGCGTACCTTATCACACATATATAAAAATACATTTATGGAAAAAATGCTAAAATTGTTTGAAATAATAATATGTTTATGAATATTCAGCATTGTGAATGAAACTTTCAAATATCCAATAACTTTTTAATAAAACAAAAAAATACTTAAATTTATTTTAATATTATCTTCTAAAATTGTGTTTTTTTTTTACATTAGGGATACAAAATTGTCTATCGATCATTTTAAAAGCACTGTTAAAATATAATGTGATTTAGGTAATACAAATTAATATAAAAATAATTTTTAATTTTACAAAATCGAATAAAAAAATGTGTTAAATATATGTGTGATAAACATTGCCAAAAATTAAGGGTTATGGAGAAAAAAAATTAACACAATACTGCATTGAATTAGTTATTGCGATAAGTAATAAGTATATTAATACAGATGTATAAATCTGGCAGTATAAACATACATATTGCTTATTATTAGGGAACATAATTTTTTTCAGTTGTAGCACTGTGTATCTGTCAATTTGTAATCTTTCGTTGTCTATTAAACTTGTGTGGCTGACTTAAGTGAGTGAGGCGTTTTTATTGGTGTTTTTTTTTTGCTAGGATGTATCGTAATTGTGAAGTTTAGCAATGGATTGGTTATGAAGTTCTATTAACCCCGATGTAAAGGTAATTTTATGTTAATGTCAACATTTTGGCATTATTTGAAACTACATTATGTGAATACAAACTGGTGACGATCTAAAAGAAAACCATACATGTCAAATTATTTAAACGGGCTGTTTGTCTCTTCTTGGATTAGTATGTTATTGTATTGGCATAAATTTGTGTACAATGGTTCACTGTATGTGATTAATATGTGGGTTATTGACTTTCACCCAATAAATATTATTTATTTTCCAATAGGCACGAAGTATACCTACCGGCAATTTGTTTAGTGTACAATTTTGTGTATAGTTATTTATATTGACACTAGTTTTTCAGAACTTTTTTTCAAAATCAATTTGTTATAAAATTTGTTCCACCAGATAAATATTACCTGTTGACCTCTTGTAAATAAAATCTCAAGACTTAAGTGTTAATTTATTTATGAAGTATCTTAATATTAAGTATTTGTTTTTATTCTTTGCTATTATTTTAGCTAAGAAATATTTATTACCATTCAAAGTATTTTTTTAAATTCAAGCCGTCCTCCTTTCTTCAAATTTATGCTTTTAATTCTAATTATTTACTGTTTTAAATGTAAATCATATCAAAAAATTAACAATTACAACACAAGCCAGACAACACTGCGTTAATGTCTGAATTTCTGTATTTCAGTGTCTGCCGATTTATGCGCTACGGCACACTAGTGTGCTACAAGAAGTCTCAGGATGTGTCACTAATGTAGATGCCACAAAACTGTTCATTTTAAATATTGCTTATTCATTTAAAGTTTTTTCAACAGTATATAAATTCAGCGTCTGCACTTTCAAAGAAATATTTATCACAATCATACATAATGGTTATCGTGACTCACTGAGATTTGGTTATTTTAGCTATGACTTCCTTTATTCATATTAATAACATACATTTCCTTTTTAAGGTTTTTTTTATTTGGTGTGCTGCGGAACAAATCCCATTCATCAGTGTGCCGTGAAGCAAAAAAGTTTGACATACACTGCTATAATTCTATCATTTTCCATGTTGCTATTTTTGTAACACTGTTATATTTTTCTATATTGATAATCCACTGACTTGGTAGATAATTTTCTTGAAAGTTGAGTGTGCTTCTAAATACTTTTCATCATTTCTTATTTTCTAAATAAGAGAAACAATGAGCTTTAGGTTTGGCAGGGTGATCTCAGTCCATTTTTAATAACTGTTCTAAATTTTGTGTTTCTCAAAAAAATAAGCAACATCTTCAAAATATGTATTTTTTTACCATTGAATATATTTTTTAACCTGCCAACAAATCCTCAAATAAATATATTTTATATACTGTCTTTTCAGGTGTTTAATTCTTCATTTTTGAATAAAATACATATAACATATAAGATGGATTATAGCTATACAACATTTCCGAAGGAAATAGATATGCATAATAGGTGCTGTGTTGGTGCTGCATGGTGTATAAAGGTGAGCATAAAATCTATTTCACACTTTGGTTATGTAGGCCTCTTACATTTTCTTAGTATAACTTCTGTGCATCAAATAGATCACAACATAGCTCTAATCTACCTTTAAACAGTTATAAATGTTAAAATGTGTGCTCCATTCACGAAAAAAATGTGATTTTTAAATATAGGTGGCATATATATGTCTCTGGCATTCACATAGTACAAGAATGGTTCTTATAACTTCTCTGTGCAATATGTAATACAGTATGTCGTACGTGTGCTTAAATCTGTAATTATATATAATACAGAGAGATATGAGATTCTTAAATGTAAGTGACTAAAAAAATTATATTGAAAATAAAAAGCAATGTCATTTTGACAATTTTATTTGAATAACATTAGTATGCAATATTGCACAGTAGTATTTAAAAAAAATGATATATTCTCAGCAGTAAATATCCCAGGTTTTCTTTAGTATTTTTATCAAACCATTGAAATATCTGCTGAAAACCTCATCAAAAGTAAAATTAGTGCTTGTTAATAATGCTCAACAATTATTGCTAAAGATGACTTGTGACAATAGAATTTTTATCCTTCTTGGCTGTGCAGCCAAGGCTAATCCCTGAATTAAGGAAGTATTCTAGTCTAGAGGCATGAATTTTAGATATTTTTTCAAGTGCAATAAAAAGAAACCCAACAATATTTTTAGTTTACATTTTTTTACCAGATTTTTATTGCTGTTTGAAGAATACATAAAAATAAATCAAATGAAAAAAATTTCAATTCAGAAAGTTACAGGTTAAGTAATATAAGTGGGGGATTTCCGAAAAACGGCATACCCTGGTTGACATGAATCCAACCCTCCTAGTAATCCGAAATAAAAATTCTAAATAGAAACAAATACTGCTATTGTCTGAACTACGGTGACCAGAATATCTACTTTACACAATTATATAATAATATTTTTTTCAAATTGTTTCAGGATATATGCGGGATAATCTGTGCCATAATGACATGGTTCCTTATATTATATGCGGAATTCGTTGTCATGATGGTTATCCTGATACCAGGAACTACTAGTTCTCCAATTTATAGCTACATAAATATAGTTATTTTTCAATCATTTGCCTGCTTGGCATTTGCATCACATCTGCGCACAATGTTTACTGATCCAGTAAGTCTCTTATAACCCTTTCCCATCTTATTATTGTTATTTTTGTCTTAGAGAGATTCCCGTGAGATTTTTTTTATCAACCAGCATCACAAATATAAGCCATTTGCTACTCATACTTTTGATGTATACATTTTTTTATCTTTACCTGGAATTTGACTTATATCTAAGGCAACGGAATAGATCCATGAGGTAAAATGAGAAGTTACTGTGTGTCCATTAATATTTATCACTGCTCAATTTATGATTCATTCTGAATTCTGGGTAAAGCCAACTAATCATGTATCATATGAAAGTTTGATAACAATTGAATTTTTTAGATAAGATAAAAGAAGGAAACCACTTTTAAAACATTTATGTTCATTGATTCTTAAAAAAAAACAATGGATATTAGAGTTATTTCAAATAATAAAAAACATAGAACATGGGTTGGTTTTTTCAACTATAACTAGGCTTTCTATTTTTATATCATGTAATATTATGTTTTTTTTTAACACAACCCTCTATAACAGCTATATGATAATTATGATATGCAATAAATGACAATATTCTGTACTTTGTTTAGACAATGAAGTTGTCTTGTAATTTTTCAGAATTACTGGTTTTATTTATAAATGACTGTTTGTAAGATTGAAAGAATAATAGGAAAAATGTTTTTTTTTGTACGTACAATATAAAGTAGGTTATTAAATCGATCCATTCTGAACTTTCTCATATACATAAAATTTGTCTGCTGTGCTATTTCTTGAAATGTTTTCTTTCCATGCAGAGTTATTAATACAGCAATAAGAAAATAATTGGGTTGGTTTTTATGGAAGCTAGATGCATTAGGAATGTTTTACAACATAAAAAAAAAACAAAGAAATGTACTATGTTGTCACAATCACTTTAACAAATATATCCCTATGAGGAATCAGACCTCTGTACTGGGAACTCACTGACAGCCTGACAAGTGGGTTAATGTTGTTTCAAATTCCAAACCATTAATCACACAATTAATTGAAGACATAAATTCGTTTCTAAATTTTTCACTATATTCATGAAATCCACATACATGGTCACAGAATAAAAAAAACAAATAAGATTAACTATATATATAGATTAGATTTATATTTCATAAATATATTATATTTTGTGTAATATTATTTGTATCTAGCCATTTATCACTACATATGATATTTTCAGGGCGCTGTACCGAGGGGTAATGCCACTAAGGAGATGATAAAGCAAATGGGATTTCGAGAAGGTCAAGTTATTTTCAAATGCTCCAAGTGCTGTAGTATAAAGCCGGAACGTGCACATCACTGTTCTGTTTGTCAGCGGTGCATTCGGAAGATGGATCATCACTGCCCCTGGGTCAATAATTGCGTTGGAGAAAACAATCAAAAGTACTTCGTCCTTTTTACTGTAAGTATCTTTGTACACAGATTAAAGATATATTTTAAAATTAAAATTCATTACATCCAGAAAGTAATTGTTTTTGTTGAACTGTGAACTAAAGTCATTCATGTCCACATAGCAAATTATATACAATAAATCTGTCATCAATCTTGTGCTCTTTGGTTGCAGTGCCCATGGGCTCAAATCCTAATATGAACAGTTTAATAAAGCAATTTCCGATTGATGGTTTTGTGTTTCACAGCATGGATGCCATTAACCCCTCAATCCCATGTCCTCGTGAATGTATGCAAAGAATCCTAGAGGATTGTAACAGCTTATAATATTTTTATTTACTTTTGGTGATATTTATTAACATTTTGATCTGTTTTTTTTTTTTTTTGTCACATATTGAAGAACATTGGGGATAATCACATATTTTGCCCAGCATGCATTTCTCTTGCAGTATAAACAAAAGCTATACCTACTACAGAATGTGTATGTATTTATATTTTCTGTTATGCTTTTATCTATTTGTATTTATTATTTACAAATAATTTTCAGTGCTACATCAGCATCCACTGCTCGCAGTTGTAATATTATATAACCAGATTAGAGTAATTATGTGCGTAATTTTTTAATATCTTTTTCAATTTTTTTTCTTACATTTTTTTTTTATAAATCTGATAGAAAACTAATTCTGCTAACATAACATAAGTAGCAAATTATTTGAAATTTTTCAAAGCCAAAAATTATTATATTGATAAATATTTTTTCTGTTCATTTGTTTTATTATATATATACTTGTACAACCTATATAAAAGAATTATTCATTATTCTATACATTATAAAGATGACACATAAAATAAATGAACACTGATAAATTAATATTATTTGAGATAAATAATAATTTCATTTTTGAAAATATGTATTATGCCATGGTATTTTTCTCAGACACTTTTCTAAATGGTCTGGGATTAATAGGGTTAAATATCTTCTCACATCTGATCCTAAAAATGTAGTGTAGCATGAGGAATTAAAATTTCCAAACTCTTTCATATTTTCAACTTTCTGATTGCATGGTGATTGCACGATTGATGGTGAAGCAAGTGAATAATAATAATTTTTCTTGTAAAATAGCTTCTATTGTCGCAATGTAACTAGGTATTTAATCAGTCATGTTTACAAACTTAACAAAAAAAGGTCCAATAAGAACTGCTTTGTGAAATTGTATTAATCCTAAGTTAAACAGTGCAAAATGGTGATCATTTTTTTTTTCAACTTGAATTTTGATTTAAAAAAAATATCTGAAAGCCTAATGATTTATATGACTATTATTGATGGCTTTTAAGAAACGTTTACATGAAAAACTAATCATTATTTTTTCTGTCTTTACAGTTGTATATAGCGATGATCTCTGTACATTCATTGATACTTTCGCTTTATCAATTTGCATCATGCATCACACGAGAATGGCGTGAGTGTTCATCATACTCACCTCCAGCGACTGTAGTTCTTCTGTTGTTTCTCGTGTTTGAATCCCTCCTGTTTGCTGTCTTCACAGCTGTGATGCTTGGTACACAGCTGCAGGCTATTTGGAATGATGAAACGGTATACTTACTAGTTATTTCTATGAACATTATTTAGATATTAATCAATACGTGGAATAATCAAAGTTATTTTATATTAAAATGAACTTCCACTAGATATTAACTGTTGGTTAATCAGTGCAGAATATGCTATAAATTAAATATTTTTTTGTTGATAAAAATTCATAAAATTATTCTTAAATTTGCCTAATACCCAAACCGAGAGAGTAATTATAGAGAAGGGCATATGTATCAAACATTTATCCACATACATTCTGTTTGTATATAAAAATAGTTTTATGAATTAATCAGACTGTAGAAATGCCATAAAAAAATTCATTCGAAAAAATGATGCCCCACATTACAATACAGATATAAGTTGGTAAAAATCATTGTGACCATAATAGAGCACAGTGTGCAAAATTTCATGATTTTTTTCAACAATAGCATTGTTTTGTTAATAGACTGTTCGAGTAAAATTACATTTTTTTTGTGCTGTATATAAACAGGTCATTATTTTCCCCTCATCGGTTAATTACTGGAAATATATGATTACAGTCTCATATGCTGGTGTAAAATATTAAATATATACAATAAATAGCTGCCTTACCTAGGCTATAATGTTTGTTGTTTGTCACAAATATCATCAATATTTTACTTTTACAATATTCGTTGCCAGTTTTCACACTAATTATCATTTTACTATTTTTTTTTTCATTATTTTTGTCATTTGGATCTATTGTTATTAACTAACCTAACAATTGATGTATGAGTTAAAAATATAAATATATATGTATATAGATATTGTTTTTATTGCAGGGAATAGAGCAACTTAAGAAAGAGGAAGCACGCTGGGTGCGCAAGTCTCGCTGGAAAAGCATTCAATCAGTGTTCGGAAGATTTTCAATTGGATGGTTTTCACCGTTTACACAGCCTACACCAAATAAAATGCAAAACCATCTATATAGTGTGTAAAATTACTTGGAAATTCTTGAATTATACCTTAAGAAAAACACACAAACAAGACTTATTTAAATTATACTGAAATCCATACAAGAGAAATATAAATCTTTTCGAAAGTTATGTTAAATATTTCTATAAATACTGTCACTATGTTTTAATTGCATAGTCCAAGAAAAACCTTTTTGAAATTTTCAACAAAGGTATTATATTAACATTTTATAACTGAAGTGAAAGAAAGGTGAACTTTTCTTGTATGGAATTTGAGTTCTTGAAACTTTTCCAGTTCTATCGCATCTGTGTTATAAGACGCCGAAGGGCGAAAGCCGGGTTATGAGTGACAAAATATGTGGAAATAAATGTACATAGTTTCAACAATTCAAATTTGATATTGAAACTTCATCAAGTTTTCCTTTCATCAAGAAGACCTTCTGTCGATATTGTAAATTTTCTTCTTTGGATTAAGACATTATTTGAAATGGAGAGTGATTTGATTTCACTTGGGAGTATTTAGTGATAATCATTTTTGAAACGTAAATTTTTTTGTTTCTCTCTTTCTTTAAAGTGCTTGATTTAAATAAAAAAATGATTCGGAAAACGGTGAAAATAATATAATCTAGAGGTTTTTTGATATTAAAAAGTAACATATCACAAAAGAAAAAAATATTTATTTTACTTTTTAATTCATATTTTCCTTTTTTATGTTAGCAATATATTCTTTTGATCTTTCAGTTAAATTAAATTAATATTGATGGTCATTTATTATGGTATGTCAATGTATTTATGCGATTTGCAATTTTTTTTTTTTTTGAATTTGGCTTCACAGGATCCTTTTTTTATATCAATCGCAATCAAAAATTTTGACATAATTGTTTTATATTATTCTAATCAGTATTTTATGTCAATATATTTTGATAGGTAGAAGAGTATACAATTGATAAATTTTTCAAAAAAGTACACTCAAAAACATTTATGTCTTGAATAGTATATTATCATATTTTCTAATAAACACTTTATCGTGAGACAAAGAAATAATGCATACTATTGGGCAAAGGAACAAAACTGTCCAGCAGTGTTTCTTAACCTCTTAACTCTATTGGGACTCAATTTGGAACTGTAAATGGTTTTATCCCTGTGCAGATTTATCCATAAGCTTTTACCCTGTCCAGTTGTGTCCTATAATCGGCAACATATTGGCTCTAGTCTTTTTCTTCAATATACATATTTTTCATAAATAGTTAAATTCTTTTGTTTTAAAAAAAATATTCACCTTAAATTGAGCTACTATCCATTATATCATTATATTATCTAAATTGTATTTTTAAAAAGTCCTTTTTTTCTTAAATTTTAGTAGTCACTCCAAGTATGCAAATAGTACTACCGACTTTCAATGACATACCACTCTAAATGTCCACACACCTGCTTATATTGGCTGTGCCAAATTATGCTATTTTCACACTGCATCAAGTTTTACCAAGTTTTCGCTATGTTATTTTCAGTATTTCTGCCATTGATAAGTAATTTGCAACTTTGCCATTTTTGTTTTGTAATGCTGAAAAATTATTTATTGTCTAGTTTATATGTGAGACTTAATCAATGTATGTTAAATAACAGCATACTTCTACATGTTTTATACAAGTAGAAGCTTTGACTGTTGTTTTTTAGGTATGGTTTTACGCTCTGTATAAAGAACCTTGCGAGTACCAGGTATTTCTTTAAACCAGTTTAAATAGTTTAAGCTTTTTTTTTAAATAATAAAAACACATTTTTATTACTATCTCCACAATATATTTTATGATTAGAATCAGTTTTGCTCATCACGAGCACGAGCATTATTAACCGATTCAATTTTAGTTGATAATGCTCATAAGTCATAATGGTTTATTGGTTAACTGTCTATTTTACTATTACTATTTTTATTTAATTTGAAAAGATCCTGAGCATAAATAACCATGCTTGTGTGTTTTATGTTTATTTAGTATTTTAAGTACTGAGCACATGTAACATAGAGCGAAGGCAGCTACGCTTCAAAAAATGATATTATTGTAAATATTCCAGATTTATTATTAAGTTATGAAAAATGTAGTAATTTTAAGCGTTGGTAATTTTAATCAAGGGCTCATGGGCTGTCTTACATTTAGATGTCCTAGTCAGATATTCATAAAAAAACTCCTCATGTTTGCTTAGATCCGGCATTATTAATTTACTTCAAAGTACAAAGGCATATTTATTCTTTTTTATGTGATGTCTGAATTGCTGATATTATAATATATTAATGTCAGAGAATTGAATGCAAAATTAATGTTCTATAAGCTTTGCAATTCCTTTCAATAATATTGTTGGGGTTTACTTAGCTTAAGAATTATTTCAATTCTAGCTTACTTTAGGTATTTTTTTTACTGTCTTAAGAGTTACGTACTATCTTCATGTTATATTAAATATAGGCAAGCTTTTGAGGAAATATTTTTGTGACATTTTAGACAATGCGAACAAATTATATTAATATAGTTAATCATTTAACATTATTTCAATATAAATTAAATTATTTTTTTGCTTTCATAAATTTGGTTATGTTGAGAAAATGTTTCATTTATAAAAGAATATTTATATTACTTTTTAAGTTTGTTTACATTTTTTTGTTATTTTTCTTGTTTTTTTTTTTGTTTATGAGGTTGATAGAATTAACCACAGGTATGAAAATATAAGGCTGATTGTTGGCAATTGAAATTTAATGGAAATCTTATTATTTCAAAATGTATGGACTAATTTGGAGGAATTGATGGTTACTCATAAGCCACTCGTGACAATCCAAAGTATGATCACGTAGAATGCAGTATAGAAAAAATGTAGTCACTTTTTTTTTGATAAACCCATGTAAGTGTACGATATAACAGATTTGGAAAATGATTAAGAAACTGATAACCAATTAGATTGTTTATTTATTGGTTTTATTTAAATGTTGTACAAATTGTACATTAAAATAGCCCAAATTTTTCAATAATTTCATATCTATCAACCTTTTGCTATATGGATTGAAAGTGATGAATATTAATATGAGTATTTGTAAAAACTGTGTTGAAGAATCTTTTCAGAGTTTTGCTTGATATTATGAATGCTATTGATTTTAAGAGGTTATTGAAAATAAACAAGTCATGCTTTCTCATTCAGTTGGTAGATTTCATTATCTTTAATTTTTGAATGAAGATTTAGTTAACATGAACCTTTTTGTTATTTTCAATGGCAAATGTGTTTCCAGGGTGAAGATTTTTGTTTATTGTTATGAAAATATAAATTGCAGTACTTAATAAACTTATAGCTGTGTTTTTTGTATACAGCTATAACCAATAAACTAAACGTATAAAACTTGCAGTGTTCCTCTACTACTCAGAAATGTGTTTCATCATATTGAGGATTAAAATTGACATCTTTACGATTTTTATGCAGTCTTATAAATAAATATATTGGAAAATTCACTGGCTCTTCTCATTGAAATATTGCATTTAAAAATAAAATGTTTTTTTGTTCCAATATATATAACAAAACGTTATAGCAATTGTGTGCATTATAATAATAAAGGATATTGCATAAAATAATTAATAACAGCAATCTAATAACTCTGATAACCAAACATATTTGCTTAAAAAAGATAACGAAAACCTGGTTTCATATAGTTTCGTTTGCATATGTATTTATTCCATGATAATTTATTTTGCACAATAATTAAACTAGAGTTGCGACTGATTAAAAACAATAACTGCTGTAGTATTAAAAAAAAAAAAAAAACTACCTGGCCACAAAACAGATTAAGCGACAAAAAGCAGAAAGTGTTAATAAACAATACAGAACTCCTTTCAACTGAGCCTTAAAATATGTTACATACTGCAGGTTCCTGAATACCACTTCTAAAAAAAGTTGCTTCTATGACTGAAACAATCCCGGAACAAATATTATAAAAGAAAGATGTATGGATCAAAACATATATTCCTATTCTTATCAGTTTATTTACAATACTATCATTACATCTACAATAGAAAATTTCTTTTAAGGTGTTAACTGTCACTTCTTGATGGAAAGGCATTATATTTTAAATAATAAAAACACATTTTTTAGTACTTATTTCCACAATATATTTTTTGATCAGGACATCGCGAGCATTATCAGTTGATAATGCTCGCGATGAGCGAAACCGGTCCTGATCAAAAAAATATATTGTGGAAATAAGTACTAAAAAAATGTGTTTTTATTATTTAAAATAGAAAATTTAGTAAAGCTTAACACAAATTCTTACAAGTATGACAGCAAATATATAATGTTTTTTTTTAATCCAGGGAGATAATTCTTAGATACGCAAAGCATCAACTTAACGACTATTCTTTTCTAATGTCATTTATATAATTGAACACTAAATGAAACAACGTTTTGAGGATGCATGACATAAATGTTATCAAATCATATTTTACTTATATGGCTTCAATAATTTTTTGATATATTATATAAATGTCCATGTTGAATGTTGAGTTTAAGATAAAGCAGCGTTTCTTAAACAGTGCTTAAATATTTTTCAAAAATGTTCTGTAACATACTGGAAATATATTTCTATGTCTATGTAAGCTCGAAAAGTGCTGAGCTACTTTGAATAATTGCAGATATATCATCTATTCATAAAAATACTTAAATATGAAATATTGTACCTAAGTATATAATAAATTATATTTTTAGGGTTGGACATTCCTTCCTGTACTATGATTATAAAATGTAATTAACGTTGAAAGTATTCTTAGCATTGAATAGTTGCTTTTTTGCCTATTCGATGAAACCCTATCTAAAATTAAAAGCAATATTTTAATGATCTTTGGGAACCTTATGAAAAAAAATACACAAGTGACTGAGAGTCATGAAAATCAAGATGAAAGGAATTCTGTGGTTTCAATCATTGATTAATTGTTGACAATTAATGCATAAAATTTGATTGACTGTAATTGACTAAAGCAATGGTAGAATTATTATTATTAATTTTAAATTTGTTAAATGACATAATGTACTGAACTTTTTCTATTTAGATTATTGCATATTATACATTATATTAAAATAATAGATAATATTCTCAAAAGTGCCTCAGTGGCAAGTATGCTTGTTGCATCTTCGGCATACATCTTTTTTGGCCTCTGACTTCCAAGGGCATTTGAGTGTTGGCATTTAAGCAGTTAGAGTGTTGGTTATTTAAAATTTAATTTGTCATTTGCAGTATTTCAAATTTTAATTGCCATATCTATGATTCAGATTTCCCAGTGCGTATTTTTTTTTCAAAGGTATATAAAATATAATTTGTGCTAGTAGTACAAATTTCAGTCTGTCAAAAGATTATTTGATATTATTTTTAAATGGTGGGTATTATGTAATATAGCATTTTTTTTTATGATTGAATTCATTCTGAAGTGTTTTCTTTAGCTTGCATTAAAACAAGTTCACATATGTGATATGCTTAGAGCAGAAATGTTACAAATTTATTAAACTTAATGGATATCTCAGTGTTATAAAAAATAAGTTGTGACTAAATGTTGTATTCCTGAGTCACTTGTATAATTTTTAAGGTTTGAGATCAATATTTATAACGATATTGTTTGTGAATGAAGGTGTATTTGAGGGTAAATGAGTAACTAAATATTGCACCAAATAAAATTGTGATGAAATAATTGGAGTTCTATCATTACATGTTTACATATGCTAGTTTTTACAAAGTTTTGATTAAAAATTAAAGCAGTATTTTGTGCCTTTCTTGTTCCTTACCTTGTTGGAATCAATTACTTTACATTAGATCTATATGATCAAATTCAAAGGAGCCCCTTAATCTAGTCTATATGCAATTTTTTATTTGATTGAAAAAAATAGTTTGAAATACCACTATCATAATAGTGATTCAGTGTTGTTGATGGCAGCTAAATGTCATAGCACATTTTTCTGACAAAGATACACATGACGATATATGGTGTAAGTAAATTAATCGAGTACATGGTGCAGAAAGCAACCTTGATGGCTTCTGTCATTGATCTCATGATTCCCAGTACAAACAATGCTTTTTTTCAATTGACTTATCGGTAATCTTATCGCTTCTATCCCTACTCTTTTCGTTCAATGGAGCCTAAATAGCTGAGTAACAAACAGTTCTCATAAAAAATCTCAATTAAGATATCTTCATCAGAAGCCTTTATGCTTGTCATTAGAAGTAGATATGAATTTACAAAGAAAGTATTTATCAGGTAAATTATGTTATAGCTTGTAATGAAAACATTTCTGATAGCCAACAATGTACATTAGGAACCCAAATCAAAGTTTTTAAGGGCTCTCCAAATATAAACAATAATTGCAGGAAAGTCGTAAAAGCCATAAGAATATACAATATATTATAAATATTAGGTAATCCCGGAATTAATGTCGTTTTTTTTCAATAAGACTCAAATTTGATTTAAATTTTTTTTTTAAACAATGTTGTGCATGACTTTTTGCCATCTATTTTCATGATCTTAAATTCCTTTCTCATAAAAGTTCTTTGGTTTAGATTGGAAGAACTCTGAGAGACCTGATTTTAGTTCTAAAAATAATAACACACGTCTTTACTAGTCAATGGACCCAAACATACTGAGTCAAAGTTGCGTATTGAGAAAACAACATTAATTCTGGGATTACGTAATATTTATGAAAAACTACAAGCCAGTGAACTGGAGAAGCTGATGAAGGAAACAGCATGTCATGCGGTGTAAGTGGAAATAAGATAAAAAATATGAATGGCATCACAAGAAATTGATATTTAAGCCTAAAAAATTCTAATTACCTTTTACTAAGTACGATTTGAGCACTTTAATTTCACTACTTTTAAGAAATTACTTGCACTTTTCACAGATCATTACAAATCCTCATTTTAGACATTTTGGACATGATTTATGGCAGACAATTTACGAGTTTACATCTCTCATTTATTTTAAATGTTTGATCTGTTTCCGAAAAGTTTACCCTGGTTGATAATCAATTTATAATATTTAATCACTGCAAATTTACCTACAACAGCTAGCTATTGTTGTATTACAATTGTAAGGTATAAACCAAAATGTATTGTAGCAGAAGTCCTGTCACCTTCACTGTAATTGTGGATTTACAATTGAAAAAGCTAAATATAATATTATGATGACTGTAAATAGTACTACCAATGCTTAAACCGTCACTGAAAAAAGAAAGATTCCTTTAAATATTTTTTTGTGCTCAAAAAGCAATACATTGAACAAAATGTTTAAAAACCTAAAGACGACTTTATGTATAGTTATATAGCTGTTTATAGAGGTGTTTAAGTAGATATATTTATTGAATTGGCATTTACTTCGTAGAACTCCAGTATAACACGGTGAAAAAATAGCAATGTATTTTAGTACTAGAATTTTTTTATAAGATATAGATGATAGCTATTTCGGCTCACGCCATCGTTAGTTCCGACGATGGCGTGGGCTGAAATAGCTATCAACTATATCTTATAAAAAAAAAATGTTGAATTAAAATACATTGCTATTTTTTCACTGTATTTTAAGTAGATAAACATACAAATTTTGTGGGAATACTAATAAAGATCTGAAAGAGGAATTGGTCTACCATATTATTTTCCAAGAAAATCGTGCCTCAAAATTGGTTCTCGAGGGAAAGTTAAAATAATTGTAAATCGTTCTTTCTCTCCACAATCAATACTTGGAATAGATATATAATATAAAAATGAAAAAGATTACGGGTGAGTGATTGTTTCTTGGTGTTGTTGGATTATTTGACAGTTATCCTCAAATATAATACAATGGAAAATTAAGCTATTTTAAACACTGTTTTTGCAACCTAACGTAACGTTTATGGCAAGGGCAGGGGTTGTTGAAACCGCAAGAGTGGGCTAATATAGAAGTAAAATGATAATATTAAAATGAAACCATTCAAAAAAGGTCGAACTGGTTGTTTCATTAATGAAAGGGAAAATAAGAAATCCAATTTAAATTAAAAAAAAATCAACAAAAAAGTTTATTAACGTAATAAAATAACAAATAAATTCAACAAAGCATAACTTATGTACAATCAGATAATGGAATCTGCAAACGAGCCTCATAATAATATTACTATCAATAATGATAAGTTTTTCACACAGTTATTAAATATCTTTTATATCCGTGAGATGAACGAATGACTTAGCACGCGACCCATGGGGCCATTTGATATGATCAACGATCGGTGATTTGATGAGCGCGAACAACTACGGGGTAATTATTTTTTATGGTGATGATCCCCGCCACCGCCGTAGCCTCCGCCGCCACTGTATGAATCGTGACCGCCTCCGCCACCGCCGCCATGTCCTCCACCGACGCTGTAATCATATCCGCCACCACTGCTGCCACCGGAAGAGAATCCGTGTCCGCTGGAGTATCCACCGCCGCCTCCTGAAGCGGAAAATCCGCCACCGCCTCCGTGTCCACCGCCGGCACTGTAACTATCGTGGCCACCTCCTCCGTATGAATATCCTCCGCTTCCACCGTGGGATCCACCGCCACCTCCGCTATATCCATCGAATCCTCCTGACGAGAATCCACCGGAAGAGTGACCACCGCCGCCACCACCGCCTGAGTATCCTCCATGGCCTGAATCTCCGAATCCACCTCCGATATCGTGACCGCTGTCATGGCCGCCTCCGTATCCGCCACCGCCGCCGCCGCCGCCGCCATGTCCGCCGCTGATTCCACCACTGAATCCACCTCCATGACCGCCTCCGTATCCTCCTCCTCCACCGCCTCCATGTCCTCCGCCGATTTCGATATCATGGCCGCCTCCTAATCCACCGCCGAATCCACCTCCGAATCCACCGCCATGACCGCCGCCAAATCCTCCATGGCCACCACTGAAGCCTCCGCCTAGTCCTCCTCCGTGACCACCGCCAAATCCTCCGCCGAAATCTCCACCGTAGCCGCCGCCAAATCCTCCGTCTCCACCACTTCCATGCAGATGGTCAATGAATCCACCATGGAGGTGTTCAGCGAAGGAACCACCGCCGCCACTGTGGCCGCCGCCACCACCGCCATGACCTCCTCCATGTCCACCGCCATAGTCACCTCCTCCGTGACCTCCGCCATGACCACTATCATGTATTAGCACCTCCTTCTGGTGGTGGATTTCGTGGTGTTCCTCTGGTATGTGGACTCGAATGTGAACACTGCAACAAAAACAGAAAATATTTATCGTTATATGGAAGTGAAAGTTCAACTTTCATTCATACGAATTGAAATCGCTCTATAGGCAAGTTAGGTAGGTGTTTATTGCGAATACCTCCAAGTCGTTTTTAAAGAACAATGCCTTTGTTATTCACAATTACCAAGAAAATGTAATGTAATATATTATATATCACATCAAGTAAATTGGAAGTTAAGGTTGACATGTTTAATTTTACAAAAATAAGTTACACGACACTTGAATGTTTTAACAAATCGCTCGCAATAAAAAAATAATAATATATCATTACAACATACGCAAAAACGACGCATTACAAAATTATATTAAGCAAAATAATGCAGATTTTTTCAAGCAGGTCCAATTTTGCATATGAAGAAGGTAATATAAAATGATAGGAAAAAATGAAAACAATAAATATGTATATATTAAATACTAACTGCTCATGTCCAAATGTTGCTTCGCTAACCGCAATTGTCGCAAGTACTGCACAGGTCAGCTGAAATTAAATACCAATAATCCATTTTTATAGTATTCAATAATCATATAATTTTTAATAAGCACTGTAGTGTGAATTTTAATAAGCAATGAAGTTGACAGCACTTTTAAATTTAAAAACAATTGAATTTGGAAAAATTTCTTTTGAACTAAGAATAATCTTGATCTAACAATAAATTTTATCAATAAGCCAATAATCAAGATGAAAGAATTATATATATATATTGAAAGTTATGTAATATTTTGTAAATTTTAGTTTAAATAGATATTTGGTATTATTTTCAATTTTAATCCCATCAGCAGCTAAAAAATAATGCACACAGAAAAAACTGCACTGCTTATATTATATTAGTACAATATAAGAAATAATATTATTCCAATGAATCACATGTATGAGGAAGGAGTGTTAAAATATTGCGTGAAACTGATTTTGGCGGTCGCAATATGATAATATTCAAAATTCAACATATTGTTAAAAATGTCAAAAAAGCATAAATATATAAATATACGATTATATGACATTGATCGTGCGACCAATGTGACACAATTATTTTTATTATCACAGAATAACTCTATAGTCATAAAAATTAGATACACTCGCTTGAATAAAGCTTTCATAAAAAAGAATATGTTCTATAGATTGCGATAAGATTTGCGATTACATTAAAAATATTCTTTTCTTGCGAATTTTTTTTATAATCTAGCCGTCGTATTCATGGTGATAATGAAAATTTTATTTCCCGAAATAGCACAAACAATAGAATAAATTTAAAGTAAAATTCACTGTCGTTTAAAAATTGAATAGACAATGGAACTAAATGAGTATTGAAATTTATGTAAGTTTTTTTTTGATAACAACCAAATTTGTTATGATTGTATTGATTAGTTTTTTATGTTTTTAGGATTGGAATGAATTTACTCACTTTCAAAAGGGAAGCCATCGTTTATCTTGACTTCCTCACTAAGATAAAAGTTGTCTTCTTGCGCAGTTGTTCTAGTGAACGTATGACTGAATTATTTAAATTTGGTTTAGTGGACGCACTTCCCCGAATCTCTTTCGAGTTGGTTGTGATGCTTAAACTAAGTAACGGGCCCAATTTATACTTAGCGAGAGTAACTGAGTAAATTGTGGGGGGTAAGTAGTGCCGGGGCGTCCTAACTCTACAGAAGTATAGTGGGAGAGAGGAACACCTGACCCCACGGCTGTTTTCTTTTTGCAGTCACTTTTCATCTTCGCTCGTGATAATGAACCGAGCGCAGTCTCTGTTCTTACATTACAACTTTTTCTCACCGAGAGCAATTATTTTGTACGCGGCTTTGTTTTTCGGCGAGTATCAGATATATATATCAACGCTTTAACATTCCTATAACTGAAACAATTTTACTATTAATTATGCCGCCATTATTTTAATAGCGTAGGCTTTAGGATATCACTTTCAAAAGAAAGTAAAAACCAAAATTCTTGAAGCTAGCTTGCGTAGATTGTTATTTTAAGATTTGACTACAAAATTTACTTCATATCATAAGAAAAAAAAAACATTTCAACGCTTTCCTCCGCGATTTAGAACAAATATTTCTTAAATTTAAAATGTTTGGCCTCTAAGTAAATCTAGTTCTGATGGTCGCTTAAATTTATTAAACGTCACCCAATTTATCATCAAGTCATAAGACAGGCATGGAAGTATATGGATAACTATTATTTTGGATGTTTTTTTAAATGTTCAATCTTCATTCATTTTAACATTTTAAAAATAGTGTTGAAATATACTGTAGTAATTTCATAAAAGATATCAACGCAACGCTTGCAATAATTTAATTTTGTAGTGCTTTGGTACTACGCAGCGTAGATGAGCTACGCCGCCCAGAATTGACTAAAGCTTAGTAATATAAAAATTGAGTCGTAATACAGACATTTGAAAAAAAAAAATACCGCTGAGAATCAAATCAATTTATGTAAATCCTCTGAGGATTTCATTCATCAAAACTTAATAAAAACAATTTTTGAATAGTTTTAATATTACCATTCGTTTTGATAACTTATAGACTACAGTTTAGTTATTTAGAATGACCACAACATTTAACCTTCATGCTTGTTGAAGAATACTACATTTATACAGATAAGATTATAGAAAATTTAGTTTAATGCTACATCAAACAAGCGATTATTGATCCATTTAATTTTAAGTAGTTGATTTAGTTTACTCACTAATCGAAAGTGTTGTGTATTTAGTATGTAAGATTGTTAGTATGTATAATACAATTGATAGTCTTTGAAAAATCCTTTATTAAAAAAAATGTGAATGATGGTCATTCTTTTTGACTATCGAGCGCTCATAATAACCTGTATACGGTCAAAATACAGTCATTTTTCATATCCTGGAAACTAGTTCGTTTTGCAGTTAATATATCTCATTAGTAGTAATATCGAATCAGGCCGATATATATTATACTTGAAGTTATTGATCCAATTATTGTGATGACCTTATGATTTTCAACTGTGAACAATCTGAAATGTTACAATAAATCTTCAGAGTACATATGGATCATCCAAACGTTGATCGGAGCTTTTACCAATAAGAGGAAAACTAGTATGTATTTCAAAGAAAAGCTTAATAACATCAATTCTATATATTTGCTTTATTGAAATATATAATGCTTATGTATTTTTAACTATTGTAAATGATTTTGAGTTCATTTTAGATTAAAGTTCACCTTTTTAAAACACGAAAAGAAGTTTTTAAGCCAAATGTTTGATTACAGAGTAAATTGTGTTTTTGCTATTCATTTTTGATACCAATAAAAATTGGAAATATTCTATTAAATGAAATCATTTTTCATCTTTTAAGGTAATTCATCCAGTTTTATACAAGATTACCAATATTCTTTAACATGTTTCTTCAAAATTTACTAATCAACTATGTAGTAATGTATTATCATTTAATCTAGTATTACGTCATCTTTCCTTTTCTTTGCGTACATATTGTATTTTGAAAGTATCACAAGGCTGGAAATAGATGTCAATCAACCTCTGATAGCATACAAATGTGATGGTTATTTGAATCCGTGTTCTTAGAAGCATGAAGATGTTGAAAGCCGAATGCCAGATAAGAAGTAAAATACTATGGAAGAATAATATAATAATAAGGAAGGTAATAACAAAACGCTGAATTCATTTTTCTATAAAGCACCCATTTAATTCCAATATTTCGACTTCTTATATATAATTAAGTTTGTATAATGCAAATGCTGTGGATATTGAAATATTTTTTGAGCAAATTAAATTAAATCAAATATCCAACACAGCAATTTCAAACAGTCATCGAAATTAACATGCTCCGCAATTGGCATTCGCAATTTAAATGTAATGGAGATTTTCCCATATTTATATTTATAATATTTTTTTTGCAAATTGTCCGGATTATTTCATGTTTGAAATGTGATGTCAGATTTAAAATCATTTTTATAACACAAACTATATTAGAGTAGAGAAATTCATACGTATATCTTATACGAATATTTGTTAAAAATGATTTAAAAGCTATAAAGCGCAAAAACGAAGAAATCATGAAAATAGATGGTCAAAATACAGATTATTAATAATTAGTAGTTAGTGTACAGTCAGAATGATTGAGGTGTTATAATACTAAACCGATATGGTTAAATCTAATTGAGGTTAAGCTAAAAAATGATTTCATTCAGTAGAAGCCAAAATCATGTATTTTTTTAAATAGAATGTGATCAAATAATAAATAAGATTTTTCCATAACACACTAGTGTGTCTACTGCGGTAAATAGGAAGAAATTTAATGTAAAAGAATGAATATTGTTATTCGTGTTTTTGTGGATAAATTAAATATTTATGAGATAAGAAAACGATGCAACTCCATTAGTTTTAATTAAGAAAAATGCACCATCATGTATAATTAAGAAGATTCGTAGATTTAGAGATTCTGCAAGTCTTAAGAGTGAGTTTACACATGCGAATTTAATGCAACAATACTGACAGGTGAAAGATATACATTTATAATATTTAAATACAAATTCAAATGTAAATATTCAGCAAGCATCATGCTAAAGTTTAACTAACCTCGTTCATATAAAGTATAACGAAATTACAAACATGACATTTGTTTTTCTAGTAGTTAATTTTAAGATTCAACGTCTTGTATAATAGAACAATAACGTATTTCCCAGTATTCCCAGTCTAATAATCCGAAAATGATGTTAATTTTGCAGAAAGTAATGTTAATAAAGCTTCTATAAATTAAAAATAATTAATGGAGACTAAACGTAAGTAGCGTTTATATTGATGTTAAGTAAATATTTAAAAAATGGACCAGTAGAAGCGAAATGCATATAATCAAAAGCAACAGAGCTAGTATTTGTATAGAAACTTTTATTGATTGAGTTTCTATTAGTGTATTAATTATCATAACTTATTATTTTTCATCCACTAATTATCAATAATTTATTTATATTAAATGTACTCATCATTATAAAGAGCTATTTTCGACATTGTTTATTTGTATTGTCAAAAATTCAAATTGATATAATGAAAAATATAATTAATAATTAAAATCAGCGTTGTATATCCCTTTTACATACAAAAACTGGTAATAATACCTGAAATATTTCGCGGCCGATTTTTTTATTTTTATTAAAGTTCTAGAATATATACATATCTACAGTAGAAAACAAAGAAAAGCATTAGATAAAGTATTTGTCATTGTGGAGAATCACAGTTATTAAATACTTAACTATTTTATATTTATTCTAACAAGCAACATAAACAAAGATTTTCATTTTGCTTAAATGCATATAATAAAAGTAAAGATTGAAGATATATAAATAAAATTTCATTCATTATTTCGGCTAGTTAGCTATTATAATCGATGGCAATCTTATAAATACGTTACTCAATATAAATATTTAAGTCCGACTTTTTATTTCATTCTATTCGTGAAAAGTGTGAAAGTCGAACAAATATATGGTAGCCATTAAATATTTTGATGTCGAATTGACTGGTAATAAAAGCAAATGTAATGTTATTTTCAAACGAAATGTATGTATTAAAGCAGTGGTTATCAAGTGTCACTCGTTGCAATAGTTTTAGCTACTTATGTATTTACTGAAAATATTATATAACAATGCGTATAAAAGTAATATCGTAATTCATATAAATTCTGTATTTTTTGATCATTGCATCAAATAAACTGGTAAGAAGTAAATATCAGTTGGTCTCTAAGACGTGCTATATATATATATATATATACATAAAAGAAAAACGATTTAATCATCCACATGTAAAGTGTAATATCACACGTTTATTTTATTATATAATGTTGATCCTCAAAGACACTAAGCGTGAAAGTTTTTAAAATAAAGCAAACATATAGTTAAACACCCAACCTTACTTTGGTTACGCTTGGGTAGTGTTTCTTAAAATTTTAGTACTTGGCTCCTCCTTGTATCTAAAAGTATACTATCGCACTACCTTTAAAAATATTTAGTAAAAATATATTTTTCGCAATATTTTATTAACGAGATATTCTCGATTCGTATTTAGATTAAACGCGTAGCACATTCATTTCTCTTCCGCCACGACAGATTTTCAGTACACAGATACACAGGATGCCTTATATCACGTAAACTAAGTGGCTAAGCAAGTCACATTTCCTTTTTCTTTTTTTTCACTCTTCTTTTACGCACAATAGTGCACGGTTTAACATTCGGTCCGTGCAGCTCTGTATCGAGCCAAGAATATGAGGAGTAAAATCGATTCTTTTTATTAGTATTGCGTTTTAGAAGGTGGCCGTGTAACAGCAGCTGCATACACATAACGAGTGAGGGTGGGACTACCAACTTGTAACGACTTACGCACAAAAGAATAACTCTGTTAGTAGTGGTAATATCGTATGTGCTTATTAATTTAAATACTTTTGAAGTGAGACTAATTTTAAGAAAAATTAAATCACAATCCAACAGTGCGTAATGGTTTTTTTTAATCTGAAAAAGTGATAAAAACCCCATTTCACACAGATATGTGGTGGTAAATGATAGGACTCCCAGCCTTTCTAAATATATATGTCATGAAAGAATATTACGTTTCATGTAGCATAATTAAAAAGGTTCCTTCGGAAAATATTTATATTGTAATTTTAATATCAAGAAGAGTTTCGATGTCTTTTTGAGCTTGAACATCACTGAACTAGTCATTGAATCATACATAAAAATCTAATAAATATTCAAAGCATATGGAGATTCTACGAAACACTTTTAAATTCAATTGCAGATATTGCTTAATACTTTTTACCGGCCATCCGATTTGTCAATCAAAGCGAACAAAGAATGCAAAAAAGAAGAAAGTCCATAACGGAAGAACTATGTATTTGTTTACTTAATTCGACATTTAACAATCCTGTTTTATTACTCCGCATGTATTTAATCATTTACTATGTTCATTAATCAAATTACTAAGCTAAACAGTTAAAAAGAATTTTCTATACGTTCAAAAATTTCTTTATCAAACGCATTTGCTTTTATAATTATGAACTAGTAGCATAATCAGCATAGTTTTATATTATTTGAATGCATGGGCAAGTTTACTGATTTTTAGCATAAAAAATAAGTTTTCAAAAATATGTATCAATTCTATAAATGATGCTTATTATATTCATCTCCATAAAATGGCAACAATCAAAATATTCACATGCTCCAATATTTTTCAAACTTATAATCGGATTGTTGAATTTCGAATTTCGAATTCAGAATTATATTAAAAAGTTCATTCTCTTTATAAATATGAATGTTTCTTGATAGTATGTCAGCTGAACAACGTCTAAACACAGAGTTCTGCACATCATAATTATAGTTCTATGTATTCTGTGTTTGGCTATGAATTATTTAGTCATAAGTCTATGATATAATATGGGAGATGATTGGCCGCGTTCGTGAATATATTGCATTTCTGAATAAGGGCGTGATGAATTCAATAATACGATCACTTTAATTACAGTCAACTATTATAAGACGACACATCTAAAAAACAACGCCCTCAAATTTTGAAAAAGGCTATTTTCCTTAGTATTTGTTTCCACGAGAGTAATAATTTATGTAAGTGTTAAATAAAAATACAATTCATATTAAAAATGAAATCAAATATATGAGAGAAACAATGGAAATAGAGAAGTTTATAATTTTAGAAAAAGGTATATGAACAAAACTTTTCTTTACGTGATCAATACTATAGTAAAGAGTAATAAAATACGACAAAATACTAGTTATCTTGGTTACTGTTCACAATGAAAAATAAAAGTATAAATTACTCTTGGATGCTGTCAATGGAAGAGAAAAACGAAAAACAAAGCGTTATACATGTAGACTTTTGCCTAGAGAGTTTATTCGAATGAATGAGTACTATAAATACATTCATTTTAATATAATATTTGACTGCTGTCGATGTCATGATACGGTCTTATTGGTTTACGAAGGGGTTAGTATCTGATTTTTTTAAAAGTTAATCGATTGTTAATAATGGCTTCTTAGATATTTAAACGGTTGTTGCGATATCAGCAGGTAAGTGCTATTTCAATGATGATTCTCGATACATTGTGAATTTTGTCACTTGGTTGCAGAGCGTAATCGTCACTATTCAACATAAGCCGGCCAACGTAAGCCTTACTTTTACAACTACCGTCAGAAAACTTTTGTTTATACCTGCTGTTAAAGATTGACGATAAAATGATATAATAAAGTTAACGTATGTAATTATGCAACTTAATTAAAAATAAAAATGTATTCTGAATAAGTTAATTCACAAGTCCAATACATATATGTAAATGTAAGAAATCAGAGTTTGTTTTCTAAAATTATGTTCTGTAGAAAATCTAAATGGTTTCATATGATTAAAAATACTGTTCTGTAATATTTTCCAAAAATTAATAATAACCGTTTCTGGTTTTGGAATCCATTTTAAGTCTCAGTTTTACCAGATGTTTGAAAAGCGAGTGATTATGGAAATCTAATTGATACGACATCAAGATAATTCGGAAAGGTAATGAAAAATTCACTTATCTATATTTAAAAGTATATTTTTAATTTTTTAATATATATTCTATAATATAAATAAGGTAAACATTTTAAGATTAGGAAAATCTTTAAATAAATTTGGGAAAAATATGGAGTCATTCATTTGGCTGCTCCTAGACACTTTCGGTAGATACACTCAAAAGTTTACGATGTAATATTACGTACTTTGTATTATATAAAAATATGTTGCTATCGATGTTCCTCAATGAGCACGAACAATTTTTCTACCGGCAATATGTTTACAATCTTTTTTTTTGATCAACTTCAACATAAAGAATTTATATAATTTGTCCGAAGTAGTTCAATTTCCTGTATATTTATATGCATGTCAAAATATCATTATTCTGGACGAATAATAATTGTCAATGATAAATGCTGTAGATCAGAGATGACCAACTTCGGGCAGAAAAAAATTAAAACGGATTTACAATTAAAATTTAACCGAGGGCCGCGTACAGTCTATATACATAAAGTATTTATAGTTTGTGGTATCGACTGAGTGCGCTTGACATAAATTCATTTGTGTCAGTTCCGTTTCATCCGTGTGATATAATGTCGGATGATGAACGGCAGTGACAAAACATATAGGATCGTACAAAGTTTCAAAAATTCAAGCCTAAATTGTTCGTTTCATTTTGTTTATAATTTACGAAAAATTATCTTTTTAAAGACCTGCAACGCTTCTAAAGTACTCATTTTTAAAGAAATTATAGATTTTTTTTGAAATATGATTAGTCAGTATTGATTTAAAAAGCTTCGATGAATTTTTAAGGCAATTCGAATAATCTGCTTAAAAATACATTGTTTATACTTCTGTTTTGTAAAATTCATTTAAATTCTTGGATATGTTATTTTTAATGTACATGCAAGATTTGATAAAAAAATTGGTATCTCGGATTTAATTTTTAAGTTCCCTTATGTCTGACAATTTTGACTGATAAAAGATAAAGCAAAATATAATTATAATTATTCCTTATTTTAATTTGACAGTCAACGACATTTTATTACAATTAGTCGATAAAAGATCTTGTTATGTTAAATTTTAAAATGATAATTGATTTCACAGAAACAATATAAAAAGTAAAATCGTCGTAGTTTGTTGAATATTAGTGAAAAAACAGGTGCTCTCAAATCAATGTTACTTCCTTCCGAGGAAATCGGATACATATTGCTTAAGATACAGACATAAGTAGGAACCAGTTTGTCTCGACATTCAATCAGTAACATTGAAATATACTAACATCATTTGCTGAACTGTGTTGTGTGTCTGTTAAAACCAAGTGTAAAATACCAAACGAAACGAAACGTTAGTTAGTTGTACTGATGAAATGTAATAAAAAGAATGTTGCGCTTGAAAGAGTAATTGCTGTATTGCGCGATAAGCTAGATGCAAGAAGTAATAAACATGCTTGTTCAAGATTATTTTCACTTTCTTTCAGAGTGCTTATATATAACATAGGAAAGAAGTATCCAAAACTGGTTTGATTACCTTTGGCTGACGATAAGCAAGAGCTATTCAAAACTAAATGTTTAATTGTACTTAATATGCGAGCATTATCAACTGATCAGTTGATAATGCTCGCGATGAGCGAAACCGGTCCCGATCAAAAAATATATTGTGGGAATAAGTACTAAAAAAATGTGTTTTTATTATTTAAAATATAATGCCTTTCCATCAAGAAGTGACAGTTAACACCTTAAAAGTGTTTAATTGTACGTCAATTCACAACGGTTCATCTTGATAGATAATTTGCGTAAGGATGCACGTTGCATGTACACCCAATACAAACATTATACTCGGCGGGCAATTATTACGTAGTGCGTATTTTCGCATTTTTTTTATTATATTCAATCTATTCATTTACGTGCGTTGAATTCGCAATAAAAGTAAGGAGTACGTGTCAACATTACTTACGTACTCATTGCATATCGATTGACATTACATGTTAGATTGATTGTTGAGTAACTGCTAATTTTTCGTTGTTTTTTAAATATACTAAATTATTTACAGCAATTGACAGAATCCAAGCGTAAAGCGAAACCTTTTGGCATATTAAAAACATATATAGTAAGATATAATTAGCAAAATGTTAAGGTTGAAAAAAATAAATCATGACATCTTCAAAACTAATTGCAGTAATTTTCAGTTAAGTAAATGTTAATTAAATTAACTATGTACGAATTGAAGAATGTTTAAAATGATCCAATTACGAAAAAATACTTTTGAAAATAGGAAGAGTATTTATTATTCATTCTTAAGTTAAAAAAATGGGTATATTTTATGTTTTTTATAAAAAAATAAACCTATTAAATTAATTATGATATTGTTCGCTACAGACATACTGTTTAAAGTGAAATCTCCATAAATATAAAATAAACTTCTCGTTTTTTCTGATATTTTCAGATAGTGTATAAATCTTGCAAAAACAGCTTAAACTGACCTTATTTTCTATACGGTACGCCTATTTTATCAATTAAGTACATATTTTTTTCAAAGAAATTCTGGTGTTGAGGTAATTAAACATTTGGATAACAAAGAACCTGAAATTGAATTGAAATAATGGCGGTATTTTGATGTACGTTATCAGTACGGGAGTTTCAAAGAAAACGAGTGTGCAACAGTAATAAATTAATTAAATAAAATCAGCTCTTTAAAATATTTATAAAGTATGGCCTTCAGATTATCTAAGCTAATAGCTGAGTGTCCTTCAGCGAAAGTTTGAACGCACAAGTTTACAAGAAAGTGAAAGTAAATGAAATAAAACATACGACCATTCATACGAGAGATGATGGATCTAATATTATAGGTATTGGAACTGAGGTAAAGAAATCAATATGAAATCGTTTAATCATAAATATGGTATAGAAATAATAACTAGTTGAACAAATATATGCTTTTGAATAGAGCTGTCGTTATTACCTATTCATTATTATTAAGATTTAATAGTATGTTTTAATATGTTCGAATACGTTTCAAATGCAATAAAGTAAAAGCGAAATAGTTTATTATTTTCTAAATTGTTTAGGTTTTCTATAGTTTATCAAAGAAGTTGAAACATAATGCTTTTTGAACCCTGAAGCCATATAAAAAGTCATAGTTCTACAGTTATTTAATAAAATTTCAATATGGTGTGTTTTGAGAGATCCTCTATTCATCAGTAGCATTGCAGTCAACAGAGTTTTAGTATCGCCCGAAAACCCGAACCATAAAGCACTATAATATTTTTCGTCGGTTCATTATGTAATAAAGTCTGATAAAGGACTCACTGATCAAGAAACGTGCCTTGTTTAAGCGACGAGACTGATGCATAGAGTTATAAAAAGTTATGCATCGTGCCATAATAAACAATCGTAGACCGATCGATGACTTGCAACTATCGTCTCGCCATTCGCATCATAATATTGCCATTTGAATTTATATTCAACTGTGACTGTGAAAGTCGAAAGAAGGTAACGTTGAATATATTTAAAAAAAATAGTCAGTAATACTTCCCAACAAAAAACAGAATAGTTTTAAATTTGAATTGTTACAACTTTGTAAGATTCCACATGTTTTGTCAGTAACGATCCGGGCTTCGCCCGCATCCGTGTGACGGAATGCCTGATGATGCCGAAAGGTGAACCCCGGGTCGTTAGTGATAAAATATGGGAAATCGAACAAATTTTTAACGATTCAAATTTTATATTGAAATTCCATCGAGCACCTTCAGTTGATATCATAAATTAAATAGTTTGAAATATATGTAACAAGAATGGTTACTGTTAATAACATTTCGTAAGTCTTTTCTACGAGAATTGCTTACACGCCTTTGCGAATTCAAAATTGGGCGTAGAAAATTTTTGTAAAAAGTCATAAAATTTTCATAACCTCATCTTTATCAAGTGCTATAAATAGATGTGAATGAGTTTTAGTTGAAAAAAAAATATTTTAATAGATATTCGATTAAAACCACACAACAATATTTTTTTTTTGTTTTTATAACAATCGACCATAAAAAAAAATGTGGCACGTGTCTCGATTCTTAGATAAAATTTACCAGAGTATAATAAATAATTAATTATAGCTCAATTGTTCGCGGTGCTAGTAAAATTAGGTTTTTATGATTTTCAAAAGTTATCCATTATTAAGTAAGAATTGTCCTTGTATATTTATTATAGGTAAAATAAACATTGAGTCCATAAAAAGTGTACTATTTTATTCATGACCGTGGTATCTAAAATTCCATTAGAAATTTTAGTTAATCAGAAGCCGGATTCAAATCATAATTTAATGAAATTATGAATGAATTTAGTTTTTAGAAGTTGCTTAATCGAACTTAATCATTGATGAAATGTCATAAACATAATTGTATTGTCTTCAGAATATATATATCGTTACCGGAATGTTCGAATAGTTTAGCAATGAAATCCAATTTGAATGCCAAACTAAAATATGTAGACAGTAAGTTTTTTTTATTGGACAAAAAGTGAATGTTGGCATTAACGGCTTATTACAAGTTTATTATATTGTTACATTCAGCGCTAACGAAAGTTTTACATGCTGCCTGTATACCAGTGATAGAAATAGAAACACACATAAAAATTTTGCCTTAGAAAATTATACTTATAAATAGAGATTCTGCAAATCAAGATTTTTAGAAGGTTCCGGTAGTACCGTAGTGAACAGTAAATCTCAGATATCATGTCTAAGGAGATGGCATTTAGAGGTTCAAATTTATATATCGAGTTATTATGATTTTTTAAAAATTAAAGCTTAAAAAATGAAATATAATGTCTATGAAAAATAGAGCAGGTCGATAACACATATTCGTTTCATACACAATAAATGAAAATAAATTATGTAAAATATCATTTCATTTTCATTTAATTGCTCAATTTGTTAAGTTGAATTTTTTTGAGCATACAAATAAAAATGTTGTATCATGTTTATAATAATCATTTCATATATGATGTGAAACTGCTTCTCTATCATTTTTAAGAAAGTAAACACTATTTATTTACATCAATAATATATAATATGTTAAAGACGGCTTTTACGAAGCTGGTAATCCTGATCAATGATTATTTTATTATTGATTGAATTGGCATTCATTTGGTAGAACTCCATTATAACACGGTGAAAGAAAATAGCAATGTATTTTAGTTCTACGGAATTATTCTTTAGTTATTTTTTTTATTGTTGCTGTTCATAATTTATAGCGGGAATTCGGAAACTATTTCTAGAAACATTATACATTATCTATTAGAATAAGGAATTATTGTTTTTGTGTTTTTTGATGAATTATCATTTTATTATTAGTATCGATGGTTAAATTTATAAGTGATATAGGTTTCGCTAATCGCGAGCACTATCAACTGATCAAAAAATATATTGTGGAAAAAAGTAATAAAAAATATGTTTTTATTATTTAAAATATAAGATAACAATACAAGATAACCGCTTCTATAAATCATTTAACTACCTAGGTAGCATTAGCGAAAAAATTCATCGGGAGATTAAAAACTCAATAAACGTAGCATTCAAGGTCAACAATAACTTAGGCAGACATCTTAAAAATAGTAAAGATAAAATTAATAAACTGGACAGAAGCGGTATTTATAAAATGTCCTGTGGCTCATGTTTATCCGTTTATATCGGACAGACAGGTAGACGTATATCTACTCGAGCTAAGGAACATGTAAGATCATTCAATAGTAAAAAACAGATTCACAATTCGCTAATCACGCTATTAATGAATCACATAATATAAATTCAAACTCAGCGCCTAAATGTTTGCATCTTTGTAGTAAGGGCCAGAGAATGACGGCTTTGGAACAGCTGGAAATCAATAGAAACCAATTATCACAAAGGATTCTTAACGAACAAACTAACATAATAGTATCGCCACTTGTCCAACCGTTGTACAAAGGAGTGGTCTGATTTGCTTCCATAAGGACCACTTCCGTCCCACATATAATCTTATTGTCATAGACACCTATTGTTTCATTTAGAATTTTGAAAATTTAGTGTCATTGTGTTAAAGTAACAAGCTAGGCCGTTGGAACAGGAGAGAGGATGTGTTGTGTGCCTTTTCTGCACAGCTATATACATGATAATATTTTTTAAATACCGAATCAAACAGTCAATAAAACAAAACAAACAAAGTGATTGTGTATAACAATTTTTTTATAATCGCTAAATGTATAATTAAGTGGAAAATGAAAATTGGTCTGCCATGCGCCATTGGAAAATTATTAAACGTTGTTATTATATAGAAATAATATAAAGAAAAACCTAAATGCTATCAAATAATAGGGAATTTGAGTCAACACTGATCGTTCTTTTGGTAATGTGGCGAAATATGTGAAGATGTTATGCAATTAACTGTACGCTATTAACCATATTGCTAACATAACCAAGACTCGTGGTTATTATGAATACCAATACTACAATTGAAATTGTCATTTAATATGTGATCCTATAAATGAACGGTTCTATAGTTAATATTTATTTCATTTTTCTGCGAATAATTGTCTAAGTTAATATAACACTTTGTGTTATTTAAGCTAGCTTCATATCGATACGATCAAGTTTTAGTATTATATGATGAGTTAATATTGATTCTCTCTCAGCACGATAATTAACGAAACTCCTCGATCCTCAAAGGTTCTGAGATTATTATCCAGTAATATAAATACCACAAGATAGAAGAATATGATTGCAGACAATAACAAAAGTCATCAAATAATTAGTGTTATTTCTTTTAGAATGGTGAAAATAAAGGAATTGTATGCTATGATTACAGAAACGTTAATGTAAAATACAAAAATTGCCAGATTACTGAAGCCATTTCTTTTAGTATAACGAAAATATATTATGTTTCGATATAGAGATAGAAATATTATTAAAATATTACATTCTATCGTTGACTGATATCATTTTTTGCAATTAAAAAATAAAAAAACCTATTTAAAAGAGATTACAGAATCCCTTGAAAAGTCTAGAATAATTTTGTATTTTCAAATAGTTCGGGAGATTTGAGAATATAAATATTTATTTTGTTGTGTGTGCGGTTAGAACGCTGTGAATCTCACTACATATGGTGTAACATTTTAAAATGCAGTTACTGACAATTGAATAATAAAGTGTTTGGTATGACAGGATCTTTTCTGGAGCAGTATGTGATTGTTGTATTCTAACACCAAAAAAGCGAGCGAATATTGATATTTATAAAAATATCTGTATTAAATACAATATAACTCATAAATCATCTAAGCTTTAAATGTCGTTAAACTTCATTTGATTAAGATTAGAATACTAAAAGTAACAAGAATATTTGTAATTAGAAAATAATCTTTGTCAGCTTTCGAGCTAGTCTATAAAGTAATTAAATATAGCTATAGTAAATAAAATACCAACTTTAAATGAATGTCGATTGTATGTTACTTTTTTATTTTGACCGATGGACCATACATAATTTTGAATTTATTGATGGTTCATCAAATGTGAAATTAATAAATCAGCGATAAAAGATCAGTTTTAAACATGAAGCAAGGTCTCATTTTAAGTCACACCTGGCTTGGACTAAAATTTAGTTTACTAACCAATGAAATGTAAATATCAATGAAAAATATTAATTGTGACACCAGGTTATTTATTATATAAGGGAGTTATACAAATTATGTATGTGAAGTTGTTCAATAAATCTTCATGATATCGATAAAAAATATAAAAATTTCTTTGTCAGGTTTAACGCAGTTTATTGATTGAATTGGCATTTACTTGGTAGAACTCCATTATAACACGATGAAAAATAGCAATATATTTTAGTTCTACAATTTTTTTATAAGATATAGTTGATAGCTATTTCGGCTCACGCCATCGTCAGACAAACTATTCATAGCTGACTGCATAAACCATTGATAAAGTTATATTTGATTTGGGGTTACCTTATTCGGAGCAGAAATTAACAATTAGCAACTAGAAGATCGTTAACGGGTTAACAAGTTAGATTGCCAGCAACTTGACCGAGAAAACATCGACCGCTTGGAATTATTATTATTAACGATTTGCCTTCACTTTGATAGTGCGGACTTGAACTTTGTATTGCATCTTAATTTTTATTTAAGACAACTTTCTTGCAATAGAACTTTCAGCTCGCTCGTAACTTCCTCCACGCTCATGGTTGCCTGATTTATGTCATCGTATGATATGTAAGGGAAATCCTTATTATTTACATACATATATGTCAATTTTCGATACTGTTACTGTACTCAACTGTTTTCTCACAAAGAAAAACAATAATAAAATATTAGCTTTGACGCTGAGTAATTAACGTAATATTGTAAATTTCAATACAATTTTTTGGCGATACTCTGAATTACATCTACTTATTAAAAGTTTAAATCTTTTCATACTTTATCCATCACCTTTCCTGATTCTAGAAAAGACGTGATTTATAAAATATTAATCCATTCCAAATATATTCTTTTTATCATGGAATTCTCCCAGGTTGAGTGACTTATTAACCGTCTAATAAATTCTGTTGAAATAATAAATATATATTATTAGGTATTCATCTACTCCACATTAGAAGCTGTGAATATAAAAAAAAAAATGGATAGATATGTGTATTTATATTGTTAGTATTATAGGCATAACTTGTTATTACAAGCTTAAATAATAATACTTATTTATATGAATATTTCCCCGAAAATAATATTTTTATAATTCGATAGCTTTAATTTTATTGAATGAAATTATGTTGATTATTTGATTATACAAATATCCACAATTCTACGTAAGCTTTGTAATGTATGATTTAGTCATATATTTGTATGCGTGCCTTGGGTTCTAGACATCTGATAATATCGCATTAGAAATCAAAAAATAGAATAAATTTATTACCACCAAAACAATTTTGCGGTTCAAATGATCACAGACGTTTTGGCAACATATTTTGGAATTCAAATACGTAAAACAAAAGATTTATTAAATTTACAATTGGTGTAAAAAAGAAAGTAAATGATACTGTTGATCTCGAGCACCTTTGCGAAATACCATCTTCAGTGGATGTAGCTGTCGAGTATTCATGCTGACGACATTCTCGATCTTCCGACAAAAAACGAGTTGTATCTGAATATTTAACTACACGCCTATGGCTAACAACTATGTGTTAGGACCCAGATTTTACTCGGTTAATGTTGAGCAACTATTTTTGATACCAACTGTGAAGATTATACGACTCAATCGTATTATCACTTTATCTGCTCTAAATATTGCTTATGGTCGTTTTATTGAGACAAAATTACAACATATTTACAAATCGTTTCATTTGATCTCTTGGAATTTAACGGCAATCCGAGTACGACGTAAAATGACTTTGTTTTTGAAACAAATATATATTTAAGAAACTAATAAGGTAACGAATGAAATAGCAAACAAATGATGAACCAAACTGCAACTGTATCCGAGCATGTAGTAAAATTAACATTATTTGTCAATCCTGGGCAATTTTTTTGTCTTCATTTCATTAGGTTCGATATCTATAATATAGTAGAACCATAAATGGGATAATACAAGATTGTAGTCGATCAAAAACAGCTTCGCGGTTGACGCATTTATTATGCAGATTCAGCTTTGCATTTTTTGAAAAGAAAATTTTACTAAGTGGCGTAAATGAACGAGGAAGCACATATTGTTAAGCAAATATATTCAACATGAAGCTAATAAAGTAAAATATGTGTATTTATTTTCAAAATAAAACAATAAAACAACAATAATCAATCATGAAATTCGTGCAATTTGTATAAAATGTTACGTTTATTCATTTGCATACTGTTAGAAAATAATAATAAACAATGTAGCAAAGAACCGTTTTTATATTATACAAATATATATATAATATGGTTAGCATCGGTCTGATTATATATTTTGCTGTCAGTGTCCATATATTATGACCCTAGGCTTCCGTGTTGAAAATCAAGCGCTTTCAGCAATATACTACTGGACCAATACAACAAGCTAAACGTATTCGTACGTTTCTAAATAAAATATTGGCTGCAGAAAGGGTTAACATTCAATAAATGTATTTCCAAGAATAGTTTAATTGAAATATTTGTGCATATAAATAACGAGAAATTTTAATAAAAAAACATTAAATATTAATCAATATGTTATAAACAGAAAACATGTGCAAATCATAAAGAATAATTATCCAACACAAAGCTAATGTAATGTAGTCACAGTTAAAGTAGCTTGGAGCGTATATTATATTGTTCGAACCTGATGGACTTCGTTATTTGAGAAACCTGTCTCTCCGTACTGTATAATTATCTGAAATAACGAAAGACAAAAGAATTTACAGAGACTATATTATTACTGGTTATATATTGCGACCATAGATCTATTACGAATTCCCACCGAACATGGACAAAGAAGAAGATTCAATATATATATATACACGGTGATTAAATGTATTAAACGTATACTAAATAATAATTCGCTTCTTGTTACCTTATGATTACTGTAACAATAAGATAATAATACAATCTATTTGTTGTATTCAAGTAAGACACTCGCCTTTTCTATCGCAATCTATTGAAATGTGAATGACCGGATGTTATAAATAATAATGTAAGTGTATATATTTTGAATGGTCACGTTGTACGTTCTGTTGCGTTGTTGCTCGTACATGAACTTGTATTTCCCCGCGCGAAATTATCTTGACGGGCACTTTTTTATCGATATTCAAAAAGAAAAGTTAAATATTAATGAGTTGCAAATAGCCGATTTGCACATGTATCACAACTCATTTATAATTATTATTTCAATTTGAGAGATATGCTGTATTAGTAAATAATGCGCAATTTTTAAAACGTGTACATATAATATGTCATGGACATAATTATTTAAGAATTCCTTTGCATAGTAACTATTGGTGTTGTGATAAATACAGTAATTATTCGATTAAATTTACGGAACGCCATACCAAATGCTTTGATTATCGCAGATCTCATAAATCCTTAAAAATATTTATATTAATTATAGCACGGTGACGCAGATCCAATTGGTATATTTTCATTAAGGTAAAGAGCTGAAAGCAAAAAAGCTCAAAGGTTTTTTTTAATAATCAAGAAAGGATTTACGCATGAGCGTTGCTTACTCTTAATAACATTTTAAACTGTTGAAATATGCAAATAAACAACAAAGAGATAGTTGTTTGCGTAGAAAGACTTGATATAGAAGGATATAATTATTTTAGATTAGTACATCACACATCCGATTTCGATATACAGGTCGGATAAATCATACGACTAAAGGAGAAATTGTACAGTGGCATTGAAGCTTCTTACGACGTTTTACCTATCCAACAGGCCACTTTCCTCATTGACACACAAAAAAATAAAATGCATACAGAATGAGTTCATAGTAAAAAAATATTTACTTATTTATATTAAGTTTTTGTTAGGTTGGCAGTACGCATTATTCTAGGAGTCTTTATGCTTTAAATGCGCACCACCACCCGCCACGTCGTAACATCTGATATTAACAGCCGTTTTCCGAGGCGTAAAACGTTAAGCGTTTAAATTATTTAAGAGCTAAGATTGTCTCAGAAAGCAATCGCCAAATACTCGGTGGCTTGCACTTAAGTGTACAGACTGTTCTTAAATTTATTTAAAGTCGTATGTGTATCTGTGCGGGTCAGTCCGCTCACTGTATGATGTCGTAAATTCGCAAAATGTACCAAAATTCGCCTTAGTAGTAATTATTACGTCGGAATGACCCGTAGGCCCGACAATAGGTCAGACCGACTTAAGCAATTATTTCCGCTCTTATGATAAGAGAGGACAATTCCAAAGGATTTGGTCAGCATCCTGCATTTCGCCACAAATACATAATGACCCATCCACTATCCGGCCTTTATACTGTGAATAATTCGATCAATGTTATCACTTTATCAACAAACATTACACTATACAAGAAAATCAGTCACACAGGTATTCACAAATAATCTCGGTACTTCATAGGCGATGAAAGGTACACTTAATAATATCCTTTAAGTATACATACAGATTTGATTGAGTTTAATAAAACTAAAAATATTGTCTATTGATGATTAGTAAATGCTAATAATTACATACAATTTTCTATATTATAATTATTATTGATTACTTCTTTGAGTAAATGTTCTTATGAACATTGACCAAAAATAAAGATATAATTGTTAAAGCCTGAATCACAATATAAACTATGGTAAGTATATCGTTTAATCACGTATTATATTACACGTATTATTAATGTATGAATGAATATTACTCTCACATTTTTAAGTCGTTACCCAGCCCATTGAACCATCTAAAATTCACGTGCACAGCTGAAAGAAAATATGACGAGCCAGTCATTTCATAATAATGTATATTTGGAATTGCAAAAGAAGATAATTTAAGTATCATTGTATGTGATAATTGATATGTATTTTATATCAGTATTATTTTTGGTTGTGTTAAAAAGCGTTGGGAATATTTTTGAGTCTAATCAAGCACAATGATAGAAATGATAATTGGATATCTTTAGACTATATCACATAATCTATATTAATGTGCTATAAATAGTGCCTAGAAAATTATACTAAAACGTCATGTGAACAATTGCAATCCTTTTTAATAAATTTGAGTTGTTAAAACTCTATACATTCCTCATGTTTTGTTACTCACGAGCCAAGTTTTATCATTGGTAAATTGACAGTTCTGTTGCATTCGTGTGATAGAATGCCTGAAGATATTAAAAGGTGAAATCTTAGTCTTACCTGACAAAACATCTAAAAAAGTACTAAGTCGATATTGTAAATTACATATTTTATGATTCATGCCATATTTTCGTAATTAGAAATACGTGTAACTATTTTTGACACGATTTTTTATAAATTATAGATCAATGTAGCGGGCATGTCGTTCGAAGTTGCAGCATCGTTCAGTCCAGTTGATACTTCGTAAGGAGTGGCTAGTTTGTGACATAGGTGTTCATATATTTAAGTGACGAATAACATTATTTCAGCAGATGCCTCGAATGTATGAAAGTTATATCTCAGACAGTAATTCAAAACCTTTTTTCATAAATTTTAACATCAATAAATAATTATGTATTTATCTTCAACTTAAATCATAATTTATAATAATTACGAGTTATTTTTGTTTTTTCGTTGATAAGTTATTTTACACAAAGGATCATTGATATTTGAGAAGAAGTGACTATACGATGACTATATGGCTTGTACAAAGACTAGTATTTTAAAACTAGACCAGATTAACTGTATGTAAAAATATATTGAAATCTGAAATAAAATAAGTATTGCAACTTCATGAACTCTTATAATAAATATTTGTTTTCGGAAACTTTTTAGGTAAATTTTCAGGTAAACAGGTCGCAGACACGAAGGCGCAGAAAGTTATCAAATATAATATATTATTTTAGAACTCTTGTAGACCTAAATAATATTTTGATGTTTTTAGTAACTATCAATGTAATTAACGAAACATTGGATATTTGATATGAAATGGCGGAAAAGGCACTACATGCTTCACAATTTAAATTACGTACACGTTATCCGTATTCGTTATGTTGCTCCATGTTCGAAGGTTTATGACTGTTTCACCTTAATGCATAAACCCCTAATGCGATACATTACCTCGCTTTCGAGCTGAAATTTGAATGAAATATTTTTATAAAATGGATTCATTCATTCGGCATCGAATACATGGTACGCGTGCTTTAGTTTGCGTAGATCTGTCTTGCAACGAGAAGTTTTAATAATAATTTCCCTTTCACATGAAATGCGGCGCGGCGTGATCTCATATCCGATATATTAAAAAAAACAATCTCTTTGCTTGTGTACCGCCGGGTTGACTGTCCGGTTTTTTTTCTTCATCCAATATTTATTTGCGAGCTCCGCTTTGGACTCAACTTTTCGACCCAAAAATAATACGCAGCGTTGCCCTTTCTCAGATCGCAGGCCCTTGAAATGACGACCGCATTGGGTGAACGGACCTTTTACTTTTGGATTCTAATTATAACAGCAGTTTCTTTTAGAGTTTTTCGACGTTTTTTTTAATAAGTTTACACATGCATGATACATTTTAAATCGATATTCAAAACGCCCATTATTTATTGTATACACACTCCACCGGGCTTAAAAATCAGATGTTAATAGCTATATATTTTACCGGTTATAGGACATGCTTCTCATGCATTTATATTCTACGTTTTCTTAGAAATATCACATACATAAAAAGATCTTGAATAGACCAAAGCCAAAATCATATCAGTTAAGTTTCGAACAAAATTATGTATCCAATGATATTCATTTGATCGCTTTTGTGTTATCCTTCTAATCTGTAAAACTAAATTGAATATAATAAGTGAAATTTTATAGAAGTTTTTTTTGTATCTAGTGTTAGTTTATAATATTGTGTAAACATTGGACGAAGCAACTATTAAGTTGAAGCCTTTTCATTAAGATGTTTTTAATTTATATTTAATCTTATTCATGAGTATGTATGACAAGGAGATATCGTTATTTTCCACTATGCCCTTTTTTCGAAAAATGTGTAAAGAACAATTAGCGCTACCGATTTAAATATCTCATTATCTATACTCCGGGAGATTTGTCAAGACCAAATTTAATATTCCATTTGTATTCACAGGAACGCGCTATTCAAATAGCGAGTGTGCTGCAAACATTAGGCTATCGAGGCATACGAGCTTCTAAATTTCTCAATTTTTGGATTAACCGGATTCTCGGATATTCCTGATGTCTTCTATACATCTTCACAATAGCAATTGATTAAAATCAGTGTGTATCCAATCACCAATCCAACTTCGCTTAAAAGCTTAATATCTGTACACATCTCCAGCCTGTAGATTCCAAACAATATCTAGAGTTATTTATTCTATCATAATGTTTTTTCAGATGCGTAACTTTGAAGTAATTCATTCATGATATTTATTAAAACTGATTGCTGGAATATCAATTAGAATAACAAAGCTAACAGTTTTATTTAACATAAAATACTATATTAATTACCGTTAATATGAATGAACTGTTAAATTCATTCACGTATATATTTTTTTATCGCATAATACACATTTGATGTAAATATGCATTTTATATACGTAAGTATTTGATTCTATAAAAATAACACACGTAGGACGTTAGAATTGGTAAAAAGATTAAAATGCTAAGCGATTAGAAGTAATGGTGACAATTTATTTCGCACTGTGACTATTCCATTAGTGGGGTACCAATATATTATATATTATCGACATTTGAGCAAACGAAACTCAAAAATGATAGCAACCACAGATTGTTTACCACAGATAAATTAAAATATTATAAATTTTATGTTTTCAGTAGTCTTCTTTTAAAGCTTGTACGAAAAATTCCATTTGTCACAGGTTAAAATAAACAAGAACTGATGATACTCAAAAGTTACTGAATAACTAGTTCGGACATAGCATTTCTTGTCTTGCCTGATAATCGAGTTTTTCAAGTAATTTTACAACCATAAGTTTAATCGCTATTTTAATACGTATAATAGTTTCATATATTAATTTGATACGTGTATTTTTTACACAGTAAAATAACGTATACGATTCAAAATAACCACTATCAATAAATATCTGATATGAAACTTTTTATAACGTTATAATAACAGGGTTTTTTTTATCAATTACTTTCTACGTCTAATATTGCATTTACATACGGCAACCGTGCTTAGTTTCTTAAAGTGTTTGTTACTGGCAAAAACTACCACGAATGCATCTCGTGTACAGAGTGGCTTAAAATAATTCAATTTAGTAGAAAAATAAAATGATTCGTATGCCATTATCATAATGCTATAAAAGACTAACTCTTCAACAAACAATCTCTGGCATCAAAAAAAACGGGGAGATCTGATAAGCCCTCGGTATCGTCTAAAAAAATAGTCATCTCTGCTGCAATGATGGAGATTCACATAAATATCATATCTAGTTGACCAGTCAAAGTCAGTACTATAATACCAATGTAAAGTATCTTAATTCTTCTTCGATTACAAGATTCATGTTTTATCGTTACTATCTATGGTTGTTAAACACTGTTCCTTCAAATGTCACACTACAATCTTTCACTTCTTCCAAATCTCCAAGATCTCTGAATTCAACCAGATAGAACTTACTGATATAAAAACGTCTCGTCAGTTCCTTAATCTCGATATTCTTCAAAAAGTCAAATAAATTCAATTACAAAAATCCCATCCAAAATTTTGAAACACTTCTTTTTATTTCTCGAATAATGCCGCCATAACAGCATCGACAGTATTCAGCCGACCGCTTAACAAACGGCATACTATGTTTTTTGATATATACACGATAAAAGTTATCATAACTATAAAATACCATTAGATCAAATGTTAATTAAAACATTACACTTATTGATTAATATAATATCATAGTCCACGCCTGGAATAAATAATTTATCAATAAAAAATAGTGGGACAAAATGTCGTTCAAATATGTTTTAAGGCTGGTATCACCTTTCCAGATGATGGTATGTTTTTTTTTACATTTGATTATAATTGTATGTAATTAGAATAGCTTTAGTCAAACTTTACTGTAAGAAGACAGATTAGAATAAAAAATAAATAAAAGGTTTAAAAATTTTGTTATGCACCTGGGCAGCTTAAGCGAGACATTATTTGAAATGTTCCATGAATCTAGTCTGTTAAAGGTAAATCAAACATTTTAAAAATGATTCCGAAAGAGTTATTGATCAAATTATTTTACAATACATATGATAAATGATTAAATGAAATGAGAGGGATGGATATTTTCGCAAGAAAAAAGTTGAGGTAAAATTTCCTTTTTTACGCGAATTCGATTATACGCGATTTTTTTGGACGGCACTGTTACAATTTTTTACGCGCTTCACTCGTTTTTACGCGATTTTTTCCCCAAATTTGTTTTTAAGAAAAAAATTTATATATGATGCTAGGCATGTAAGTTTCATTATATTTTTAAATAAAAAAAATATGTGTATTTTTAAAACATAATTTTTAAAACTTACCATTTTTTTAAATACACATACAATTGCCAAATGTTGACGAGTTTATCGGATATTATGCGAATTTATATTTTAGGGTGTGTAAAGAAATGTAATGCAATTGCGTAAAATCATGGGATATAACTTGTTCAAACACAATGCATTTATTAAATTCGTTGAATAGCACTTTTCTCGGCCATAAATTTGACCACTTTGAATTATTATGTCAAATAAATTATCTTCAATGACGTCCAAATATTTATATGTTAAATAATAAATGCGATCCGAAGATAAAAATATTTTTCTGGGAGTAAAAAACTTTTAAATATAAAATAATTTACACTTGCATGAGTATTTAAAAAAGACAGTTTTAACTTGCCTTTCATACATAAAGGTCGTGTTTCCAGATTTATCCTGCCAAACAGACGCTGTTCTTCACTTACAAATTAATTAATCAAAAATTTCTCACTTCTTTAAGAAAATGCAGAAAACAACCCAAAAACTTATAACAGAATTTATTGTACAAAAAAAAATTATCCGCGGAACAACAAAATAAATCCAATGTATCAAGAATTGACTCATATCAAGAATCTCCGAGCAAAATTCAAGATTTCGAGCAAGAGTCCGAGCAAAATTCAGATTCATGCTAAATTCAATACTTTCGTTCAAAAAATCGCAAACGATTACATTTCGTAACCGAGAGTGACAGCAGCGAATAATTTATATAAATGAAAAAATTATACTTTTATAGTCTCATTATATTTTTATAAGCAATAAAGACATGAAAATATATATATTTTTTGCACGAATTTTAAAGAGCAAATTTTGGTTTTTCATACGTTTCTGGTACTTTTTTAAGGGATATTTAAATTTTTGGAACCAATTTATCAAATTATATGAAAGTTTTGTTTTTTTTTTACGCGCCTTTTTCTGGAACCAATGTATCGCGTAAAAAATGGACTGGGTGTATAGTCACTTATTTATAGCCTACGAATGAACAATAATTTTGATCGTGATAAGAGAAACATATATATTACATAAAAACTCTGATTTTCTGAAACACCAATACTGAAAATTGGTCAAATAGATAGAATAAAATAAAACGAGGCAAAAAATTAATTTTTTTGTTTATTTTAAATTGTTATCGAATCGAAATTAGCTCGCTGAGTAGTTTTTCCGAAAAAAGTTAATTTATTACATCTCGAGTCTCGAGTAAGTAGCTGAACTTGAAAATTTCTTTCGTTTTCTTCATAGCGTCGTGGACCGGCGAGCAACTGTGTCAAACGAAAATTCGTGTATACACATCTATCACTATTTATTTTCCGAGTGATATCGTGCACGTTGGTTCGCGTAGATAAAATTTTATGCAATACAACGGAATCGCTCATGTGAGACAAAACACTGCTTCAATACTTATATTATCATTTTAAAATTAAAGAGTAATGATGTATTTTGAGCGTGTGAATTTTAGATGCTGACTAATTCGAAAACAACTATTAGTTAATTTATACTTAACTTTATAATATTCATTGTCTTTCTAGATCCTTAACCTGATTGCATATTACTAAAAAAACAATATAATGTTGGAGGTTCAGGTTTTTCTTGTTTATATTTTGGGAAATAAGATCTCAGAATGAAAAGCCATATCAAATATATAGATGGCACTTTTAAAACAAAATCCGTTTGAAATTTGAAAAAAACAAAGTCATTAATGAATAATTTTAGTTTGCAGTGAGAAGATGTCGTCACGAGTGATTTTCGTAACCTATCTGCTGTTTTAGCTTAAGGAGTTCAGATGGTTACTTTGTTGTACCACGCTCCGAGTTCTGATGTGGATAATGACTTCCTTGCATGAATGATTGACTGTCAACATTATTGAGTACTTCATTCATGGGTAAACTCACACGAAATTCAGCTATATTCTTGTTATTAAAATTCTCATATAAGGTATATACGTATCTATGGATATGGCTGCCCTATTGAGTTATTTGAACGTTTCAATCTTCGGCAATGATGTGCAGAGAACTCTACCTTAATGAAATAATACAAATGTTTCCCATAATCTTTTACAGTGATCCCGTGACAGACAATACTGGCCACTCTATGAGTCAACAGAAGCGTTTGGTAATTTGTGCCCTTCTTGCGAGTGCCACCCGAGCGTGACACTTTGTTCCTTTTTATGACGATATCGGATGTTATCGTCTTGGTTATCAACACAGTTACAATGTAACAATGACGATTTTCACACTGTAAAATGTGTATAAGGTCGCTGCACGAGGATAGCAGAGCACCGAAGGAAGAAGGCTTTCTTTGTATTTCCTCGTGCAGGTGCTCGAAGTTCATATATTCCACATTGAAAGCAGACGCAGAAAAAAATTTGATAAACTAGTAAATAAGAAAAATGTAAAAGCTTTAGCATATTTTATGATTGTTTGTATATAATTTTAAATTGATCGCTGTATAAGAAAGTTATGGATCGTTTTAATTCATACTGGAAAAAAAGGTTTGCAATAAATTTGTTAAAAATTGTATTACTAATCAATTCTTAACCGTATAAGAAATGAATGATGAGCATTTATATTAGTTTTATTAATAAATCAATACTGTGACTAAACAGGTGAAATAATTTAATTCTTTTAAGTAAATATAATTGATAAAGGTCAAAACGTGATGTATTTATTTTCTTCCATTAACTCTTTTGACATTGTTCTAATTTATCCGTTTACCTGATATTTTGTTAAATTTAAATTGTTACAATTTTGTACGATTCCACATGTTTTGTCACTAACGACCCGGGTTTTCAGGCATTCTATCACACGTTCTGTTGCATCCGTGCGATAGAATGTCTGAAGATGCCGAAAGGCGAAACCCGGGTCGTTAGTGACAAAACATGTGGAATCGTACAAAATTGTAAGAATTCAAATTTGATATAAAAATAAATCAAGCTCCTTCATTCGATATCATAAGTGATATTTTGTTTTTAATATAATGTTGTTATATGAAACATCTTTTGATGTTTTTGATTTACGTCAATTAAATTGAAGTACTATTAAACACTGGAATTGCGAGCAAATAGTGCACACGACTTTATAAAATGAAATATGTGCTCCTTGTATTAATAGGTTTATACCTCATTGCAGCAAGATTATCAGATAAATTTATCCCCACCTATCATTGATTTATTCGTTAATTTATGATCCAAAATGCCAGCCGTTATTCATTACTCTCTCCGTCTTTCTCTTTTTAAGATTGCAAGTGCTATAATTAGCTGTAAAAAGTGAGCCATGTAAATCTTATCGTTACAGTTTATCTAAGCATACATTCCAATTAAACTATTTATATTGTTGTATAGAAACTGTATGTAAAGTTGGGTGCGAAATGCCAGGAGATACCGTAATCTTAATACGAAACACCAAAGATTTTTCGATACAATTCTTCTAAAAGAGAAACTTTTAACGATTACGAATTTCAATACCGGCTGAATCCTGATATATAAACTTGGTGACAACTAGTAATAACGAAGCACTTGGAGTTCGCATTAACGCTGTAACGTTACTATTGTAAAAAAACGTCATATTCGTATATAAATAAAGATGAAAGTGAATCCTCACAGAACAAAGGTTGGGTGTCTTATGAATGTGCGCCGCATTTAGCGCTCCGATGTTATTACACGCAATTGATAAAAAAATATTTTCATGAAATCCGTTTGAAAAGGTTCTTATAACCATTCATTTTATTCCCATGTTTAATAGCGACTCAACCCTAATAGAACTCATGCAGTTATTGCGCGATATCCTTAAGCTGAGCGGTGTATTTTTTTTTATTTATTGATTGAATTGGCATTCACTTGGTAGAAATCCATTATAACACGGCGAAAAAGTGGAAGCAAATCAGACCCCCCCGTGGAGAGGGTTAATTAATGGGGAAGACAATATATTAGTTTGTTCGTTAAGAATCCTTTGTGACCTAAGATGTCTATTGATTTCCAGCTGTTTTGGAATAGACTGCTTTGCTTCCGTAATATACCATTTCCGTGCCACATGTAAACTTATTGTCATAGCCGCCTTTTTAGTTTCACATACAATTTTGAAAAAAAAAAAATATTGCGAGAAAAAAACAAGCAAGTCCGTTAAAACAGGAGAGAAGATGTATTGTGTACTTTTTCTTCACAGCACATAAATAAATAAGCAAATGTTAGTTTAAGCATAGTTCTGACGATGACGTGAGCCGAAATAGCTATCAACTATATTTAAAAAAAAATGTAGAACTAAAATACATTGCTATTTTCACCGTGTTATTTTTTTATTTAACATCATATTTTTGTTACGTTGTTAGTGTTTATAATATGCGTTCTCTCAAACTTCAATATGAAACAAATTAACAACAACTCTAATACATATGCAAGTGGACATAGTAAATCAGACGTACTCATTCTTAAGGATTATCATATAATCATGGTAATTACTTACCTAGAACCGTTGATAACCTATATCGTCGAAGTTTGACAGAACCACTTTCATCAGTGGAAGATATATCTGCAATCCATACGACATTTAAATTAAGCTCTACCAATACAAAAAAATCATGAATAGCGAAATACTGTATGATTTTGAAGTTTTTTTTTTTAATAATAAAGACACGTTTTTAGTACTTGCCATTATCAACTGATGATACTCGCAATGAGTGAAACCGGTCCTGATCAAAAAATATATTGTGGAAATAGGTGCTAAAAAGTGTGTTTTTATTATTTAAAATATCATGCCTTTCCACCAAGTAGTGACAGTTAACCTTAAAAGTGATTTAAAGTTTTTATTTAAAAATCAAGATAAACTTTTTTTGCATAGATTGTTTCAAAATATTTCCAAGCTTTTTTAAATTTAGGAAAACAAAGATCTCTAAAATATCTATACAACGGAAAAAACATTAACCTGATCATATTTTTAAAATGTATATTAAAATAATTTTGATGCACACAAATCATCTCGATAAAATTATGTCAGTAGTTTAAAATATATATTATTAAACTGTAGACAATTTTTACGGTATAAATTCTAATAATTCTATCTCTAGATTCAAATTGTGCCGGAGAAATGGCACTGAATTTAATTTAATTTATTGTAAAGAAAACTAAAACAACAGTCGTAAACAAATAATGATTTTTTTCAAAAGAGAACAAATATATACAAGATACTCGGAACTTTTTTTTATTTTTAAAACAACGAATAGATATTCTTAAATTTTTGACTAACCTAATACTTTACTATGGATTCAACGGGATCGAACGGATTTTTATTCTGTAGTGACAAAACGATATAAACACTTATTTATTGATTGAATTGACATTTACTTAGTAAAAATCCATTTTAACAATATAATTTTGTAGAACTAAAGTACATTGCTATTTTTTCATCGTGTTATAAACACTTATATTGAGTGTCAAAAAAGTATTTACATTTGACTGAGGCCTTTTTGTAAACAAATATTCAGTAATATGGTTCTAAACTTAATTCTTGAGTTAACTATAAAACTTTTGAAGTACTTAACTGAAAAAATATTTAAGTAAGATCATTACGAAGATACGGCGGGTAAAAAAATCTATGAATATTCAATGCGAATTCTCCGTGTGCTGGTATTTTCGTGCCAAGTAATGCATTAATAAAGTAAACTGGTTATCACTTAAATTATTTGAAATGGAATCTGTTCCAGTATATTTTTTTTATTAATCAAATCCAGTTTAGAAAACGACCTTGATAATCAAAATAAATCGTTCTCAAACTCAATATGTGAAAAGCACATAGATAGTTGTAGCCAATGCTTTTCAAACTTCTATATTTGAATAAGGAATTTAGCATAGCACATGCCATCTTGATACGTTTTGAATCAGCTTTCTCAAATTCTCATTGAACTCACATTAGTGAGTTCATGCATTGATATTTAAATATTGATTTTATATATAAAATTTCTAAGTAATATATTCTTTTTAATGTCTGAAATCTTTGATCAATTATTTTAAATAATAAAAACACATGTTTTAGTACTTCTTTCGAAAATATTGTTTTTTGTATAGGGCCGGTTTCGCTCATTGCGAGGATTATCAACTGAGCGATGGGCGAAACCGAGTACTAAACAATGTATATTGGTTGAATATTATATTTTGTTAAATTTAATACGTAAATGCCCTACATGTTTTTCATAAGAAATATTTTTTCATTAACCTTCTCTTTTGGTGTTTATAAATTGGCCTGAAAAATGAAATCATTAATTCTTTGTTATCGTATAATATTGTAATGAATTGACTTTTATATTCGCGTGTAACGCACATCACAATATTGCAATTGTGTACAATGATTTTGTTTGAGCGTTGTTATAGATGGCATTGACTTATAAGCAAGTGATATTTTCCACGTAAAAAGGAATTTTAACGAGAAAAAATATATCAAATTTCCAATATATAGAAGTCCATAATACAAATTCTATATTATTAATGTAAACGGGTCAAACTTAAATGATGTGCGTGTAAATTTTTAATGAACATTTATTTCATATTTAACAATGTTAATTAATTTAGCACTTTAAATTAATAACTGGTACTTTGGCATATTGAAAAAAGAATAACGCACAATTCATGTTTGCCATCATTAAAATAAGTAAACGCGCTAAAGAAACGTTGGAATGTATTTTGTTACCATATTATGCATACGAAATTAAAATGAAAAATATTCTCACAAATAATGCCCCACATACAAATGATTAATCACCGACGCTTGTTTATTGTATCCGTTGTGAAAAAAGAAGAAATCTTCTGTGAGAGTGAGAGAATTTAGTTTCAGGGAACTTGAATTGAACGTAGTATTACAATACAATTTACAACTAGAATGATAATTGTTTCTGAGAAGTGAATAAAAAAAAGTCAGCAACAATTGGCATTACAACTAATATTTCTTAAATAAAAGGATAGTATGCGAGATTTCCATGCAAGTGGTAATGAATTGGTCTATAATGCCACTTTTCTATCGGAGAAGTATTTTTGCGGATTAGTTAGTTTTGTTGATTCAGTAGCGCGGTGGTGTAGTGGTGGACTTAGTTGGCGTCCGGTAACGATCACACCGGACGGAGTCCAAGTAGGAATATCTTTTTTAATTGATGATTGGATATCTGTTTGAAGGCATCGGTGTTTGGAATGTCAAAAAATTTACGCCGATCCACTACGTCCTAAAAATGAAGTATAGTGAGAGTGGTTAGTTAATCACAGTCATTCTGCTATCCTTTTTTATCTCTAGTCTCATTGAATAACAATACGTTAAGAAATTGAAAAACAGGCAGTTTTACATAAAAATTCCATTGATTAGGTGGCTATATGATTCACATCGGGAATGAATATAAAAAATGTAAGTCTTATTTTTTACTTAAGCTTCATTTAACTCAGTTCATATTTGAACGTATAATGGAACAAGATCGCTGAAGAAATACAACCAATAACGTCAAATTATTTTAGAGTACAATACGTGAAGGTTCTGAAACGTGAAACCTAGGTCGCGAACGATAAAACGGACGGAGTTCTGCAAATTTTAAAGAATTCAAATCTCATATTGAAATTTCATCAAGCACCCTTTGTCCATGTCGTAAATTTCCTACTATAATTATTCGAACGGAATTTGTCAATATGATCGTTCTTCCTAAGGTCAATCTGTTTGTTTGATTTTTTCACGGATTCAATTTGATTATTAGTATATTATTACTGTATTATTTGAGCTTGATTATTTACATGGTTCCAATAAGAGAGTGTGGTACAAATTCACGTCCTGGCAATGTTATAATGGAATCATAATGGCAAGGTTTATGCTGACAAGCAAATAAAAAATAGTAATGATGGAATTAATGAAATATCGATTTAAATGAATGAAATATATGAGCCCATATTTGTGAGGTTATTAGATTTTAACATTTACCTAGTACTGCTTAACCTTTTTGTTTTCATTTTATATAAATTTACACAAAAGTAGTAAGCCTTTCTGGCGAACACACTGTATACGATGTATTGATAATTATCACGCCGAAGAAAGCTTTATTGTAAAATTACTCTGTCTTTAAATTATGGATTAAAATAACTGAAAATTTATGTATATTTATTTATTTATATCATTTTGAATCATTGTATTTCTCATTTATTTGTAGATTGAGTTCAATTGTTTGTTGCGTGTTTTATTATCTTAATGCGGTGTCAAATAACCCTACGCATGTAATCGATTATACTCAATAGGACTTTCATTCATGATGTAAACTGAATGAAGAATACTAGTGTGAAAATTACATATAATAGTGAAAGATGCAGTTAAGTGAAACCGTGGGTTCGCGGAATATTATGCCAGACGACGCGACGTCATTGCACAATGGTCCAAGTCCATTTTTCCCACGAGTTCGCGCATAATATATGATTTTATTCCATCCAATTCGTTTCGCATCGATATATTATTACTTGCTCATTATTTTTTAGAATGCTGTTACGCCTTAAAAAAACAATAAAATGGAATCGGCCTAGCATATTTTTTACACAGTAAATGATAGTTATTATTTACCGTGAAGCTATGAAAATATTTTTTGTAGTTGTCACAGAAGAAACAACATTACTAGATTTAAGTATATTCTATCGATAGAATAAATTGTCTTCACAAAAAACGTTTACCATTATATCAAATTTAAAAATCTTTGTACCTTTTCAGTAGTTTATCCATTGCAGAAAGAGGTTTGATGTTAATAGTAAGCCAATTTTTATTCTAGAGAAAAAATAGTTATCGTAAGGTGGTAAATACTTTCAATGAAAATTTAATGAAGTTGAAAACGGATTTAAAAACCCAAGGATTATCGCTGCTTTTTTAGGAAACAGTTAACATAACAAATGTAAACAGTCATTAATTATATAATGATTAATGGTTTTATTTCATTATAATAAAAAATAGTTAATTATCAGATATACACTTCAAAATTTCACTTATTTACATTTATAATTAAGAAAAGAAAAATAATTGTATTGGAAGTGATACACTTAACGTTACGATAGTAGATAAAAATAGAAATTATTGATGTCAAATGAATATGACATTACTGCATTTTATTAACGCCTTAAATCAAAAGTGCCATTGTATTTCTTACCAATGTTGGATCCACCTGTACGCCTTAAAAAGTCTACATACTGCAGTTAGAGTTATTGAAGTCTTATACAATTACTACACATCAAAATTGGATGGTTTAAGTGTTTGCTTTCACCGCAAAGAAAGAGATAGTAGCTATTTCGCCATATAGTCATATTATATGTTATAAATACTTGTTTCATCAAATTTTACATTGTTACGGGGAAATCCAAATAAAATGACGTTTGGTAAAAGTTTACATCCGATTATGATAAAGATTTTGGTAAGCATAGACGAAATATTTAAATATCTTAGAAGCTCGGAAAATATTATTCTATTATATTATATATACACTGCACTCAATATCCTGTAGAAATGTTGATAATTTTACAGAAATTATTTGTTAACCATTAATAAATTTACGTTATTATAATAAATATAACATTTAAAACATGTAACAAAATGTCAAGCATTATTTAATAGAAAAATCATTTATAAACCTTAATTCATGAATAATCGAAACTATGTCGATAGATGTACATGTATTATTTTTGCATTCATACATTTTATTGGTAACACATACAATACTATTGATAAGTATCGAAAAAAAACTTTGCTCAAATTTAATTTTACCTCATTTTTTATATTAAATTTGGCTAATGTATGTTAGATTGAATATTCTGAGATTGGATGTCTAGGAGGTCTTGGAATTATGCTACGAAACTGATGCAAGCGAGATCCTTAACGATAAGTGTGCGTAACGTGTGAGTAACGCGGATACCGCGACATCTTTTGGTGGAAAATTCATTTAATTCATCACTTAAGACCAACTAAAAATTGACCAAGACATTCGTTTTTATACACATTAAAGATTCGTTACTATTAATCTTTTTCTATGAAGCAATGTTATATTTATAAAAAATAAATAGACCATTTCGATTGCGATGAATGAATTTATCAATGAAAAATAATAAATTTAAGTATAACCACTTATCCAACATGTACAAGAAAAAATAAGTTAGCTATATTTAAACCTTATTTATCCTTAGTATTATTAATTTAAGTAATGTCGTCATCTGCACTAGTCATTTCTAATGTATCTAAAAAAATTAGATGGCATATATTATATGTATACGCAACAATCGATCAGTTTAATACAAATTATTGCACGAAGAAAAATATTATTATTTGTTTTGACAAGATATTAAAATCGATTGATAAACAATATTTTCAACGGTGAATCTTCAGGAATATTTTTTATCGAATATTTTTTGTATCATTTTTTCCATCTCCGATTCTATCATGGTTTTGCAAGAAATGTTTTATGATTAAATATTTCTCTGTACGAGCCTTTTGTTATGTGCATTTGAATCGGTTGATTGTCTTCATTACAGATTCATCAAGGCAAATATATGTTATAATTGAATCTCTTTCATCACTTCTGATACAAAATAAACAAGGAATCAAATTATAAATATGTGATTCGTCCAATTTTTGTTGATTCTTGACAGTAATTTTGGGCAAAGTCCTGCTTCATTAATTTCGTATTATCGGTTATCTAATGAATTAATCGCTCCTCGAAGAGTTATTTTAACTCGTGGGAAATATCTGTCAATTAACTACTTTAATTACTATGCCAGTTAACTAGGCATTTTAATGGCCTTTATTAAATTGCAAACACAATATTAATAAGGAAGAATAATAATTAGCATGCTTAATATAAATTTTGCTCTGGCTGTAAAATTTTAAAGAGAAAATATTTTCACTTATTCACATTTGATTAATTAATTTAATGTTTTTAAATACTACCAGTGGTGATATGGTTACTTTTTATGTTTATGCTGTAATAAATAATAGCCAATTTATTTATATGATTGAATCATTTCATGTACGGTACGATGAAATGATTTAATGAATTGAAATTTGTTGGTCGTAATCTTTGCTTAATGTTCTATTTAATTATTAATTTATTTAACTAGTTTGTTACTTATATATTAAAAAAACAACTCTTTCAGGATTTTTAAAAAATGTTATTGTCATGAAATATCTAGTGGGGAACTTGGAAACATGACAAGAACCAATAAATCCCAATTTTCTGTAAATTTTCGATTTAAATAAATTTTTAAAAATTCATGTCATTTTATTGAAAAAAACACCACTTTCATCAACTGAATGATAATGACCATCACTTATTTAAGATTTTTTTTCAGTAAATTTGAGTGTTCAATTGAAAGCTCTTCATGCCGTAGACATGAGACTACGCATTCTGAGCCAATATTCAATTAGCAAATCAATTTACATTTTAATTAATAAAACAACAATGCTTCCAACTATTTTTGAATTTAAATAAAATTTATAAACATTGTGTTATATTCATTAAATGTAATGCCTTTCTACTAAGAAGTGACAGATAACACATAAAAGGTAAAACAAGTTGAATGCATTGTATTTGAGCTACTACCAATTTATTATAATTAAAATGTTGTCTTGAAAAATATGTATATCATGAATCGAAAAACGTGCTGAAGTGAAAATAATAATTGCTGTTAAATAATATAATTAAAATTTTGAATTGTATAGTTAAAAGAAACCTGATTCCTTGCTCAAGAATATTTTGTTTATAAAACGTTCTTACACTATTCATTTTAATATTTTTTTAGAATAACATCAATAAGAAGACGTCTTCTGATTATAGAAAAAAAACGAGATAATTATTATATAAATGATCAAAAATATTTATAAATATTAAGTCGATTTTAATATACCTTTTTATAACGCCATCTGTGAGTTAAGTTTGCACTTCAGTGTTGATAATTAAAAACTTGCAAATTCTTTGCAAAATGAAGAATATTATTGTGCTCTAATAACGTCGTATCACTGCAGATTTCTGCAATCACTTTCTAATTCTAAATGCAAAATATGTAACAGTGTAGTTTATAAATGCACCGCAAGGTTTTTGATCGCATCTGAAATTTAAATAGAATAATTTTCACTATGCCAATTTCGTATTATGCGTACTGAATACAACAAAAAATTGTCAGGTTATCGATTTTATTCACGAAGGTGAAATAAAATTAAATATTGAAAAAAAACATACATGTATCTTTCCTTAAATCTATATGAAAAATAATAGCTTACCATGGTAACATCTTTCTGGATTTCTACGGAGAATTTTCGTTATCATTAGTATCGTGATAATACTGTAATATTGTTAATTTTGATGCTTTATTTTAAAGAAATGTTCATTTGTCAAATGATTAGTATGAGGTTTACTGATAAAAGGTGCTGTATGATTTGTAGCTGTTTGTCTGGCAACAACTTTATGACACTGTGTCCGCTTACTTTAAGTCAACGAAGACATTAAATACTATGTTCGTGGGACGCGTAAACTTCCGAATTTGTAAATATAAAATTTCGATTTATTTATATAATTTAATTAATAAAGGGCACTGTGTAAATATTCAATGCAATTAAAATGATCAAACAGAGTCGACAAACATTATAAAATATTTTCAGTAAAGGATAATGTTACAAATGTATCTTGAGAAATGCTGTGTGCTAAGTGGAAAAAGGCAGCTTCTTTATTATTTTTCAGTTGGAAAAAAACTCAAAATTTCTGTCCTAGTGTTAGTAACAATTCTTCTCGGATCATCATCGTTGCTCTATGTCGTTTATCATATAACTTTTTTGTGTGGTAAAGGGTTTGATTTCGTTGATATAATCCTCACGTTTTTTTAGTGAGATCACAGTATCCTATTATAATCTCTTCTTTCTATCCTTTCCCGCTGCGAATATATAATTTTCCGAGTGCTGTAAAATGGTTCTTTATGATTTTTGATCCACACTAGGAACTGAGAATAATTAACGTTCATTCACAATTAATCATATTATTATATTTTTTCTGTTCGCTGTTCAGAAATTTGATTTTATTCTACACATAACTGGAGCATGGGCAATTTACTATGTGAATAATGATGTTTATTTATTATATTTATAAATTGAATTAAAGAAAACAGCCATTCGAATCGACGCAATCGACTCTATGCGTATTATTTCTGTAAAACATTGAAAAAAAAAAAACCTGACAAAGTATGTCATACTAGTAATTCAGGAATCAAACAAATAATAGTCAAACACATGTTTGGTAGACTCTAAACAATTAAAATTAAACTCAAGCCCAAAATCGAACGCAATCTCAACTATGTATTGATAATAATAAAAAAAAACTCTAATTATTACCAGCTGAAAAAGAAAATATTTTTGTATTACAGATTCATTATTATTTAAAATATTGTATATTTAAAAGAAAATCAGTTGATTGGCATGTTTTATTGTTGTTATTCTGCTGTCAATCGACTGGTGTTAAGTCTAGAAACGTAAACATGATTATATTCTGTCAAAATTAGAGATTCATCATTTCATTAACTGTATTATGACAAGAGACTCTTCAGTGAGTAGAAAGTGCTTTCTTATATAATTTATACGAAAAGATTTTAGAAACCTATCACGTACAAATCATCGATGATTTTGAATGGAACATTTCGGTGCATGCTTGGACTTATTTGAATGCTGTATCAAGATATAATGTCATATACAATATCATTCGTATCGCAAATGGATTTTTACATTAAATTTTAAAATTATATCTTGAATTCGCGATGAGCTACAGCAAAGCGAGCAATTTAATTGCTAGACAGCTGATGTATGTAACATAATTTGAAGTGATATTTTAAAGTATGTTTTTAGTGATTAATTTCTGGTTTCTTTCTAAAATTCGCAAATAACATTTTTAATGTGTTTCTTTGTAAAAGTTTCTTATTTTTTTTATCAATTTAATTTTTAAATATGTATTTTTACATAGCCATAATTGATACGGCAAACAAACTTTTAGTTCTAGTTTCCAATCTATAAAATTTCTCATGGATCTAAAAAAAATCTATGTGAAATAGTAAGTCAAAAATATTCATTTCTCAACATATGTTGTCATTAAGTTTGTTCTGATATAGTTATTTCTGTTAATTTCCCGTTAAATAATCAAATTATTCAAATTCACCGTTTGGAGATTTGATATAAAGTAACATATTTGCTAAAAGTTTACAACTATTTAAAGTAAATATAATATAATAAGATTAATTATTTCAATTGATAACAACGAATTATCGAGGAATACTGTACTAAATAATTTATATTAGAGTTATGCATAAGAAGGCTTAAATAATAAGATATTTTAAGCATAGGTATCAGGGTGTCATGATAAGTAAGGAGGTATACGGTTATTGAGCAAGAGAGAAGACAACGTGAATGTTGGTATATAAACAAATATAAAAAAGGCGGCGAAGAAAGTTTTCTCGTTTAAAATAAAAATTCATTACACGAAGTAAACATCACAATACGAAGTAATTTTTTTGTAAATTATATAATGACTCAATTTCTTACACTTTTTTAATAAAGAAAAATATTGATTGTCATATAAATTAATATAATTGATTCATAAATCTTTTTCGTTTTCATATTTAAAATTTTTACTGTTGTAATAAAGCGGTTAAATGAGTAATCAATTTCCAATCTTCGTCACCAATATATTATATTGTACAAAGCTAGCTTACTTTACTGCAAACGTCATAGCCTGTTCTAATTTAATGTTTGATGAATCTTTTTTGTTTAAGTATAATTTTAAATTTTTAGATGAATATTTTTCGTGTCTATTTTATTTATAATAAATAAACCTTACCTGCTATGAAAAAGACGCCTTGATAATAATATTTTTTAGTAACAGCGCATGCTGTGATGTATTGCAATGCTAGGATAATATAATATACCTAAACTTCGATCGGATAGTGTGTATGGGCTGGCACAAATAGAGAAAGAGATGTTTTTTACTTAAAATATTAACACATTATGTGTTTGTTAAGATTGCTGCGACAACGAAAAAGTAAAATACCTATTTGTCTAATAATTTTTTTGGATTGATAAAAGTTTTAACAATTCAAATTTGATATTCAAATTCCATCAAGCACCTTCAGTCGTTACTTTAAATTAATAAAATCTTATTATAATAAAACAACAAAATGAAATTTCAGAAAAAAAAACACATCACATAGTTTTTTAATTCTTTAAATTTTAATAAATATTTATTATTCACAAAAAATATGACGTGTGATTCACCGCCACTGAAGAAATGCATATATTGTAAAATGACACCCTTTCCACCTACCTTCATACGTAATGCCTGCACTGATTCGCTAATTCAGCATACAGTACCTACAGAATACTGACAGCGATTTCACTTACCTATGCTTTTTTCTGATACCCTAATACTTCACTAAAAAGATTTGACAAAAGAATGAGTATTTTTAATCAAAATAAAATATCACAATTATATTTACTGTCGTTTTCTTTGTATTAGACTTTGTACGACTTAGATTATATTTGACTTGGAAAAAAATGAGTAAGTTATTCATATAATACCATTTCTCTTTCTGTAATCCTGATACTTTGACAAAGACTTTGAAAAATGCATTAGACAAATACATATTTGTTGTTAACCCAACTTCTTGTTCTTCTCCTCTTTTCTTTACTGTTTGTTTAATGATAACCGCTTTTTTGCTATGGCACTTAGAAACCATACAACGACTGATATTTTAGAGACCTTGTTTGGCCAAATTACATAAAATTATTTTGTTTTTTTAAATAATTACTAAAATTTTTCACTCGCCCCATGTATGATTTTATACTTTGTCATAATTCAGTTATGGGTCTAACATAAAATTTCGGTCCCACCTCATTTATCGATTTGATTACTTTAAATTATCCAATAAATAACAGTTGTGCGATAATCTATTCTTCAAACTTAATATGATTATCATATTTGATGTTTTCCGGAACTATTTACCGCGTAACAATCTCACAATGTAGGGCTCACGATTGACCGCATAAGCATAACATCTCATTTACCGGGTTATTGACCATGCAGGAAGAAAGTGAAGGTAAGTCTTGAATTTAAATTGCCTGTGCGTATAAATAAAGTAGGTACACTTAAATATTACACTGTGGCACGAAAATAATTTTACAAAAGCTAAAATACCACCTAGGGTATCGACTGATGCATTCGAAAAGCTTTCGCCGGTTGCATGGATAATTACTACAAAATATACGAGTAAAATGGAAATAATCATTTCAGTGAGCATTCATCATTAAAAAAGATTGTAAGTATTAATTCAATTTTGTCGCTTACTCGCATATTTCTCGTCAATAAATTGTCGGCATTTATATCTTTTGGACCACATTGTAAGTTTTTGACCGTGCGTGCGTATTTGTTTGTATTCAAAGCGCGAAATCTTTCAAAACTGTTTTGTTTGGAGCAATAAGGAGTCAACAAGCGAAATGATACAATGTACCACTAATCACCCAAGAAAATTGTGTATTGAAATCTAATAAATTCACTAATATATTGAAGCGAATGCTACAAATAACAAATAACTATAAATATGCCATATAACTGGCATTGAATATGGGTGTGTTAAATCGTAGGCCGAGTGATCAACGCCGAATATAAATATTGTTGACGTGACAACGTCTTATAAATCGATGAACGCCCGCTGCACGCACGAAAAAACATGACTCATTGTCCCGTTTGTCGCGTTACGCCGAAGGCAAGCGTGCGAGCGAGAGCGCGGATAAGCGATAGAGAGGCACGATCGGCCTACCGTTCGGATTGTGCCGCATCTATCTCTTCCACTCGATTGGTCGATGCGTCTGAGTAGAAAAGAGACAGCGGCAGCACACAACTTATACACCTACAGTACCTACACGTGATCTGTTTACAACTGTTTATAAAGTGAAGTGAAATGTTAATGTGGTTTTCATTGTTTATATTACAACAACAATTGCGGCAATAAATGTAATTAATTCTTGCATATTAAAAATCTGATTAACGTATAACAAATATACTTTTAACAATAAATTATCAACGATTTCTTTCAGAAAAAAAATTGTAGATTTCATTTCAGTCCTTCTTCGTATCCATACAAAATAATGATAATTCAATAAAAATGATTCCATTTTATTTATAAAATTATGCAATCATTTCATCAATGTTTTCTTATGACGTTGTCACGTTAAACTATCGTCCGTAAACCGACTTTACAGACAACCAATTTTTTAGATTGAACATGTTTATTGAGATACGATCTATAGTAAGCTCTACATTAGGGGTGGATGTGGTTAGGAAAATAAAACAAGAAAAGTTAAATAAATTTCTGCATCATTACAAATATTTTATAAAAGTGCTTTTTAATTTAGAATAAAAATTTAGCTTCTACTAGACTTGTGGTGACACAAACAGAAAACACTTAGTATACTTTTATCAGAAGTATCAGGCTACTATAATGAGTAAGGAGGTATACGGTTATCGAGTAAAATGAATGCGTTCATGCGACGAGTCAATAGAACACAGTCCAAACGAAAAATGCCCAGTAATTACATACTATATAACGCTTAATCACTATTATATGAAAATTTACAAATTAGGTTTTTGTATTTCGATTGTTTAGTTTATAAATACATCTGTATAATTTCACATCGTATAGACCGAAAACCACCAAATGTGTTTTTTCCACATCTGATTATCACAAGATTCGCTGGATCTACAAATGAATTTTCACTAATTTTATTTTCTACGAAGTAAGGCAGAACTGGCTTTTTGAAATCAACTTGTTATTTCTTCAGCATAAAACGTCAACAACGTTTTTTATTATCCAATGGGACAGACAATATAAACACAATAAAGAAATTATATTTCATGTATATAACCGTTATGATTGTTATTTTAAAGTCGATCGAATCTTCAAATATCAATCCAAAAATATGGCACCATAGCAGAAAACGTGTGTTTAACAATTTTAAATGATATTGATTGAATTGGCATTCACTTGGTAGAACTCCATTATAACACGGTGAAAAAATAGCAATGTATTTTAGTTCTACAAAATTATTTTTAACAAATATAGTTGATAGCTATTTCGGCTCACGCCATCGTCAGAACTAGTTCTGACGATGCTACGACGACATTGCTATTTTTTCACCGTGTTAATTTTAAATGAGACTAATATGATTTAAAGCCACTCATAAATCATCAAAATGATATTCCAGTGAATATAACATAACAGCAGCAATTAAAAAATATGTTAAATTGCTGTACTTTTCTGTTAATTGTAGCGGGAAATTCCGAGACTGTTTTGTAGGTTGTACATAGAACATTCACCGGATATGTAATTTAAAAAATTGTAATCGAGGTTGTTAATTGCTGTTCACGCCATAATTTTCATTTCAATTTCATTAGTCGGATTCTGCTTTGTTCAAGAAACAATCAGACATCTGCTTTATCATTTAATAATCCATGAAAAATCCCGGTCTTTATTTGAGGTTGTCCATTTGGTTACACTTTCTTTTTAATAAAAAAAAATATGTACTTCTTAGATATTCAAGGAATATGAAACATAAGTTTCTTTGTTTCGTGTATCCAATACCTACAGCTTTGAAATCGATTTTCTTATGAAATATCTCATTTTTTCAGATACCCATAACCGAAGTTACAAATTGCAGTTAGTGTAACACTGTGGAAGAAAATAATCAAATTTTTTATGTGCTGAAAAATTATTTGTCAATGCCATGTTAATTCACTATCACAGGATATATAATAGTTAAACAACAAATGGAGAAGAATATACGCTTGGGTTTTTAGAAATATATATTGTATTTATTTATAGTTTTAATTAAGTGTTCAAATCAGTTTTAAAAGAAATCTTATTAGTTTTGCATAATGAATGCTATAATTGAAAATTTATGTACGGATTATAAAGCGTTTTTTTTTTTTTTTTAATAAATATTTATTACGGTGAAATATTTGTATTTATAATTGTGTTTTTGCTCTGTTACATGTCATATATAATCTAAAATGTTGAATAAAGATGAAACATACGTTACCTAGAGTATTTTATTTTCTAACCGTACGTAAGATTAAGGGCTCTCAAAATATGAGTCGATCCCAATTTACGCTGTGAACAATAATAATAAAAAAATACAATGAAATATTTAAAATTCACAACCATGAATGATTAACGGTACTTATCATAATTAAGATAAAATATTGGAGATCTGTGCATTGCATGGTGGTTATACCAGTGATTAAATTATAATTCTTTAACATTATAAATAAACTCCTTTATTGATTTTGAAAAATGTCATCAAATTTGTCAAATTTTTGACAAGTAAATAAATAAAAATCTCCATGTAGAGTAAATACTAATTTGTACTGATAATCGAATCAAATATTTTAATTTTGTGTTCAGATTCATTCAACAAATTTATTTACGATTTATGAATAGTTATTATGACGACATACATAAATAAATATTTAATATATTTAATGTTTTGAAATGCCAGTAAATATTGAAAACGCAAAACTCATGTATTTCCGTTTTGCAATATATAATATTTCAGCACAGTTAATAATATGATTACCGTTTAACCCACGAGTGTTTAACTGGAAAAGATTTGAACAAGAATGACAGATTGCAGATTTGAAGAACCATTCTTTATGTAGTCGTGTTTTAAATGAATATTAAAATAATTAAAAGTTATTTATGAACATATAAAATAAATGCATAAAATAGACATTTTTAAAGTGGGTAGGTCTTTTATTTGAAATATCAGAACACCGGCGGTTATGGATTTATTTATCCGGTATTTAAAACCTCGATAAAAACTATTCGATCATATAAAAATCAGATCCAGTCCATTTAGTAGGAAAAGTATATATTTTTTCTGCTTAGTAAGAAAGTACACTATAGCTACTATGTATTCATGACGGCCGGAATCATGAGCATGATTAAATATATCATTTATTTTTTTATTCTATTTTGGTTTTTATAAATAAGCAACAAAAAAAAAAACAGCACAAACCTACGGATGAATGCTTTCGTGGAACTATTCGTATATCAATTAGAAGACTTTATAAACGTGACGTGTGCTTATTATGACAGTTGTTATAAATTTTAACATCGTCGATAGGAATAGTCAAAATGATATTTCTACTCCATTGAATAATCACATTTATTTTCTTAAGTTTACCCATCGTTGAAGTATACTTGAGATCAGCCATATGAATACGCATCAGCTAATCTGGTTTAATTAAATTTTAAAGTGAAAGCTATTTACGATGTCATTCAGTTCAAGCCCACCTTTTTTTTGTGATGGCTTTTTATCGGTCGGAATGTGATTAGTGAATAATATTTAAGGCCGGGAAAATTTCTTTAGTTGTATCAGATTTTTTAAACGTTTTTGTGAATGGCGTAGCTTTAAAGGTCAACGGGTTAAGCTTTAATAAAGCACAATTGTACAAACACGAAAATAGTTGTCAATTATAACAATATAATATTATCACATTAAACGATAATGTGGAATTAAAATATTTGCCATATGTTTAACTTTATAAAAGAGAATTGATATCGTTTATCGGTTGGTAACGTCGTATTAATTTTAGTATTAAGCAATCAAAGAAAGATTTCAATGTTGTAAAAATATGTTGCTTAATAAGTTTAAATAAAAAAATATAATCGTCAGTAACGTAACAGGAAAGAATTGACCAGGAGAAATCATGTATGTTAAAGAATGACGGAATGAATCAACGAAGCGGCTGATGATATATTGCAACAATTCAACATTACAACTCAGGCCAAAGCATCACTTCGTGGTTAAGTTGAATAAACGGGTGATCAATACTTAACAACGGACATGCAAGCATACCAAAATTCAGCTATTGCATAAAAAGAAAGGTTGATATTTTTTGCACACTGCGTATTTTAAGGGCTAGTAAAATAAAATTCTAAAAAAATATTTACTTAATTAACCCAAGCTAAAAACTGCTTTCATCTGAGGCCACAGAACGTGAATGTTAAGCCAACACGATCTATCGCTCGCTTTCTTACATCTCTACCCTTTTCTACTTTACAACATGAAACCGTGACAAGCGTGCAGTTAAATTAAAATTTGAAAATAAGTATTATCTTCATTCATTTTGCGAAGGAATTTGAAGGATATGGGTTGTATTATGTCCCGAAGTTATACATAAATTAGTATGCAAAGTAAAAACTAATTTCGGTCGTCTTTTTTGTTTATCAAGACCACACGTATTAATTCCTGCCGGTTATAAATATAGTACAATGCTTATATGTGTACATCTCGCGAATGAAAGTATATGAACTCGCAAGAGTTAAAATCGGTGAAAGTAAAAGTTGAATTCAAAATGTATTGTGTTGTGCTGTCCACGAAGAAAACTGTTTCGGTTACCGTAAGTATGGACGAGCGTGTTCGATGTAACGCAATTGTATAACACGCGAAGATCGATTACTCAGCTGTATTCCTAATTGACCAGTGGCGCGAAGTAGCAGACGTTGTCAATTTTTGATTGTATTAATTCGAGAATTTACTTTTTCAGATTCCTGTAAGTGATTCAGTCACCTAACGTACCTATTTGTATGGCGTATATAAATAAAGGAAATTTATCTAGAAATTCGATACCAAATCAGAAAACCAACAGTGAATCAATATAAAAGAATCCGAAAACTTTTAATTGATTATTATTGTTGATAAAACAGACCACTAAACTACATAAATTTTATTGTTTCTAAAAGCATAATTTGATAGTAACGAAGTAGTATATATAATAAAACATTATATTCCTGATCTTAATGTTATGAAATTATGGTGATAGTTAATACTAAAAGTAATGTTTTATTTTATAACTAAAAGTAATGTTTTATTTTTAGATAGTTCTGACGATGGCGTGAGCCGAAATAGCTATCAACTATATTTGTTAAAAATAATTTTGTAGAACTAAAATACATTACTATTTTTTTCACCGTGTTAAAATGTTTTATTATTTGAGTATAATGCGTTTCCACCAATATGTGTCACTTAACACATTATTAGTGAATCAGGTTCAGCTAATGCTACTATCTTATTTTAAAAACACAATATTAAACAATATTTAGCATCACAACATATTTGGTTCAACAGAGAGTGTCTTCCTCTGAATATTGTGTCAAAATATGTTTATTTGAAAATTAAGTCCAGTTCTCCAATACATTTAAAAGCTTGTAAGTGGCGCAGCTTAGACAGAGTAAAAATGAATCATTTATTAAACTTTCTATACTCCAGTATTCATATTGTTCGATAATTCAGAATCACGCGTGTAAATTTTTTCGCTTTCGACAATTAAGGAAGGGATTAAATTTTGGTATTGAGCTACTAGTAATTGTCCACCGTCATCAATAAATTGAAGAACCTACATACATATCGTACTATTTTTATCTTCGATCCGCTTATGTATTTTTTTTTAATCAAGGTGACCCAAGTATGAGCGACATCTATCAAAAATATTTTAGGGGAGATCTGCGGAAAATGTACCTACATATAAAATAAAGATTTTCAAAGGAATATATCGATGGCTTAACATTGACATCTCGTAACAAACATTTGAATTTTCTACTTTGGACCGTTCAAAGAAACTCAACAACTCAAGCAAAAGTGTTATAAACAAAAGTACAATAAGAATGACAAATTTTTGATAAATTTCTACAATAAAGAGTTATATTTGAACATGAAAAAAATATTATTTAGCCAAATAAATTAAATATTTTGCCTAATATAAGCTTTATTATTTTTGTTTATATAGTAATAAAAACGGTAGTTAAAATATAATAAAACACAAGTATTTTTTAACACCTATTTAATGGCTATTTTTTATATTAACTTTATTTCTAAGTGCTGAGTGAAAAGCTCAGTTTTTTGTAATATCTAATGAAGATTAGAAAACTTTTTATGTGTAATTAAACATCTAACTCGATATACATATTACTTAACTTCTAAGTAAATGTCGGAATAGGATCGGCATATTTTTTTAAATCAAGCACTGAGTAATTTCTAACAAAACGACACTCATAATTTTGAAAACCATAGCAAACATTAAATGATCGAATATTACTATATGTACGTTTTGACGGGATAATTTTTTTTTTTTTTTTAAATTATGGACCCATATGAGTTTCAACTTCTGTAAAATCTGCAATTTTATATGTTTGTGTTTGGCATTATTTTCCAGTTTTTTTTTAATTTCTTCAAGATCTTAGAGTATTTTAGCAGGAGGCGTTAAAATCAGTACGTATTGAACCACAATCAACAATGTCTCAATCAACGAAAATGTTCTAACCCTATATGAATGTGATATTACACTAACGAGTGCTTAATGAACTTTTTCATGCTGCGTAATTCTAATCTAGTAAACTTTAAGTCAGATAGACTATTAGTCATAAAAACTTCGACAACTCATTCAAGTATCCCAAAAAGGAAATGAAAGTGTGATTCGATTCCAGTCCGATAATTAAATTTCGATAATAAAAAAGTAATTACACAAAAGATGATTGTTTTATTTAAAACTATAAATTGTTTTATTGTTTGGTGTAGTGAAATCTGCACTTATTATTTCGTCAGACGAATTTGCCATATTTTGTCGTAATAAACGAGGATATACATTTTTATCAATTATCATAGCGGTGCACTCTCGATTATCCTGGTTGATGCTGGGGAGGATGGTCACGGATAATCGAAAAACACGGATAATCCGAATCATCAATTTTTTTGTTTTATTTTCGAATATAATATCATATACACATTACAATTTTTTACGCATTATCTATATATTCATTATTTATCAAGAAAACACAAAAAAAAATACGTAAAAATATAATATTTTATCATAATAACAAACGTAGTCCCGAGAGCTGACAAATACAGGCAATAGATATCGAAATTAACAAATTTACTTCGGGCACTCGCGCTGGTTTATGCACTTCACTGGAAATGTAAATAGAAATGCATGTGGAGTACAATGAATTTCAATTGTTGACTTATTCTAGTCCCATAAATTGTGATTTTTATTGCGATATATGTGAACATTCATACAATCAAAACACCGATTAGTTACGTAAACACAAACAAATTGCTAAATTCATCCTTTTTTTCAAACAACGCACATATTCAAGATCGCAATTCATTAATGGGTCTCATAATCGTTTTAGAAAAAAAATCAATCAGATTATATTTGAATTAAAAAATATTTATTTACAGGCATGAATAATTCGCAAACCGGATAATCCATACACGGATAATCGAGAGTGCACTGTATATTTAAAAAGTTACAAATTTTGTTATACAAAGCTTAATAATATTATTTAATCCTTTCATTGCTATGGGTATGTTACCTACCTCAACACAAAATCAGTCAGTATATTTTTTCAGCTTTTCAACTTGCTATTATTTAAGCTTTATAATTCACATTTGCTAAATGAAAAACAGAGATCGATAATATTCCAGACGATCGTAAAGTTTGACGAATATGTCAACTTTATATGTGAAGGTTTTTAGAATATGAGGGGGTTTGCTTCTCTAAAATTTGTTTTAATTTTTTTTAAATAAACAAGCATATTTTGAAATCTTCTATATACGATTAACACTATTTTTACAACAGCTGACAAACTTGCAAATATAATACTAATCTTACCAGTCGTTGAAATGGTATACATGCCTGTATTACAAAGAAATATATAAAGTTTCTTTACATTTCTCTAAAAAATATCAAAACTGATCGATAAAAGGTGAAAGTAGTTTAAACAACTTTTGACTTGTAATACCATCTAAAGTAATTCCTTGCTTAAAACTACCAGAAGTTTTACATCCCTTGTAGAAATATAATGATTTTTTCTGCAATTAATAATCCATTGAAAAATTATGATAATGAAGTAAAAATATTGAATTCATACATAAAAGCTCAGTTGAATATTTTTTAATGCAATGAATTTCAATAATAATCATTCATAATGAATGTTGATTACAGAAGAAAGGACATTCTATATTGTTTGTGAATATAAGTTATAATGATTATAAATTATTCTTCGATTTTATTAAGATCAAAAAAATCAAAACAGTGACAGACAAAACAACAAAACAATATTAGAATAAGAAGAAAACAACACAAGGGAAAAATAAAACTCATAACATTACCAAGTAGTACAATATTGTCATATTTATTTATTAATTAAAGACATATAAAACAGAATAAATCAAATAAATAAAATTGTTATATAAAACACTAAATACAATGAATTTGCTTAGTATTTATTTCGTTATAAAAATACACTAATAGCCGTCGTGTTCAGACGCAATTTTATTTAGTACTTAAAATCATAAACTTTATAGTATAACAGCATAAATGTACATTTTTTTGTGTATCATCTGTACAAATATTATAATGTCATTGCTCTGATTAATTACCGAACTCTTCATCTCAATGTCAGCTTCCAAAGTAGAGCATATTAACAAAAGTTATTGAACGATAAATACGTATTTATTAAACCAATATGTAAATTATTTCAGTATCCGATTTTTTAAAATATAATTTTTATATTAATTCATTGTTAGTACTGACCACTGTAAATTTTAGGCTTATTGTTTTTTTTTTGTTGTTGATAGATTTGTTAAATATTTCGTCGTATATATTTAGTGTCACTTAACCTATGACATTTTTTTAATTGGAAAGAGTTTGAATGTCTTCGTATATTTATACGTTCACTCAAATATTATGATACTTGAAAAATACTTTCTTTTACTACTTATGCGTATGAATAACGCTATTTATCGAGAAATGATTATATTTTGATTTTTATAATCAATAACTATTTATAAGACTTTATTTATAATGCAAGTGTTAAACAAAAATAAAGAAGAAATAAAAAAAAGCCTTTACGTTTCTTGTAATATAAAACTATTTTTGCTTCAGGTAAATTATAGCAGTATGAATAAAATACTACTGTAGTAAAAGTACCGTAAAGTCATATAAAAAATTCTAATTAAGTAGTATTTATCACTTAGTTATTAAACTGAGATATTATTTATTAATTCAGAATGTTTATCGTATCATAGAATGTTCTAAATATTTACAAATCGAAATAGTAATATTTAATAGATCGATAGCTTAAAAAATATATTATAATAATTAAGTTATACAGTCTTTATTATCAAGGTACGAATGTTTCTGAAAAATACATAGCCAAATCTATATATACGTCACTAGGAAAAAACTTCAGATGAACTCAAGTTCGTCGTATTCATAATCGCTACGACCCTGAAGTCTATCTCCATATTTATATTTTCCTCTGTCGGATGTAAAACTGGTTAAAGGCTTTGGTTTCGTAGGAGCCTTTGTTTCTTGTTTCTGGACTTCTTTTATACTGGATTGCTTCGTCTTTTGTTTCTCCATTCGCCTTTTCTTTTGTTTTCTTGGCATTTCTGTGGTGCTTGATGCAGATGGAGCTGGAGCGTGAGTAATAAGTACCGGTAGCACTGTGGAGTATTCTATAATTACACTGCTTTCCGTTTGCGGCGAATTTGATTCCCTTGATTGAATTGAGCTTATGTCTCTAGATTTTGGAGTGCTAGATTCTCTTTTTTGTGATCCACTATTACCTCGGGATTGAAATGAGGGTTGGCTTCTCAAATTAGGTGCCTCGACAACCATAATGTTTATATTCGAAGCCTCAGTCATTGGAGATGAACCCTCAAATGCTTTCAATGGAATATTGTTGTAATAACTTTCTTGTGGTGAATATGCAATATTTACTACAGGTGGCTCATGGATCATCTCATGGATTGATGTATCAATTGTAGGAGAAATCTTTGAGTCTTCAGCTATATGATCAATCATTGTTTTATGCTCTTGCCCCCCAAAACTTATATTTTGCGTAGACACCGATTTATTTTTAGGTTTATTCTTCTTAGATCGCCAATGGCTTGACAGAGAAGGTAACTGTTTTTCTTTTTGGTCCTGATTCATACTTGTAGCAAAAGCATCCACCCCAAAAGTATCTGCTGAACTATAAGAATCTTTGTAATTTCTAAATATGTCAGAATAACTGTCTTTTGTGTCTTTTGGATTATTTTTGAATGTATTATACGAGTCATTTTCTTCAAATGTTGCAATAGTGCTATGAGGCTTCAATTCAGAAGCATGATGATGATGATGGTTTAGGCTCTCTTGAGGTTGTTTTTCTATCTCGAGGATGTTGTGTTGTTGATGGATATTATTGGAAGGTTTTCGTTTCGACTTTTTCTTGTGATCCATTTCAGAATATATTGATGAGTACGAACTCATTGGATCTACGGATGCGTCAAAGCTTATTTCAGAATTTAAAGTTATTTCATCACTATGCAAATATTTTGGAATTCTTTGTTTTGTGGATGGCTTGCTTGATTTTAGTTTCGACGACAATTTTTCATAGTAAGAATAATCATTATTTTCGCGACTACCCTTGGTAGCGCTATCATGCGATGACCAAGGGTTTCTATCAGAATTATTAGGAGGACCCCACAAATCTTTATTAGCATCACTCTGCGTTATCCAAGGACGTTTCTTGGAATTTCCCTGAGATAACCATTGGTCTTTTTCTAAAATATCTTGACTATGCGCCCATGATCCTTTTTCAGAGTGATTGTCTTCATGATTGCTCCAAGATTCCTTATCTGGATTTTTTTGATTTAGCCTTGATCCTTTATCAGAAGTTTCTGGGTGAACCAAAGAGTCTTTGCCGGAACTGTCATGATGAAAGATATAGTATTCTTTTCCCTTATGTTTTTTCTTATTACGACCTTGATGAGGAGAATTAATTTTTACACCCATTTTATCGTATGAAGTAATTGGAGGAGGTGGTACCATTTGATTGTGAAATCCTTGATTCTGATTAATTTCTCCGTGGTCATGAAATACGTGATCATGGGTGACATCTTCAGCATCATATCCCATGTATGCCATATGCCCAGGAGTACCAAGAGATCCCATAGATCCATCATATAACGCGTTGATTGTGTGTTGCTTAGTTGAGGCGGTAGATTGGATTGTAAGCCCAGGAACATGACTCGCTGGAATTTTTGAATCGTGTGAAGATGAAACGAACCTTGGATGAACTGTGGAATGTACTTTTGGGGGAGCAACTGAGTGGATGGTCGGGTGAGCGGACGGCAAAAGAGTTGAAGATGCTGATATTATCGAAGGGTGAACCGAAGAATGCATCGCATGGTGTAAAGCCGTGTCATAAGGCGAAATGGCGTGTGTTGGTGGTAGATTTGTCACGAACGGGACAGCTTTTTGCGATACAGTTACTCCTTCAATTACTTGTTCTTCACCTGGTTTCCCAGCAGACGAAGGCTCATCGTAAACATACTGGTGTACGTGCTCTTCACTGTACGTATGAATGTGCTCAGTATCGCCATCTATGTATTTTTCAACGCGCTTTGGTTTGCGAATAGTTTTAAAATTGTTTTGATTTTTACTGACATCCGAATAAAATGCATCGTGGTAAGTCGACATGAGACTGCTATCTTTTTCGGGATGTCGGGCGGATTCCTTGATGATAATGCGTTTTGATTTTTTCTTTTTAACCAATCGTTTTTTCTTCCCATCGATGATTTTTATTATTTTGATTCGTTTATTGGATGCGGCGGGTTGAATCTGTGATAAACGCTTTGAAGACGTGTACACAGGTGTCGGACCGTAGTGGCCTCTAGCTCTGTAAAGCGGCTGTATATTGGGAACTGTGGGGCGCGGTGACGGAGCGGTGTGCCGCTCCTCCGATGTAAGCGTTACGTCTGTAGAAATTGGATCGGCCATGAAAGCGGGTGCATACTGTTCGGAGCTCGCATATTGTGGAGCGAACTGCGTCTGCTGCGCTTGATGTTGAGTAATGTAAATCTTCTTATGGTGATGAATATGCTTAACTTTTTGAGGGATGTGGATGCGAATTTTTTTTCTAAAATAGAGATGAAAAATACAGATATTATTGTCCCATTAATTTTAACATCAGTATAATATTAAAACAAATATATATTAGACTAATGGAAAAGTTTCGGAACTATTTTTTAACAGCAAATATTTTTTTACAGAATTAAATTATACTGAAAATATAGCCAATCTGCCTACTTGTAAAGATTTTATAGCGTTGAACAAGTATAAAAAATCATTAAAGCCATACAATAAAAAAGATTTTATATGTCATTGCCATTAATATAAATGATCGTATGCTGGATATTGAAAACATTTCAAGCTGTCTTTTAAAAATACATGATAAATTAACAAAGAAAGTAACTTTCATTATCGAATCTATTGTGTGTATAGATAATAATAAAAAAATATTATAATCAATTGTAGGTCAGAGAATCCTAACGTGAAATCACCACGTTTCATTTATTTTGCGATCTCACATTTTACGAATGCAGTCGCGCTGTTACAATAACAATAACAATAGCAAATGCAACATGGCGTGAGCGAAAATTGTTTACCCTCAGCTGTTATGTTAATAATGATAGCGTGATATTTCAAAACTTAAAAATTAATTTCGCTTTGCAATACTGTCTGAGGTTAATACTAAATCAACACATTCGTTTTGATCGATGTTAACAGTCATTACTAATGTTTTTAATTAAATGATTTTTTCTCGAAGAATAAAAAACATATTCTACAACATAATAAAAACATGCAACGCATATCGCAACCAGTGCATATATTTTACTAAAGCTACTGCAGGCATAATTTAAATTAATAATATTATTTAATTGTTTTTCTTATATTTTAATGAAACATCAACATGAATATATAATTTGTTTTCATATACATCACAGACATATAAAAAAATATACAAAGCAGCAACATAAATTCAATGACATTTTATTTCAAAATTCGCATAATGACCTTTTTGCCTTTTCATTTTTATTATTTGTTTTTTATTTCACCTTAAGAATATTATGATATATGAAATTTCCATTATAAGTAATACCAAACAGCTTTAAATATAACATATGTCATTTTGTTTTTATGAAATAGAATGTTTGCTTTTATATTGTCTCAATAATTTGAATTATGTAATAAAATTCGCCAAAAGCTTTCAGATTAAAATTTGTTTGGGTAAATTATATTTAAATACTTTTCGTTCAGACTGCTTAGGATGATCAAGATTAAATTTGATGACGGCTAATTTTTAATGTGTTAACTGTCACTTCTTGGTGAAAAGGCATTTTATTTTCAATTTTAAAAACAAAATTTTTAATACTCTTTCCACAGCATGCTTGTGTTCAAAACCAATTTCGTTTATTGCGAGCATTTTAAATTGACTTGCAAAATAATAATTGAAGACAGTTATTTATTTAAATACCTCATAATAAGTCGCTATTTTTTGTTATATGAATGTAATAATATTTTTTGTACTACAGATTTACTCTAAATAGAATTATTTAAAAGTTGACAAAATATAATATGTACGCATCATGCTTTTGGTAGGTGGCTGAATAATGCCTAAAATACCTCGAAAATTCATTAAGAAGATGTTTTGCAAAACATTAAATCGATATTATCGAATCGGAAAAAAGCTCGTAGGGCCAGATATTTTATATGCACGAGAAGTTCATGTAAAAGACGACAACTCTTTTTTTATCAGTGTAACAATTAACTCATCGAATCCCGGAAACGTGTTTTGACGTGATAGACCGGCCCTTCAACAAAACAGATTAGATACATTAAATTAAGTATTTGACAAAGAGTTTTGATGTTTTCTTATTGTCAAGACTTAAAACATTTCAAAATAGTCATTCAATTAGTCTTATCAGCCATGAAAGTATTGGTTTACACGATCTAAAAACAAAATTGTTTCGCGTGCAATAAACTACACCAACATTCCACATCCTGGAGACGAAATAAAAGTGGCACTGAGTCCACTTCGAGGAAAATTTTTGCAAGATTCATAAAAAAGATAAAATAGATTAAAAACCCTATACCGGCAACAGAAAAAATAGCTCCTATAGGGCTTGTGAAGTGTGTGCAAATCAAAAAAAATAAGTGAGACTCGGTACATGTGTAAACATTAAAGTGTGGTTCTACACATGAGATAGTGTTGAAAATTTTATCAATCTAGAGCTATTTTTGATTATATTGTTGAAAATTTTAGAAAGTTTGATTTTATCCAATATTACCATAGTTATCACACTTTTAGTAAACACTTAAGAAAAATGCCGTTTGTTGAAAAATCTGCCGGGACTGATAGTGTTAACAAATTATTTTTAAATTATTGGTTATAGAAAAAGCCATATATATACAAAAATTATGAAAAATAATTATTATCTTTTTCAATATACGATTGAATTGAATTATAAGATAACGATGAAGTTCATACTATTGTATTATTTAAATAAGTCAAAGGAAAATATTTATAATCACCAAACGTTCTCATCCCAGCTCGAGTGTAGGTTAATTAAAATATATATTTTTTTACATCGATATCTCTCAGATTAAAAAGCTGTAAGCTTAACTTTTCTATCGCGCACTGTGGCATAGTGGCAATACTTTAAAAGTTCCAGGCTAAAGTCATAGATAGTTAAATATAATTAAAACAATCATTCAACAAAGGTTTAAGGTTTCAAATGTTTGAGATGTTTTCAAGTGATATTAAAAAAAAATACTTAGTGTGGCAAAATATTTTAAAAGCTATTAAGAAATGTTTATGTTTGTAAAAATGGTTTATAATAACTGGATGTCTCACACAGTTCACAGTCAATGAGGGCAAATTGTATGATCAGTTGTGAGTGAAACTTTCACTAAAAAATTTAATATATATATAGTGAGTATTGTAATATACGGTTCTGTAATGCGATCAAATACATGTGGGATTACGATATAAGTAGCAAACATGCTATTAAAGTAAAAGAACTAACTTTGTTAATTATTTCACATTTCCATTTGACTAAATATGTGATAGATTATCGAAAAGGTGTAATTTATACAGACGTTCTGTATTAATTACACTACTGACTATTTAAAAAAAATTGAAAAACACGTGCATAGTTTTTTTCGCCATATTGTAAAAGAGAAAATTAAAGTTTCATCATGAAAAATGTTATTATACATCTTCGATTAATGTATTTTTGATCGATCTAAAATTGCTTTGAAATCCAAAATATTGAATGGCGAGTCTCACGAGATGAAAATTGGTTTGTTCTTTAATATAATAGTTGAGTAATATGTCGGTCACAGGTAAAAAGAAAATATATATATCGCCTTGGAAAAAAAAATTATGCTTTCACTAGTAGTAATCTTTTCTATTTGTATTAAAAAACTTAAAAGGATTCATGATTTTTTCTAGCGTTTCTTAATTTTTAACTATCCATAATTATACATATATTATAATGAAATAAAGGAAGCAATTTGTAGCTCTACAATAAGTATGAAATTTAATCAGGATTAGAAAATTGTATACCAGTTCTCGACTGTAAATTACGAACTGAGACAACAGACTGAGTCTACCTCTACAAGTACTAAGCATTAGGTCAACTGATCTGTGCTCAGGGGCGTACCCAGAACGATTCCTTCACAAAAAAAGTTATTTAATAAATAAAAATTTATATGCAGATTGCTTCCAACAATACAATGCCCGGCTCGAAACTACCGAAAAGCTCGTATTTTTTTAGGTAATGTTAAAGAAATTACTATGCTTCATCAGAATATTAAAAAAAAAATTGTTTTGCTTATCAAAGGTGTCTATTTAATAAAAGCAATCATAGGACGTACTCGACATTCAACAATATGTTTAAATGCATCTCGATTTGACGTTATTTAATGTAGTACCGTTTTTGACCACACTTGGCTACTAAACATAATATATCCATGAATTTTTTCTACTTCCTCATTGGCTACTGCTTCTTCACTTTTTTTCTTTTTGTCAATTTATTTTGAGTATTGTTGGTGTTCTATGTACGCCGCTGTACATTTCGCTCTTGATACGAAAGATTTAAATTTGAAATTGTGCTCAACCTAATCACGGCTCAATATGACATACGATCGTTCACATAATGTCGTGTTAAATTATATAACGTTGGCAACATTTCTTCGCACTTCCGGAACATAACGGATTTATTGTATTTGTGATGCAAGACGCTTCCGGAAACCAGTTGGCTTTACTGTATCTGCAAATAATCAGGCTCTACAGCTTTATTTTATCATTTGAACAATCGATTAACTTACTGAATTGGCCTTTCGACGTATTTATCAGGTGAACGGAATATAGCATAAGGAATGGGTACTCAACCTTTTTAAGGCTAGAAGCTGCATATTATCTTGAAAATCATGGAGATCGACCTTCAATGAAAATCGTGTAGATTTTAAGTAAAGTATCAATCGAAAAGGTAGTGAATGGAAATTTGAGTCACATGCAAATGTATGAATAAATTACATGGATAGTCGGTGGAAAAAGCGACATTTAAGTATTATCAATCATCCACGGTAGTAAAAATTAACAACATATGAAAATCATTATTTTTAAAATTGACTACCGTTATTGTGATCAACCTAAAACTTTTTATGCAAGCTTAAAAAACCTTTTTAAGGCTCAACGATTCTAAAAAAAATTATGTTTTGTACGATAAATTTTCCATTGATCGCTTATTCGCCTTGATGTCGTAGATTCAAATCCCAAATCGGAAACATTCATAGTTTGACTTATTTATCAATTCGTAGATTTTTACCTTGAGCAATGTAAGTTATTAATATTTGTATACCTACCATATCTGACGTTTGCTGAAAATGAAAATGAAGAAAAGTGGCTAGTTAATTACTAGTATTTTAATTATTCCATTCTATTTACTTGTCTTTTCGGACGAATCGAACTATTTTGTAAATCAAATCAGTTGTCTTTTAAAAAATTACCCTCTACATTGTAGACGGATATGGGCTTAAAATAATGTATATTATCAAAGTTTTTTTCAAATTTTACCTTGCACCGCCATATGCTTCACCAGTTATAGAGAATAGGACAAGATGGACCGAGAGCTGAAAGAAAATGATTTTTTTTGTTATGTTTTGTTGTTAAACAAATAAACGCTAAAATATTTAACAATCGTAATACACAAGTGCTTTAGAGAATTAAATTGATTATAATCAATTTAATTGATATACATGTCTGACGTCTTATTTGAATAGAAAAATCTTAAAAAGTAATGTGAATACAAATTGTAATAGGTTTTTAATTTAATATTTTTGATATTTATTTCGGTATCATGATATCGGGAATATCATTTTATAATTAAATGAAGTTCTACTAAGAGTTATTGCCGGGCCAATCAATAAAAACAAAAATAGCATTGTTAATGTTGAAAGCTCAATAAAAAAAATATTTTTGTAAATCGTCGAGTATTATTGTTCGTATCATATTCAACTATATCGTATTCATGTGTTCGGTGATACAATATTCATATCAGAAAAAAACATGTAATTTTTTTATTTGATTCAGTTGAAACAATTTTTCACTGATTTTCGAAATCACTAAAAATATTCCTTTTGTCACATAAGTATCCAAAAATGCACTTCTGTAGTCTATGAAACTCTAAGGATAATACCAACCACCGAAAACCAATCCATGTTACTTTAGATTGGGAACACTTGAAAGTAAAAAAAAAACTAGAACTGCACTTGTTTGCTGAACGCTTTGGTCAACCTTGAATGATAAAATTCTGATCTAAGCTCAATATTTATAACATTTACAGTTTTCCGCTTGAAAGGTTTGGTTAGTGAAAACACACATGTACACATTCCCCGTTTATTGGAATACACACAACCCACGCACACATGCGAATTAATTAACTATGCAAGTCATATAAAAAGTGCAATCCACTCGTTTGCAACCGCATCCATTATGGAAATAATAGTTCCATTCGGTGCATTAAAATGCATTCATTGTCGTTTGGAGATTACTGTGGCAAGCACAGATTACACTCTTCGTGATACAAAAAACGCCATTAATTTTGGTGTTCATTTCTATGTTACAGGCATTGTGAGAAATACAATATAATTGAGAACACTCAACAACACAACTGCGATGATTCACAATTTTATAAATAAATATTTGATTAAAGTATGTTGCATGTTCATTGCCGTATTAATTGTGCCACTAAAATTATTTTGTACTTACTTGTTTAAGTAGAATATTCTTAACACACATAAATGCGATATAAATCTCTCAGTTAAAGCAATGTTTAGATCAGTCAATTGGGATCTTTTATTCATTATCTATCATAACTTACTACTAATTATAGATGAAAGTTATTTTTATACCGGTTCCACTGTAAACCTAGATACTAGATCACAAGATAACAACACGACTTACAAAACGCTTGTAAATCCTGTGCTTTACTATGAACTGGAAACTTAAATATTGACATGTAGTAAATTGATAAGCCGTGAATACGTTTGAATAAGTATTTCACAAGCACAGTATCTATATATCTTTTAATGATAAAAAAATAAAGATGGTGTAATATACCGAGTTCTTAAGCCAATACGTAAGTATCTCCGAAGTCTATTCGATAAATAACGAGAAATTACTTTGAATATCTCACCCGTACTGTACGAAAAATGATGAGTCTGCGAAAATGTTTATTTTGAAGAGCTAAGACGGTTGGCGAATATAAGAATAACTATTTTTTGTTAGGAGAGATGATGTATTGGAGGTCACACGGAACCATATTGTTTCAATCCTTATGAAGGTGATGGCCATAAAAATAAAATACGTATGATCCATACAAAGTATAGCTGACGCTATATTTTAAATCAATCCATTTTGCGTTATATGCAAAAATCAAAATTATACACTGAAAATGAAATGTTTGTATTCAAATAAAACAATTTCTGTAATATGGTTTTTACTATAAAAAAACAATGTTTTTTTTTTAGTTATCGTTATGATTAATCATTTAAGGCACTTATGTTTATTAGCTAATATTTAATTGATGATTTGATCAGGTAATATAGTGAGTGAGATAATTGCACCGTTATAAAATTACTTGATTTATAACTCAATGTTCGCGGGAACTTTTATTAATAAACTTGCAATCTTGCATTTCATAATATATCAATAAAAAAAAATGCTGCATCCCGCAATCATGTCAGTTATTTTAAAATAAGGTTATTTCTTGAAATAACCTTCTTAAAACTTTGACCGTAACATTTTGATTTTAAAACTATTCATTTGGCAATAGCATGCGTTTTTGTCTTATCCCCATGTAAAATATATAATCTAAATGGATATCTTGACATGGAACGCAATTAACCTAACATTTACATTGTAGCCGACCGTTGGCTTTTATTATAGTACCAATTGTAGAAGAGGAAATAAACATGAATCTTTTACACGTTGCTTAACACCTTTTGTAGATTCTTTCGAAAGGCTTTGATGATAATTAGTTGAAAATATTTATGGTATCGATATTATTTATGTAAATAAAAAAGCTAATAAAGGATAACTATTGAAACATTTAAATAACGAATACAGGCAATGTGTTTTAAGTAATAAAAACACATTTTTAGTAATATTTTCTCAATATGTTTTATGATCATGACCTGTTTCGATCATCGCAATCATTATCAAATGATGTGCTCGCGTAATTTCATTCAAAATGTGCAAATATCGATTTAGAATCTTGGTTAGAGAAAGAAAGTGTTGTTATACTTTGGGAATGATCGAAATACATAAATGGATGAGCGGAAAACTACTTGTAATTATTTGTATTTTCTGTATGGAGGCTGTAGAGGAACTCATTTTCTATTAGTCTAAAAGTCAACACGAGTGTTTTCAATGTGCTATTCTATCAGTTGATAATGCTCTCAATGAGTGAAACCGGCCCTGATCAAAAAATATATTGTGGAAATAAGTACTAAAAAAATGTGTTTTTATTATTTAAAAAATCTAAAGCACTGGTTGAGATTCAACCATATGGAACAACCACTTATGAGTGCGTCCATTCATGGTTCAGAAAGCATCCTTGTAGCAAATTACCATTTTTGTATCGTAAATTATAATGTTAAGTAACATATATCATCTATCATAGTTTTTTTTAATGTTGTTATTCATAAAGGCAATTTTCAAAAAGATGGAATGATAATATGGTCTCATTAGAAAAGGTACTGACGATACTCTAAAAGATATGATTTCGTGGACAATGTTTCTTTTTATGGGACACGACACTAAATAGAGATTCGTGATAATGTTGACGTTTCTTATTAATTTTACCATCGTTGCTTATAAAAATATTTTCAACCGTGTTTACGCTTATAGATTTTGAAAAGCTTTCATAGTTATTTGTTAAATATTCAACCATCAAAATTAGACTTGAACATAATATATTTATATTATTATGAATCAATTGATCAATTTTGAACGTGCTTTGGCTAGGAAATAAAGATTTCTGTGAGTATTTTATAATTTCTTGAATAAAAAGTAAATGTGGAATGTTTTATATGCCAAGAATTTAAAACATTTGCTTAGTTCAACTCACTCAAAATCGTAAACCAAACGTTATTCGTTCTTCATTACGAATATTTTTTATGTTAGATTTGCAAGTTTTAAAACATTGCTGACGGCTGATATCTTTCATATTAATTTAAATATATCATGAGGTTAAAAATGTGGATTCTCCTAAAAACATTATCAAACACTAAAATTGAAAGTATTTCTTTAAGCTCTTTTGGAATGCTTTAGGTTAGCGGTAACATAGATAAATATTACAATACACAAGGCCATACCCATTTATGGAGTAATTCACGTTTTGCATTTCAATATATTTTTGTACCTCTACTCTATAAATTCATGTATTATGGGTTTTTCATAGTCATCCACCAAAACATATTATTAAATATAATACACCACTCTTCACACTCGCTATAAAGTAAACCAAAGATATTCTCGAAATGTAAGTGTTATATTTTAAGAAAATTTGTGGGGTGTCCACCTTCTTTAAATCTGGTAAGCTGTCGCATGCGTGAAGACTTTAATTTAGATTAAAATCTACTCAAATATTTTTTTCCTTCTTTTATCAGTCACGCTATTTTTGTATGAAGGAAGAGGTTAACAATGTAAAAGTTGAGACTATGATTTGATATTTTTTTAGGAATTTTATAGAAGCAGCGTATTTAAAATATATGATATGTTTCAAACACCGCGAGTCATTTTTTTTATCTCAGTCTGACTACTATTGACAAACCAGTATTAGAGTGGATCAAAAAATGTTTTGCGGTTGAAAATTGTAGCTAGATTCCCAATTATTATTTTTATTATTTCTATAATATGTTATTGACAAAGTGATGTTTGTATAAAAAGTATAAAATTTTCAATTATTATAATATTTAAATGTAAGCCAATGTCTAATTTATCTCTAGCATGATCTTATTAGGGGAGAAATTTGTAATCTATACTTTTTCTGTTCGTTAAGGGATCTTGATGTTTCATACGTCACACTCTTTGCAAGAACAGATATCAATAAATTGACTGAAAATTGAATTGATAAAGTGCGTAAAAGCTTCGATTCAAGAGTTTCTCGAAACACTGTTGGACAAAAAAGCATTTCTATAGTCGTATTAAATTGTGTTGAATATCGATATATTATATATTTGTGGACTGCGGCCCGTGGAATATGAAAACCTGTAAATACGTAATGTTACATTGAGCCCTTTAAAATATTTACTGTGTATACTTTTATCAAAGTTACGGGTTAGAGATAATGTGATTAAATAAGATTACTCGGTGATAAACCTACATCAAACAACAAGGTAAAAAAACCAGCCTTAAATAACAATGGAATCAAGTTTTAGAAGCAAAGAAAGATCGTCTTTTGAGAAATTTTACCAAACTTTACAAAATGGCAGATGACACTCAAATAATAATTTTTTCTGCAAATATATATTGATTTTAATTTACGATCATTTAATATAAGTTCTTAAACAATTAAAAAAGTATATCATGATTACATTAAGGAGTAAATATTTTACCAAAGACCCATTGATCTGAAATATAATATTATATTGTAAAAACGAGCAAATGTTGTTGTGCTTGTTAGGATTTGAATCCATACTTATAATTTTCTCTAAAGTAATAATTATCTTAATTTAGATGTCTAGAATAGTAATTAAATATGGCAGGTGTATGTTGTTGTGTTTTTTTTTTGCATAAATAGTATTTATTTAAACTCTATTGTTTTTATGACTGGATCGATATTACAATTAAACCTCGATTAGAAATAGAAATATCAAGTAAAATTAAATGTTTTTTTTTTGTAATTTCCTGGAAACATTCTGATTTCTGATTCGTAAATGTTCTTCAAAAGATGGGTTAAGTTTTCAAGTTTTATTTTTAGATTACTTTTTGAAAGTTCATACATAAAAAAAAAACATCATGTTCGGATAGAATAATTTTCATTCATGAAGATAGATAAATTATAAGAAATAATTCACCGTAGTTTTATTTAACTTGGAAATATTCTAAAAAAACCGTTAATTGCGAGACATGTATAGCGAGTGAATATTTTTTTAAATTGTTCCCACCAAAACAAAACCGGTTTCTAATTGAAAACCTTAACGCCAATAAAAATAAAATAAAGTCAGTTCTTCACCCGCGGTTTGTTTAACAATAATAATTTATAATGTACAATAAAGTATTGATTGCATCGATCAATTACATACTGTGAACACAACCGAATATAAAATCAGATACAATTTAATATAATCACGTACCCTGTTTGAATCTGAAGTGAACATTTGAAGTAATTACGAACATTTGACAAAGATAAAGTCCGAGAATGTAGTACGTTCACCAAAAAACATACTTACTATAAAAATATGAACATGTTCTCATGGACTCATCATTGTTGTTGCAATTAACATATTTTAAAAGCAGTGTATTAGGTTACGTAATGATAAAATCCTTTTGAATATTCGATGAAACGCTCTTTTTTATTTTATATTGAATCATTGGTGTATCATACGTAAGTTTACTAAAATATAATAATATATCTTAAGTTTTAGAAGTTATAAAGTATTTAATTAATTATACAATATAAATATTTGTTTCAGACTACAATTATTCTGATTTGCCATAATTTTATATATTATTAAGTTTAGGACTTTATGACTGCACATTACTTTCATATGTAGGTTGGCGTACTATCATGTAAGTGAATTTTAGTTCACCTGTTGTTGATTTCGTTACAAATATTTTCAGTAATAATAACTCAAAAATTCATTCAGTTCTCTTGCAGTCATTTCTAAGTTAACATCTCAGTTCTTATTTCAAGAAGCGGATATTTTTTATGCTTGTTTCAAAATTGTGGCGCTATTGAGAATATTCGATGTTGTTGTTACTTTCGAAAAAACAAGAATGCAAAAAATGCAATCGTACAACAATCATGTTGTTATATCAAGCAAATGTTGAGTGGAAAAAAAGGTTGTGTGGGAGATTTTAATTGTTAAAAAATGAATAAATTGGATTCAAGTGTTTAATTTTTATGTGAAATAAAATATAACGTTTTTTATGAAGTTTTAAATATAAGGAATATGGTACAAAGAGTCAATTTATTTTATTTATATACATATATGTTATAGTTGACATATAAATGATACAAAGTATACAACAAGAATTTACACAAAACATTAAAGATGTATATATAATTGGTAAAATTTTCGATTTGCATAGAAAAAAAAAATTTGGTTCGATAAAACAAAATTTACATCGAAGGTTATAAAAAAAACTAGCAATGTTTATCAAAAATGTATATTTTAAATTATACAAACTATACATTGCTTAGTCATTCGCAGTAACTATTTCTAATATTTTATATAATATTGATATTGATCATACAGTAAACCAATAACTTGGATAACAGGAATATCAAGTAAGAGAATTAAAAAAGAAATATATAAACTCAGTAAAATAATTAAAGATGTAATGATAATAAAAATAAGAAAAAATGTACAAAAATTTTTAATTTATTTTTCAGCATAGTTAATTTAACCAATTGTTTTTAGGTGGTTGTCTTTCTTGAGCACTCCACTGACTTTCCCATTCCTAGAATCACGCAACGAAGGCATATATTTAAATGATATCATCTTCCCGTTGATAGACATCTAGTAATAATACAATTAACAATAAATTATTGTTAAGAACGCATCCTGTTTTGGTTGTACTAAGTGCATGCGTAAGTGCTGCCATCTGCTATTGCCTGAAAAGAAATTATACGTCACGGTTAGTGGTTGTCTGATTTTTCAAAGTAGATATATTCTGACATACTAAAATTAATTCAACATTTCGTGTGTGATCAAGAATGTATTTAGAGTCATAAAATAGGGGCACTCTATACAGGGTTCGAAATTCAAAATTAACCTAAAACAGTTACTTCTACATATATGAAACCAAGAAATTAGTCCTTCAGGCTTAAATTTTTTTTTTTTTTGTAATTTCAATGTGACGAGTGGTGCACACATTACAAGTCAATAAAAATGGTAAGATTGTCCATATAACACTTTCTAATTAAATCTTAAAGTATATTATATATTGTTAATACTGATGACAGTGTGGAATGAATGAGTACTAAATTCCAAGCTGAAAACTTTACTACAAGAAACAATTCGTGTAAAATTGCTGACTTCTCATTTTGGCCTCAAATAAATAAAATGCATTGAAACTAATGACGTACAAGTGAGTGTAAAAATTAATCGTCAGCCGCGAAGCATTATTACAGCCTTCAATTAAGAAAACTATTAACGACTTCTAATCATACGAAAAGAAATAAAACACATACAATTTATAAGTGGTATTTTTTCGCTTGTTAGCCACTCTACGGTGATATAGTAATTATTTATTTTGCCATTTATAATTCAAACACGTCTTATTCAGGCGAATGCATATTTTTATTTTGTTTGATAAATAAATTAAAGGAAAGAAAGTTAATTGTGTTATTTTCGTAAAAAAGAATACTCCGAAATTGTATATTATACTAATGGTTGGTAAAATTATCTGCAGTATGAACAACAGTGATCGTTCTGATATAAAATCTGAATTATTATTTGTGTCTATTTTGACTTATGATTAATTGAATTACAGTTATGGCAGAGCTTGCCATTTTTAAATATCGCTGCGTTTTTTGATATAATTATTGTGTATGATTATAACTTTTTTTATTTACATTACGTAATCGAATTATTCACATGGATGTCAGAAGATTATACGATGTCAAATTGTGTTCATGATCTGAATCATTTATAAATGTCTCATCGAAGAAAACAACTTATTGTAATCTAAACGCCAATAAAACAATTGACGAACTAGGCTTATTTTCAGATGGCGATTTATAAATCAATTACGTAATTATTAAATTGCTAGCAAAGTAATAATTGCAACAGTAACAGATTTTTTTTCTTGATATTGTGAATTATTAATGTGTTATATCATTGTTGAAATTTTCCGTACGAAAAAAATTGATGCTAGAAATTACATGTAAATTTTTAACAAATTGTGCAATCCATCAAGAATTGTTATTATTATGTAAATCGAATAGGTTTTTTTACAATTGTCACAATTGTAACGAATGAAGTTTAGTTATACTCTTTTGATAATTATCACTGTGTTTATCATCTCATTCATTACATACTTTTTTAAAATATATAAAGTAATAAATAAAATGACATGTTACGATTGTATGCGTATTTCCGATTGACCTGCCCAGTCATAAGTCAACCCCGTCTTAAGCGCATTATGGTGCATCTGAAAATGCACTAGTAGGTGTATTCTAACACTTTCAGATACGATTTTAAAAAGCCAGTTGCATAAAAATATATACTCAAGAAAATAAATACCCGGGATAGTAACATAAAGATACAGAGCGTCTTCAAGTGAGCAACCGAAGTAATTATTTTATATTAATGAGATTTAGTATAATTCAGTTTGACCGATATTTGTTAGGATGTTTTTTGCAATAATCATTGAATGTAATGTAATTTTATTTATATAAAAAATATGAATAAGTCTTTGTTACTAAGTATAAGTGTAAAATATCTCACATGTATAGATTAACCAGTAAACAGAGGACATTATTTTAAAGATCTTAAAATTAAAAGACGATCAATCTCCTCGGGTAGGATAAAGAAACAAATATGTTGTAAGGAAAATGCTATTTTATCAACACCATGCTTTTTTCTCTACATACATTCTAGAGTGCAGCACAAATCAATAGATCGAACTATTATATATTTATTTAATTATCCATCGCCAGTCCCAAATGTAGAGTATATTCTTCCTAATGGAGGTGTGTCAACATAATTTATTCAATAAAAACGTTTTTCGCGAAAATAGTTAATGGAGAAATGATAAGTCTTGAAAATGCCTCGAGGTACGTTTTTTAGGATTAGATATGTAGAAGGATTATTATAAACATCAAAAACACCCATATGTTCGCACATACATCCTAACATCGATTAAAAAGCGCTGTTTAAATCGGCAGTACTCTAGCCAGTGAGATTCATACCTGAAGCCAACGACGTTGACCACGGGACCGTGAAGTAGAATTAGAAGTTTATCAAAGTCTTTTGAATAAAACAAAATGAAATTTATTCATATTTTGAGAGAATATATATTTTTAAATATTATTATAATAATATATAATTAATGGAGCAGCGCCGCCAAAGGGTTAAATAAAGGAGTTGTAGGGGTCAATGGTCTAGTTCGTTATCTGTTATATTCCACATTCCAATGTTATTTTATTGTAGGGATGAACGAAGAACGGACAACCTAGGGAACACGTTGCAGCGGAGAGTCGGCAACTGACCACCGTCACCGCGTGTTCCTCGATTGGTGCCCCCGACCCCAGGCCTTCCAAACGTATTTATATTCCGTGACCGAACGTTTCGCTATACTAACTCGAACTCTTATCGTGATCTTTTTTTTATAAAATGATAAATTGTATGCGAATTTAATTATTTTTGAGCATTTCTATTGAAGTATAACTGAATTGGCATATTCTTAATAGAAGTTAATTTTAAAGTATAAATACCACAGTAATTAATATATTTCTTCATAGTCATTTCGGAATCACGCCATTGTCGTTGAGATTTTTACAAAGTATTTCCGATATCAGATATAAGCTTATTCACATTTAATTGAATGAAGTGTATTTAATAAAACCATTATATGTTTTCTTATTATAAAAAAATAGAGCTATAAGTTGATTAGCTTCGGTATAGCCAATTGTCATTCTTTATCTTAAAAATATGCGTAATTCGTAGTTAACTGTGATCAAAGAGAATGCCAAAAGATATCAAGTATTTTTAGATACATTTTTAAAGCGAAATTACTGTCTAATTATTTAATATGATATGAAGTTTATTGAAATTTGAACACAACAAATAAAAAAAGATGATTAAAACTGCATAACTAATTGTATTTTCATTGTTTTATGATCAAAACATGATATACAATAATTTTTTTGAATGTAAATAAATATGTTGAGAGTTATTTGTCGGTCCTGGTATTCGTAAACTTGTTAAATTATATTATTTTTGAAGATCTTTTTTCATTGACCAGCTTATCGACAATGTTTTATTTAATAATAAATTGTCAAGTCATTAAAATTCATTAAAGTGTTTTAGGAAACTTGATGATTAAACATGAAACATGGGCAATTTAAAAACATGTTAATATGAATGCTTTGGTATAAGTAATGGGTTTATATTTAATATATGTGATGTCATTTTACATTTAGTTGATTTTGACTGACTTGATCGGTATGCCATGCTGTTTTGCGAAAAAAATATAATAGATATTCAAAAAATAAAATTGTGTTAAGTACAGGTTTAGAAACACTGCCCTATCTTTCTTTGGAGCTTTGTTTTTTTTGTTCCACTTCACTTTATTCGACATTCGGATAGGTACGTGAATTCTTCTACGGTAATTGATACTCCGTCGAAACGAGTCGGCTCTAAACTCACACATACTTCTCAAATCCAATTGATGTAAATATATTGAATTACTAAAATGAAAAACAACATACGCTTTAACCCTTCCGCATATGTGTGCAGATTCATGCACACATAATTGGTCGTGGGTAATTGATCGTATGCGATTGAACGCACAATCAATGGAGTCGTACTCTTTAACCCTTTTGACGAAATCGGATGTATTACCAATATACTTTTTTGCCACATTTCAAAGTAAGTTTATTAAAAGTAGTTTAAATTTTAATTGCCATCTTTATTTTCTCATGATGGGTAATATAACAAGTTATCAGAACAAATTGTGGAGAAAATACTATTTTTATAATATGTTAATTTCTTAATATGATAGTCTCATTCAAGATCCAATATAGGATTTAAAAATCGAATTTAAATATTGAATACTAAGTATTGAAGCTATATTAATGTCTGGTATAATATTTAAGATAATAGCATTTCATTTTCCTTGGGGAATTTGTTTCATTAAATAGAAATTTGCATTTTCGAGGTGGTCATAAGAATCAATCAATATTAAAATTTCAGCTGTAAGTTTTAAAAAATAGATATACCTTTAGATTTTATCTCTACTTTGGATCACTTTTGCTCCTAGACTTATATATTAGATATTATGCTAAATTCATTGAATAAACCAACGAAACTATTTTACCTATTATACGTTTTAGTGCATATGTGTATTAGAAGACACAAATATACCAGATAAAAGTGACATAACATATGGCAAATATTATGAATAAAATTAACAAGGAAGAAAACGTCTGTTTTTTCATCAGAATTCACCTAGAAGGCATCACTTAATACTGTTCAATGCAGCGGATTTAGTTGAATTTAAAATACTGTAAAAACATATTAAATATTTTTTTAAATTTATTATCGAAAATAATAAGAAATATGTTTTTTAAATATTTCGATAGTTAATTAATGATGGCAATATTTTAGAGTAAGTAATAATTGTAGATAGCTAAGAAAATGACATGCGTATGAAATATGTAGATGATAAATTACTAGATTTCGGAAAAGTACTCGAGAATGTTAAGCAATATTTAAAGTATTCATGTGGCACTTAGCATAACTTGTGATTACAAAATGCGACGACTTATTCCATAGTGATTTTGTTTAAATAATGTATCTTACAATTCTATACACTAATATTAAACTGACTACAATGAACAATAATTTTTCATCGAATAATTTGTGACAATAATTGTTTTAAGACGATTTCAAAGTCTTATAATATTCTACATGAGATAAATGCATGCGAAAAAAATGGTAAATTTTTATTTAGATATATGATTAAAATTGGGTACACGAATCTTTTATTTATGATATGCTAAGTGATTGTGAATTATGAATTGAAATTGAGTGATTAACCTAACTTCAGTATATTTTTGAAAATTTGATTTTCATAGATGTAATATTAATTCAGCAAGAAATAGACACATGTATGTAATCGAAAGAAACATATAAATATTTGAAAGCTCAAATAAGACAGTGAATATTTATATCAACCATTTAACCACTTTTCGTTGCAACAAAGCATTTTTACAAAAAAATAAAAACTCGGTAACATATGATACCTTTTTTTCTTGGAGATTAAATTTTATACTATTACATAAATTCATTTTTTTTTTGATATCCACTTTTGAGATTATTTAAGTTATCGTGTTTCAGAAAATGTGAAAGAGTGAAGTTAATATTAATGTCATAAGAGCCGACAAAAATCATCTTTATTTATTTGTTAATTTTAAAGAGTTAATAATTGATTCCTAAAATTTCGCCGAAGGTTGTTTACGACTCTTTTGAATATTTTTTTTATCGCTGACACAAATCGTGAAATGCTTAAATTTTTAACATTTGTTATCAATAAGCTATGACTTGTCCATCCATCACTTATAAAGCCGTTGTATATGCGACATGTATGAAACACGTTGACATTCCTCGTGAAGATGATATTGTTAATTGGTGCATAAACAATATGGGCGCCTTTAGAGGGTCGCATTAACATTCTAGTTTATAGAAAAGGTCTCCCACACAAGACGACAATATTTATTTCCATTTCCAGTGATTCCTTTTTCATTAGAAATTATTTGAAACTAATCCACTGTAATATAAGACCATAAAACATAAATACTATCTGAGTGCAGTCGTTTTCAAGAGCTATGGGTCCTACAGTAAAAATAAATAAACAAATATTTAATAACTTTTTTATTTTATGATAGATTACACATTGATATTGAAAATGCAAAGAAATAAGAAAAGAAGAAAAGCTTTAATTTGTTTTTGCCTACTGAAAAATAATTACGAATTATAACTAAAAAAATCAAACGAACAAATTATTTAAAAGTAAATGAAATTTATTTTTTATTATATGGTCACAAATCTCCTTTTTTCTACTCGAACCGATACGCAGTGATAGGAGGTCAATTTACTCGAGGTGCTCGATTAGCATCTTTGTAGGAATTTACATATAATATCTTGTTACACCACTTGAGCAACTGTTGTATGAAATTCATATAATAATTATGTTTATGTAAAAAAACAATATATTTCTTCACATGGTATTTAAAATAAAATACTTATCAACTTGCTTTCATCTCAATAATATCAGACAGACATATAACTGAAAAAAAAATAGTAAAAAAACTAGCTTTTTCATACGATGTTGACATAATAATTACGAGTTTTGAAATAGATAAACATGCAAATTTATTTGCTAAGCCATAATTTTACGCATCACACAACAATGAATTATGATAGTATTTTACGTACATTGACTCATGCCGGTTTTTTTATAACGTCTATTGAAATTCTATTATTATTTACAAATGCGTTATCAATCAAGATGACAATCAGTATAATCGAATTAAGATAAAAGATCTTCTACTAAATTTATGGAGATTTTTGAAGGTGAATGATACGACTTATTATATTGTCTTTATAGTTAACAAAATCATGATATCAAAAATTATTATTTTAAAGTCAAAAAACGTAAATTGAAAATATCTGACACATAAAAACACAAATTGTATTTCTATCAATTGTGGTAATAGAAGATTCTTTACTGCCAATTAAATTATAAAACAATTATTTATATTAAATTTGAGTTTTAATGATCAGAAAACTGAGCGATGGTAAGTTTACAATCATACGTGAAAGAGTTGTTTTTTTGTTTTAAATTATAATGAATCTTTTTTGTTTCTAATTTAAGCTGAAAGTTTCGTTTTTTTTATTTGATATGGTGCATTATTAGCCCTCTGACTGCTAACATCTCAACTGTTAAGACAGCTGACTGCGGTGTGTAATAGTTAACACTAAAAATAAACGATTATTAACAATGTCAAAATTTTCAGGTAAAATCAAACTTTTGTCATGAAATACGGCTTGATTTCCTTGATAATCTTCATAAATTTGGTTGAAATTTTATGTGTTGATATATTCTTTATTCGGTACAACAAATAACGGGATAAATTATTTGTAATCTTTCAAAATGCATTAAAGTATTTATTGTATCAAAGTAATTGAATATATTATAGCGAATGAAAATAATGGCATATAAAATTTTGTAGTGTGGTTATTAATGTGAATACGGACTAATGAAAACACAATACCTTATAACTGTAACAGTAATTACTTTCTAAAACGTATAATAATGTCGAAAGATTATACTATTCCACACAACAGCACTACGTAAAGAGAAATTTATTAGTTGATCTAATTTATTTATAGATTGACTTCTGTATTAAGTCATCTTTTCTATCGAAGTGAAGTATGTGCTTGTCTTATTTAGTGTAGTTATAAATAGGTTGTAAAAAAAACTCAAGAATTTTTTAAGTCTACTAGAGATTCATATAATATAAAACTATAAATTCTATTGCCATCCCGTTCAAATCTGGCTTGATGGTTTTTTAATCAGCTTATGGTTTGTATACAAAAGCAATGCTATTTGTGGTAAGCTATTTCCTTTATACCCTCAATATTCAATTCTAAAAACGAATGACGGATTATCAACAGGTAACAACAAGTCTTTCTTTGACCACATTATTTCATCTGCGTTGTCTCCGAATAGCCAGATTTAATGATTGACTTCTACATATTTTCGTGAAAAAACTGTATGTTTATTTGCGTCGGAATCCATGTGACTTATATTGAGAGAGAATATAATTTGAATATTCAGAATGGATTCGAATGGAAATTTAAAACATTTATAATGACGACTCTTTGAGTGTTATTTGATATAGAAGAATCACTTATTTATAATATACATAGAAACAAGCTGAATTTAGTTTTTCAATATTAATTACCTATTAGGAGCATACGTATATCATGTATCACATTTGAGATTTTCTTTTACCTGATACATTTTCCACAGACTAAGCCGTTAGTTCCCCTTAACACTACACAAAATATAAGGAAAGGAATATTATGTTCTATAGCTTCTGACATTTCATTACTCTTCCGATAAGCGACGCATGTAAATAATTCACAATGTTCAATGTACAGTTATTCAACGCTTTAATTATAAATAAGAGGAAAAAAATGTTAGTAACAACAAACTTATACATACATATATAATTTATTAAATACTATTATTAAAAGATATACCACTGTAATTACAAGAAATAATAATACAATAACATGAAAAATATTACATTTATCGTAATTTAATATCTACAAAAATTTACGTTATTTTATGCGAACTATCTTTTTACGCGCACAAGGATCGCAAGATAAGTAAATTGTGTTAAAAGTGATATGAAAAATTTTCGTATAATTGAGTGCCAGCCACGAATAAAACTACAGGAAAGCAAGTCTGTACCATTCCCGGAGATCTCGAGTTGGCCAGTGAAAATGGCAAAACATAAAAGAAGTACTTTTCTTTCATTAAATATTACTCACTTGGCAGTGAACAGAGCTGATTGTCTGCTGCTATTTAATTTACACTATAGTTGCATTATGCATTTTTGTTCTCATATGAGACTATATAGTTTGAAGTATATTGTTCAAAACAATTTGATTAGCATTGCTAACAATGAAGAAAAAAAGAGAATAGTCGAATAAAAACATGTTTTGTTCAGTAAAACTATAATGTGAGTATTAATGTTTCTTTTATTTATCGATACATTTAATAATTTGTTTATATTTGCTAAAATAACCGTGTCTCCGATTTAGACAGTAGAGTAATCATTAAAATTACTATTTCAATCAAAAGCATTATTTTAATTTATGAAAAATTATTGGTAACAAGAAAGCAATCTGTGAAAATGAATCAAAAGTTCAAATAAGAATGCAATAATTTTATCAAATAAAATATTTACGATGAAATGATTCAAAAAGCATATAAATATTGATACACGCTTATTAAATCTTTTTTGAAGTGATAAATGTTTGTTTTTATCGGGTTGAAATCTTTTTCAAATGTCAAGTCGAAATAATAAGTTGACATGAATATTTTCTAATATGAGCCAAGCATTCTGTATAACGAGGGTGGGTGCTATCAGTAAATTTAATTTTTCATATTTATTAACTTCCATTTTGTTAAAATGTATTTTTTTCATATTTATTTTACTACGAAAATAGTTCTAATAAAAGTTTTGGATTTGAAATATTGTTATAATTTTATTCATAATTATCATATTGCTTTTTTTTTAATTATAAGGTTGTAGATACTTTATTGAGTCAACAATAAACTCAAAAGAACAACATTTGTCTGCAATTTTATTTTATTTAATTTAATCTGCTAATATTTGAGATTGAAATCTTTTCTATTTACCCTTGTTATAGTTTCGAACTGCACTGCTGAAGGGTAAGTTTAAAGGGCAAATAAAACTTTGACACAAAAGTTGCAATGAAATTTTTATATTACGGTTTTGGCGATAGCAGCTGAAAGCAACATTCAAAGTTTCTAATGTTTTTTAGACGAAAGATTGAAAATAATTGGATTACGAGTTACAGAATTATTATTAGATATTGAATCCAATATAAAAAGAAAAATAGAAAACTCCCGTCGATCGCAGAATTGGCAATTTCAATATATTGCAGCAACGTTACTTATTGATATCTGCGCTATTTTATTAAAAATTGATAAAAATAGTTTTCAATGTCTAAAATGGTACGAATCGTTAGATTTGATAGCCATCGCAAAAAATTACATACCTTGCCTTGAATTCTATTTCATTATCACGAAAGTGCAGTTTTCTTGCGCTTCGTTGCGCAGAATACACTGTCAGGTGAAAAATCTCGTGGCATGCAACTGATATGCACAATTGTAATTAAAGTCGTTATATTTCATGTGGTAAAATATCAATATTATTGGATTATTCATATAACTGAAAGTGATAAATCGAACAGACGTGTGCGGGAATCGTTCTGTCGAACAACAACATTTTTGTGCTCCCTCGATTTATTGAAGAACATTGATATAACAAAACGAAAAATCCGTTACTTAGTTATTAAATTTTCCTCAAAAAGCTGCGTGAAGTCTGTACAAAATTTTATCACGCCAAATAATCACTGAAAAGAATAATGTTACGTAACGACCTTTGACGTTTTAATTCTCCATGCAGTAATTAATATATGTTTTATTGTAATAAATTGTGTAATTTTTTAAATATAAAATAGATCATAAAAGCTGTCGACCTTGTTACAAAACAAAAAGTGCCGTTGGATTTCATGTCATAAAAATGAAATATTCAAAAATCACGGTAAGTGATTGTGGTATGCTATATAAAAACAGTGATTTTGTCTAAGCCGGTATAAGTTAATTGTACAAATTATTTAAACTGCGCTTCTAAATAAATGAAGTTTTTTCTGCATGGGAAACGAAGTTTTAGACAGAAATCAAGTGAAAAAATGCATTACAAATAATCTTTGTTTTGAATATTTAGTTGTTAAAAAATTTAAGTAATATCACTTTTGCATAAACTTTCATGTCGAGAATTATCAAAGAAATATTTGTGATAAAACAGTTATTTTGCAATCTTATCGTAAATTGCTGAACAAAGATTTGATTTCATATTGTGCATAAGCGCAGTATTGTATTTATTTGCAGTTCAATGAATTTAACAAAACGCTTTTTCTCATCTCGGACATTGCAGCAGTGGAAAGTATAAAAATTTTCACAATAACACAATTCCGATATCCATCATAAAAATATTTTCTGTTTTTCAAATAACGCTCACAAAAGAATAATATATTGCATCCCACAAATTTTACCAAATAATTAATTCACATATTCTGGTTCACGAGTGAAATAATGAAAAATTTGATTCCCATAAACGATTTTTAGCAATTTATTTTTAAGGATAAAAAATGTAAGCAATCAATTTTAAGTCAACGTTTTTTTATCTTAATATAATAAATGTGTCATATTTTCTTAACAATAGGCGTCATTTTACGGTGGGATACAAAAACGTACGAAATATGTTGCAATACAGTGACTAGAGAGCTCCTTTTGTCTGATCTAAAACTTGTGTCGTGTGGTATACGAGATATTGTTTTATCACGAGAGATGTATCGATATAAATATAATCACACGTATTATAATTGCAATGCCACGAGACTTTATGAAAGTAATACCAAACACCACAACGATTAATGATCGAATTTTTATTCAGTTCATTAATCACTCGATGAGTATGGTTTTGTTTTGAAACAATTTCAAATAGTTGTTCACTTCAATTATAATCGAAATAAAAATCTTAGCTTATTACAAAAAAGCATTCAATTCTATTATCATTCGTTATAGTTATGGGTAAGATATTGCCTTCAAAGTAGACGCGATTACCTTTTAGAGCTTGTTAGTGTAGTTAGATTTTCTCGGCAGTCCGAGTATGAAATTTCGTTATATAATGAAAGTGAACGTCACCATTTTTTATTTTGATTTGGCTCTCTATCATTAAATTTGCAAGAAGAACAAATAAACTGAATGGCCGTCAGACTCTTAGCGGCTACGATTCGAAAGGAAAAAAGATTTAAAAAACAAAACTATTTACTGTCACACATCTTGCTAGACATATTCAAACGGATTGTATTACACATATTTAAATTCTTAAATTATTATTGACAGTTACATGAAAATTTATTTAAAATGTTAAGTCTCACATAAGCACCTACTTATAATCTTATTAATGGAATACGATTTTCGGAACTTAACGTTTTTAATGGCATAAAAGTAATAAACATGCGTTTTATTTACTGGATTATTTATATGAGTAACAAAAATAAATCAAACACGCGAAAACCTGATTAACTTTCTTAACGCATCATAAAAAGTGAACATAAAGTTCAAACTCAGATTCATTTTACTGTATGATTTTATATCTGAACTTAATCAAGAAATAGAAATGGATTGGATACCGTGAAAACTATTTATTCAATTAATTAATTATTAGTAAACATTTATTAAACAACTGAAAAATCACAAATCAAAAATAACAAAAAATAATGACATGGACAAACGTCTACTAACATAGAAAGTGCACTTTTATAACAATATTAGTTTTATGGTTACAAATTCAGTTATGTAATATTTAAAAATAAGTTGCTTTTAAACATTTTATCTAAGACAACCTTAGTAATTGAAAAAATTTTAATTTCATGTATATTTAATTTTCATTATTAATCAATTTATTTTTTTAATTAACGAATGCTTCTTTACTAAAACGAACTTGTTATAATTAACATTTGCTGAAGAGAATGGAGAAAGATGGAATCTTGTTTCCGTAGTTTTTGTTCAGATAAGATAGAAACACGAGTATAAGATTATATTGTAGGCTTAATCTATAGCGTTTATAATTAAAGCAAGTTCGTAAAATAAATTCCTTACTCTCACTATTGCATAATATTTATTTTAAAATAAAATTGCTGTTACAAAATAAAATATAATTTGTGCAAGACATTAATGCTGCCCTGTGGATATACATTTGTAGTAAATAGACATATGTACAAGTTGTTATTAAAATTTTATCGCCGCAGAAGTGTGGGATGCAAATTGAAAATGAGTTAATAGATTTATATCTAAGATATGGGTTGCTTAGATTCATGTAAGGCTAACATTCATTTACCAAACAGCCTTAAATACCAAAATATAATTTTAACGAACGATGTAACTTCCGTAAATTATGTTAAGACGAAATTGTTATTTACAGGCAACTCTCGGAAGGAAGCCAAATTTTACATTTCAATCAATTATTTGAAAACGGACACGATGAAAAAACCAACCCTATTGATTTTACGCAAAAATATTTTGAAACTAATAAGAGGAATGTGTTTTATTTTCAGAAAAACTTTGAAAAGTTGAACACATATAATATATTGTATCTGAAGTTCTCTAAAAATGAAGTTCGACTGTTGATTGCATACCAGTTCAGGATTCATTCAAATCGATCAGTAATCATAGCATAATTGACATACTTAGATGTTTCAAAAACTGAACTAGTTGAAAAAAGGTGTTGCGAACATTAATCAATAATCGTGAAATTTCTCTTAAGAAATTCATAGGGAAAAAATATAATTACTACGAACTTCAATAAATAATGTATGTACTTCGTTAAGTAATTAACCAAACAAATCTACCAATGGATTTAAAGTATAAAATTAGACGATGCTAAGCAATAAATTATGTATGAAAGTGTTGTGCAACGAATAAAACTGAACCACATTCACTTTATTACGAGGCGAATCGGCGCTCAAAAAGAAATTGCATTCCATATTAATTTTGTCAACAAATAATGCCGAAAACCGGTTTGACAATTCGATTAAGGCGGAGCGGTGCGGTGCTACTTGTTGGTAATTATTTAACCCAATAATTGCACGAGTTATCAATGTCATAACATATTTATATTTTTAACACAATTCGGTTGTGCAGCAAAGTCGACAATGACCCGTAGTAATATTTTTCGATAACACTATCGATGGGGTTTATTTAAAAATTGAGTAGTGCTTTAAAGACTCCATTGATTAGCTACCATGTACGAAAAATAAAAATCTCGATCATACATTTAATATTTTTAATATTATTTTTATATTATTAGTCCATACGCTCGATATTGAGTAAGTGAACTTTTAATAAATAACGTTTGAAAAGGTAACAGAAAAAATATTTTAAGCTTATTTAACATCATGTTCACTCACTATTTCAAGCATTTAATTTCTATATCGTCATCCTAATTACATTAAATTTTAACAGGTCTCACATCATTTGCTTACAATTCTTCAGTTATATTCGATTGAGGAATATAGGAAAGCAAACTTTAATAAATCATGTGTGACATTTTTGGTTAGTTTAAATATTTTCCAAAATATTTAGATAATGCGTAAAAATTGAGTTATACCTTATTGTATAAACAATAAAATAAATGATACATGCTCCGTTTAAATGATACTTGTAAAAGATTATCTATATAAAGTTGTATTATAGCTACTGTATCATATTGATTATTACTTTCTTCGTGAGTGCAAAGTGAAGTACAAAACTGAATAAAACTAGATCAAAACTATCAATTTACATATACATTAAACATAAAAGCATACCAAGATTTAACTCATAGCATATCTTATATCGAAAGGAAATGTATATGAACGAGCGAAATATTATTATTAGACCGTAAAAGGTGTGGGAAGGAATGATATCAATGGCCGCGTATTATTAAATAGGAAATCAAAGACTCAAGTCTAAGTCAAAATAATTAATAGTTACTTTCCAAGTTTTCGATTTAATAAGACCAATACAATATACTTATGCTTATTATGTTTGAATATAAGAGGGTTACTTGATTACGTCACGCATGTTTTTATTTTTTTACACTCTCAGCTCTTGACCGTTTTTAATGTTTATTTTAAAAGTGATTTTTTTTGCTTTATTAAATTAAAATTATTTGACGTTGCTATCATATCAGGTAATATAAACAAAGATCATGTGAACTGGGTGGCAGCAATGTGTAACATAAAATTTAATTTTGATTTTAAATAATTTTGTAGGGTAGATTACTGGGTAAATAGTACGTAAATGAGTAGAATTAAAGTGTTTCTATGAATTTATATAATGGAAAAATTGGTACAAAATAAATTGTCAACATGATTAGAATTGCTTAAAATATTTTTATATTTAATTTTTATGAATTTATTTCAAATAAATTAAGAAGATACGAGCATGATATGTTTTTTTTTATGAATAAATAATTAAAATTTTTTATTATAAATATATAAATAATAAAAAAACAGCTGAAAAGAAAAAAAACAATTATCTATACGTATTAACTGCCAAGTAGGTTATGAAAAGATTTTAGTATAATTAACCGATTAACAACCGTTCATAATTATTTTTATGCAAAATTGGTTTAATTTGAATTAAAACTGTTTTATTTATGCTTAAAAATTTAAAAAATAACACCTCACGTTTTTTTCTGTTCATAAATTTTAATATTTTAAAAACTGATACGTCTAATCTAATGTGCATGTATTTCGTGTCTTCGTATTATTTAAGATTTTTTTTTAAAATTAAAACTGTAGAATTAAATCATAAATGAATTAACGATTATTAGAAAGCGTAAATAAAATTTTACTTCTTTACTGATATAAGGGAAAGAAAAAAAAGAGTGTAATAAATAATATTTTAAACCAAATTTTCAAATAAAGAAATGACAAACTTAAGTATATAAATATTGGCGCCGACAAGGGGTGGAATCTGACTATCTCCTACTCCTTCACTACGACCGAATTCGAAAGTGATACCATTATAGTTAAAATACAATATCATAATGAGGAAGTTATAAAAAAATGAGAAAACATAGATTCGCGTAATTATATTATGACATTTGAAAGTTTGCACGAGTACGGAAAGAATGATTCACAGAATAACTGTTATTGTATTATAACATAGGTTTAATTCGATCATTCGAAATTATACGACACATGTTATGCGTAGCGTACGATACGATATGTTCTCGACACACAAGCGAAACACAAGAGCGAGTAACTTTTACTTCATATGTTGATTATAACATATCATAAAAAACATTTAAATCGGAATATTATTGGTATTATCAAGATGTCTGCCAAACCCATCTATCACTAAATGAACACTAGCCCACTTTATTTCTTATGGTGATGGTTTTATTATAATTTTGTTTCAAGTAACGGCAAGTTTACGAAAAAAGTTAATATAATAAACAATTAACAGAGCATAGTATACATGTCAAAATTAAATAAAAATTTTATGTCAAAAACGGAAAGTAAAAAAATAAATAATGAAGATTGGCATATCAGCTAAGGGTATAATAAAAAAAATATTTCATAGAACTAAAGCAATACAACTTAATTTTGGTGTTATAAAAACTTTACAATTATTATGCAAGGTCAATGGAATTCAATTAAACGTCAATGTGAACTTCGTCATAATTAAGAGTAAAACTTTTGACTTTGATAAAAGTTCGTGAATCGTATCTCCGAGACTATATTTTATTGTATTACTTATCATTGGGTAATGACTTATAAGTGGAATATCTGTAATAGTAGTCACCTTTCAAAATGTATCGCTTTTTTGAGAGTTTTTACGGATTCAATGAAGTAACCTTATGCAATGTGAACAAAATAAAGTAAAAACGTCTCCGACAAGCGCACGACAGGTATTGCAAAAAATAAGTGACACTGATGAAATTTACTTCCGCCTATCTTGTCTTGACTCACTCAAGTGTCAGAAATGTGATGGAGAGTTCAATTTCAGACAAATTAAGGTTATATAAATTATACAGCGCATACAGCAAAAACAATCGCCGGATTAAAAAATGTCTCATTGTTTCACAAATCAACACCATTTATTTTAATTAAATTAAGAAGCATTTTGAGATTTACTCTATCGTTAGTTGTAATCAAGTATCTTTACGATAGACTTAGCCTTTCTATCAGATAATTGTAAACATTACGGTGATTCATTTCCTATTCGCGTAAAAGTGTAACCAATAGTCCATACTTATTTCCATTCTTTTATAATATTGACTGACATAGATTTTAATATATTTGGAAGCTCGTAAATATTCTCCAATCTGGTTTAAATCACCCCGAAAGCTGTAATCATTTAAAAACGATTACAGATCTTGTAACACAAAAAGTACTCAAATGATAATTAGCAGAAGAAAAAAAAACGCAATACAAAAATACGACAACTAAATACGCAAATTTATTGAAATCAAAACTCTTAAAAAAAAAACGATAGCGATGCAAAAGTTGAAAACATTCTTTAATGAATTTTACGCATCGCATGTGATTCATTTACAAAAGAAAAAAATACATAATATATATTAATTGTACGTCGAGTGTAAATTATTTAATATTGATTTATTCAAAACAAGCATTATTGACTGTCAACTAAATAACTGAAATAATAAAACGATTGTTCATTTTTTCTGATAATTAGAAAATTTTTATCGAATGAAATTATTTGACTTCTGATAAAGAAAAGATTGGAAGATTTGGTAATACAACTGCACGTGAAAACTATTAAGCAAAGGCAATAAGAAACAATAAAGCTCTAAGCGCTAAAAAAGCTCTAAATATACATTAAAAAGAAAATAATACTTTTCCTCGCCTGACTAAACGTTACAGAAACAAAAAATTTTTACGTTATCCAGTAACAATAACACTGTAACGGGTTGCATTACTCCAAAAAAGAAAAACTCGATTTCATAAATTCACTGTCGACTAATCTACAAACCTCTTGAATCATTGTAACAAATACGGTTTTTTCGGTCTGTTTACAGAGACCGCGGTCAAAACTTTCGTCTATAGTCAAATAGGTTTTGATTTACGCGGAAAATTTAAGTTACCGGATTAATGTTTTACAAAATGATAGCTTTTATTAATATTTGAATATATAGTTATCACACAGTTTCGTTTAAGAGGCGTTTTGGAACCTTAAAATAATACATATTCAAATGAATAACGAAATTGTGTAACATTGACATACAAAGATTGCTTCGAGTAATCAAGTAGTGTTTAATGTTTATTAATATTTAAAATTACGAATTTCTGTAAAAAAAACAATTTTTTACAATAATTATTTATAAAAAAAGTTAAGATAATCTAAAGAAAAGAATAAAAATGTTTTCATTCAATGAACATTTTACGGATTGTTTTAGTAAATATCAAGATTATTGCTAATTTACAATTATAATGATCTACGGAGGGACCGTTACTTTCCGAACATAATTTTAACTAACACATATTGAGTAATTTATGAAAAAGAATATATCAATGTCATTATAAAATCTTTGGTATTTTTTTTTGCGTTCGTTTTGAAAATAAATGTAAAGAATAGCATTATTTCATTTATCACAAGTATTATTTGGGTCAGTTACAAAAACAAATCGTGTTTTAGAATATCAGGAGTAATTGACTGTGTGATTGTGCGACATAAATAATCGTGCCTTCCACGTAAGATATTGTACCAAAGTAAATTTGCAAATTATTCTACGCGGCCTAAAAAATATATTGATTGAATTGGCATTCACTTGGTAGAACTCCATTATAACACGGTGAGAAAATAGCAATGTATTTTAGTTCTATAAAATTATTTTTAACAAATATAGTTGATAGCTATTTCGGCTCACGCCATCGTCAGAACTCTCTATGGTACATTGCTATTTTCTCACCGTGCCTAAAAAATACATCAAATAATGATAGGCTTCATGTTTAATTTAGAATAAAAAAAACATAAAATTTCTCTGTGCTCCCACGAGAAAAATATAAATAAAAAATAAGTCAGGCTGTTATCATTTTAAATATTTGTAGGTATTTTTACACTCCGAAGATCTATTTTTTTGCCACAAGTAAAAACCAAAAAATCCTTATTCTTGGTTACTGTACGTAAATTGTTTAAAGTAACGGAACTCTTATTTTACCACGTGTTTCATGAATATTTTTTTGTACACTCTATGATGTATTCGATCTACATAAAAGGAATCCGATGTGTATTGTAATGTCGAAAATATTTATTATAAGACTAAAAGTGAGGTATGAACTTATTGAAGTTCAGCTTTAAATTGAACTTGTTTAACATTGTCAGAACTATTAATTTAGCAGAATAAAATTTTTTGATCAATATGTGCACAAAAATTCTATCAGAAGCATATATATATTGAGAGTTTATAATATGTCAAATCTCTTCAATTCAGATGAAACAAATAGTTTTTTACTCATTTACAGACTATTTTCAGAAGTCGTTCATCTTTTCGTTAAAAAAATGTGGCCACCTTCCGATATTCATTATATTTGATAAAATTTTTATGGAAATTTCAAACACAAATACATAATTTGTTTTTAGTTTCTCAATTGATTGAAAACAATATCTCGAACCGGCAATATTTTTCCAACTTCTTATTTTTTGATTCATGCTCAGATAAACAAGGAAGCCACCATAAAAAAAAAATAACACCATTTGCAACAAAGCATTGTGTAAAAATAGTTTACTGAGGGGAATGTAAAACCTCTTGGAAGTTTTTTTTTACTTACTTTGATAAAAATGATCGATTTGAATTGCATCGTTAATATTTTAATCCTAGCTCTTATTTTAGATGCGTAATAAAAAAAAAGCATAAAGTTCTATTTTTCAACAATTACTCAACACTATCCCGTTTCCTTCACATACGAGTTAAATAAGAATCAATATATTTATATATATATATTGATATTCTCCCAGCATAATTTTTCTATACGTAGCCATTGTCTGAGATATTTAGATATATCTGTAAACGTTGAATATATCTTTATACTTTTTTTTTACTTTTGTGTCTCCACTTGTTTTATTTGTGTACATGAATATCAGAAAAACTAAGTGAACTCTATGTAACGAGTTGTCATTATGAGACCATCGAAATTGTGACTGTGGTCAAATTCTATTTTGCGGTGTCTATATGAAGCTTCATCGTACTTAGTTTAAAAGAATCCGTGGTCGAGTGATTACCGTCGTTGACTCTGGTTAATATGCCCGCGAGTATTTCAATACATTTGGTTAAACAAAATATTCTTCTATCGATTTATGGAGTTCTGATCGGCCCATGCAACATACCCGTTTCCCATACAATCCAAAAACGAGGCCAAGGGATAACAATTAACTAACATCTTACACTGTCCTAGTTCTTCTATCCATATTCCTACTGTCTTCGAATAAGACATTTTGAGCGATTGAGCTACAAGCAAAAAAGCATTTATCATAGAAAAAACGTATTTTATTATTGATTGAATTGTCATTCACTTGGTAGAACTCCATTATAACACGGTGAAAAAAAATGCTATTTTTTTCACCGTATTTTATTTTCCTTTTGTATGCTCCATATAAAGAGTGAACATAATACAAAAAATAATAATACTCGCGTGTTCTATGATAATTGTCAAATATCAATGATTTTTAATGAATCTTCGTGAGAAACCCTTCAAAGACTTAACGTGTCGATTGTCTTTACAAAATTGCTTTAACCGCTTTTAAACGTTAAGATGGGTTAAGCAGGAAGTGATTTGAAGATTTTCGGCTGACGATAGCAACCGAAATAAATATTTACCTATTTCCCCAAATCTATTTTGTTTTTTTAATGTTCAGTGAACGCTATCGCAATCAAGAGTATGGACTATTGAGAATCAATTTCAGTCTGTTAATCGGAAGTAAAATTTTCTTCGTTATTATTGATTTATTTTGTTGCTGTTTTTTTAAACATTCATTTCGTTGACGTCACTAAGCTGCTGCAATGACTAAAATAAATTTCGCTTTTACTTATTATAACATTTGCATACTTATAACTATTTTTTATCATTTGAGAAAGTATAGTAATATTTACGACCGGCGCTACTTAGTGATAATTTAATACTTAGCTCACACTTTTAGGTATAAATTTAGAGGGTTGAGTTATAAACACCGAAAAACAATACAAAATCATCATTTCACATGATTGCCAATCATAGATCATCACAATGAAACTTTTATGTATAATAGCGATAGAAGTAATTTCAAATTGAAAAAAAACGGTTTGATAATGTCCTTAACGCACGATAGAACATCCTGCTGCACTAAGAAAAGCTTATAAAATAGTGATTGACTTACTAGACTGCTTTTAATAAACCAATTATTTTGAAAGACTGTCAAATGTAAACACGAACTATTGTGATAAAATATTAAGACATCACTGAAACGAAAATTCGGCATAAAAATCCTTTGCAAACATTCAAATTTCATTATATCAATCTAGTTCGGTAAAAAAAGCAATATATTTAAGAAATATCATCAAAAACTCAGAGACAGTAAAAAAAAGTTATAAATGGCAAGGAATATTTTTAGCATAAAAAAATATTCTCTCTTCATTTCACATGAAATATGTCGGAATCTAAAGTAGTACCATAAAAAAATACTAATGTTTTCCTTGCGACATCATCACTGGAAAACAAAAGTAGATCTAAAATATATATAAAATTTTGTAAAAACAAAAATTAACACACATATGCACTTTTTCGATAATTTCAAATCTTTATAGTTTTTTAGCAATAACGAAAGGTCATCTTATAGTGAGAGACTTATGATATGATGTCTAAATGATTTTTTATGTACAATTATTTGACAGTTTATGAATAAATAATAACTAAATTAGAATATATTTACTGAAGTCATGGTCATTTATTGAATTTCCTCTTTAATTTATCTTAATTTAGAGTACTCTGAATATCATATTATATTTGGAGAAAGGTAAACATGTAAGAGAGCGATCGACTTGGCGTAATCGAAATAAAAACAACTTTTATTCGGAGAGTTTGAATGTGGTAAGTAGGTGCCTGCATACTGACTTAATTACGTAATCCTTTTACTTTTCGGGGAATCCCGCTTACCAACAGATCATTCGCGCAACTTTTCGAATCGTAAACAATCTGCCCTCGTATTCTGCCAGTAACGTTTCACCTTAAACACTTTCTTGAATAATCGCATAGTTAAAAAAACGCCCAAGATCATTAATCATTGGGCTATAAGGCAAATAATACAACTATTTTAAAGCGTGCCATTTATTATTATGATAAATCGTTTTTGACAGTTTCAATACAAGGTATTTGTAATTTTAGCATAAAACGGTATTAGAAATTTAATTACACAAGGGACAAAGATTGACGAATGTACTTGTTAGTACTATGGAATTTGTGTTTTTTTTTTGCATTTTTGTAATAGCAATTGACTTATTGTAAGAAATTACAATACATAGAAAAAGAAAAGGGAAAAAAATCATGACGATATTTCGATAGTAATTCTTTTATGCTGCAATTCAGACAATAATCGAAATTGGACAAAAAAATAAACTGCTTATACATTTTTGAAAGTAGAAAACAAAGAAATAAATTATTGATCAAGTATAAAATAATGGATTCACTGTTTTAATAATTTATTTATTTATTTATTGAAATAATTGTTTTGAGGGATTTTTTGTAAATCTCCACTGATATCGTAAGATTAAATTAAAATTTCAGTATATAATTTATGTTCATAAATCTTCTTTTTTCGTGGTTTTTTTACTTGTCGTTTGCACGGTCAAAGGCTTGAATCACATTTATAGTCGTTAGTGTATCCAACGATTTATGGATCAATATAATAAAAACTATGAAAATTTTAGTAGATGTTTCATTATTTAGTCACCTTATGCATTACGTAAGGAAAGCACGTATAATTAATGTTTACATACAAAATATGCTGTAAAATACTTTTTTTTAATAATACAATTTTTAGTGAAGCAAATTAAAAAAAGAGACTTAAATAACTAACAAAATAAAGAAATTATCAATTCTAGTTGTATATTAGAAAAGTATTTAAGTTACACTCACAACTAAACAAATAACATCATTGATTTTACTTACATGTCAAAAATTAAGTTTCACTTTTATTTTAAAAGCAAACGGAGTGCTAATAAATAAAAACTTAGTGCAATCACCCCGTTTTTATAAGTAACAAGAAGAAAAAAGAAGGCAGCAATAATATAACTGGGGAATTATGATAAAAGGTGTTTTATGACTTATAGCGGCTAATTTGAAACGATGAATCTGCACATTCTACAGCTCTATGACAGTCGAATCATCATATAAAGCTTTCATCAAAATATTTATTATTGTTCGAGTCACTTCAAGAACTCTCTTTAATCTACACAAATACTGTTTTAGAATAAAGAACTCTTTCATTGGGTATAGTATAAAAGGTGTTTAATGACGATATACATTTTTGTTTAGGTGAAAATCACTTTTTCTTTCGTTTATAATATTCGACAACAACGATCGTATTGTTATTGATTCGGTTAATAAATTATCAGATTGAAACTTTTTACTGTCACTTTTTACTGGATATGCATCATGTTTAAACAATAAAAACATAATGATTCAACATCAGAATTTTGATAATTTTAAATGTTGGAGATAGTAATCAACACTTTATATAATGTTTTAAAAAAATAATAAATTGTCATAATATAGACAACGCAGGACTCGCATCGTTATCTAATTTCTATTTTAATTCAAATTAATAGGAAATTTTATTTTATCTATTTATTGTAATTAATTCACTTTTGTTTTAAAGAATGTCATTTACATTTGATAACAAGCAATCAACAGCCTTGGACGATAATATGTCTAGGACCGTCCTGTTTAATTTGTCGATGAAATAAATAAATATATTGCGTTTAGGATGTTACCGTGGCATTATTTTAATAAACACAAATAAAGATCCAATTATTGTATGGTTATAGGTATTAAGTTATTAAAATAAAAAAAAAGTAAATGATACATGAGATATTTTGCAAATCTATGTTCTACGCGGCTGCGTATATCATTGTACGGCAAATCACGGTGCGTAGTGTATCAATTTTTACGAAAAATGTTTATCAAATAAAAGAGCATAAACCATTAACTGGATTATCAACTCGACTCTAATGTGAGACGACCGTAAAAACACAGTAATCACTGATATTTACACACTTCTGTTTAAAAAATATCTTACTCTAACATTGTTTTAGAAAATATATATTTAACAAGCGTGCAGAAAAATATTTATTTAGTTTTATTGTCAACTCTAAATAGAGAAGATTCACTAAACTGCAGCTTTTCGAGAAATGTCACACAATTTTCCATACTGTTTTTCGGTTGCTTGGTGAAACAGTTATATAACAACTAAATCACTTCATATTTTATTTTTAAATTGCATTTAACAGAATCGTCAAAAAAAACCCTTACTTAAAAAATAATTATTTTGTTAAAAGTTTTTCACACTATATTTTTATTGAGTTCATCTGAAATTATATGTATCGTCGTAGAAATCATATGTATTTCATTGTGTTATTCGATTACAATCTCAATAAGCATCACTAACCGCATTATAAGTAAAGTAATGTAAATGAATTACGGGCATAATACAAGAATATTATTTTTCTCAGCAGAGTTTTCGGGGCAGACCAATCTAGATATACGCGCAAAGAAAACGATCCAAATAAATTATGTTTTGCGGTTAAAGTAACCTAAATAGGAAATATGTATTTTTTCGAATTCATCTCGAATAAAAAACGACCATCATCAATATTACAGCACAACGAAGATTTTTTTACCGAATGCGATTCGGTTTATTTAAAAATAATATTATTAATTTGTAAGGTGATATAACAATGCGGATAGGAATTCAGAATAAAATAATAATTTACAAAAAATTAATCTGTTAAATTAAAACGGTCACCTTAAACGAATCTTTGTGAATTATATTGTAAAACGATAATAATTGCAAATAAGTTTATAATAAAATTATAAACTTAAGCAAACATTATAACTTCAATTCATTCATCCAGCGACGATGAGAAAACGAAATCTACAAGACATTCTAAAAAAATGATCAAAATAAAAATAAATGTGGAATGGTGATCAATGCGAGAATAAAAAGGAAGGTTTCAACTATATTTTCAAATCTTTCAAAAAAATAAAATATTCAGATAACAAAAATAGCGTTATTAGGAAATCGTAACCAAGAAACAAAATATCACTATTCAGAATCATTCCGAAATCTATAATAATCATAATGAAATTTTGAATAGACGTGTAATGTTTACAATTGCAAAAAAAAAAATGTTAATGGATATGTATTATTGGAAAATATAAATAGTAAGTTTCTATTGATTTGGAAATGATTATTGTGTAACAACTGAAGATCGTTAAGGGAAAACAATGACATATAATTTGATTTGATAAAACATACAATTTTTTATAAGCATCCGGTGTTTTTTCATGAATTCACATTTCCTTCTGAATAAAATTATTGGTAAATGCTGGTTTTCTTTTTAATATCCTATGTCCCCGAAAAAATTGTATCTCATATTTTGTAATGACAAACGAATTTTATATACCATTATAAATAGATGGACGATTGTAATGAAAATTTTGGCTGCCCTGTATTAGTTTGTAATATCGATCAACTGAATTTGATACATTTTCCTTATTTTTATTTAGTATTTTAAATATATATTTTATGAGTATTTTTAATGGATTTTTAAAATTCTAATAAAAAATATTTATGTAGACGGATTTCATTTATATTATTTTATACGGCTACTAGTTATTAATTATTTGGGTAATTCAATAGAGTAGATTACTATACATTTTCAGATTTGAAGTACGATAGAAATAATATGTAACGGTTTTTGATATTCCTAAAAGCGTGTTAAATAGTCCATTAATCGTTTTAATCACCAAGGTTTATTGACACTAATTGAAAAATAATATATTTCACTTGTTGAATTTATTTTGCACAGGGTGTAGATATATACATTGCATACTTTTCACTCACCAAAACACTTTAAAAATTATAATTTGCCAAGCTATACGTTGGTTTGAGAGTGAAGCCTTATTTGAAATCACAGGAACTGTGCATCATACCACTTCGAAGTCTATTTCAAAGTGAATGCAAAAGATTGCATCCTACGTAAGAACCATTTGACTAATAACGGTCACAATTATTAGATCTTGTTTAGTATTCTGAGTGGAATACGTTTGTTTTTTTTATACTAATAAACAATTCAGAATGGCGAAATTTCCTTTCATCCGATAGTAAAAGTTGGTGAGATGAAATAGTATCGGTGAACGCCTAGCTGAAATTCGGTCGGCCGCTTCCAAGCCGAAATAAACACAATACTTATGCAATTTGTTAGCAGTATACCGGAACGGCGACGGCTTCGGCTGGAGTGTGTGTAGGAGCCCCTACTCGCTGCCTTCGCGAACATTCTTTTCATATAAAAGCTGGCCGCGTTCTGATACAATCATCATACCCTGACAAACGCAGCTGATATCAGCAGCCTCCCAACAAACCCTCGTCACAACTCTCAATCTCTAAGCAAAATGGTCTCACACTTTGCGGTGAGTTTTCCGGAAAAATTTATACTCACTTACTGTGCTTGCGAACTGGGCCGTTATTCGAACAATGCTTTGCTTATTCTTCGATATGAATAATACGTGATGCTTTTGTAAATTCTGTTTGATAAGTGTCTCTTCAGTAGTGAAACTATGATAAAGTTCGCAGTGAAAAGCGCGGTTGATTTATTTTATCACTTAGTGTTCAACAGCGTTGCGTTTTCACCATCATAAATATCATTTATGATATATTTTATAATATTTTAATCTTTATTTTATTGCGAACGGTTTAAAGAACAATTATTGTTTATGTGTGTTCATTAAGTATAGCAAACGCATTACTTTTTTGAATATTTATTTTTTAGTTATATAACCATTAAAAATATTGCTTTTGCGAATTTGCTTCTAGTATTTATTGCATATTTCAGAGTGAGAACAGGTGGTGTTTTTGTTATTTTCAGGTGGCGGTGATGGCATGCACGGTAGCGCTGATCGGCGTGTGCTCCGCCGGCGGCGGTGGCGGATCTCACCACAAGAAGATCGTCATTCACGTTCCTTACAAAGTTAAACATCACCATCACACCCATACCGTGTATAAGCACATCCACCATAAGGGTGGCCACGGAGGCGGCGGCGGTGGCGGTGGACACTCTCACGGAGATGACAAAGAGTATTACGAAGTTTTAGGATACACCTACGGCGCTCCCCATGGAGGAGGCGGCGGACATTCAGGTTTCGATGGCGGCTTCGGAGGTGGCGCAGGGCACGGGTCGTGGGGGGCAGACTCCGGTAGCGACGATCATTCCAGTGGAGTCGGAGCGGGATTCGGAGGACACGACTCCTTTAGCGGTGGAGTTGGAGGAAGCACAGGTGGAGGACACAGCAGTTATAGCAGTCAAAGTTTCAGTGCGGGAGGAGGCTACTCTAGCGATTCGTTCGGCGGAGACAGTTTTGCCGGACACAATAATGACTTAGGCAGCACCGGACACGATGCTGGAGCTTCTTCCTATGGAGGATATCATTGATTGTTTTTGTTATATTTCGTCAGAGTAGGAAACACTGTGTTATATACTTTACTTATCTGAAAGCTTTTATTAGGTGTTCTTTTGTAAACAATTACCTACTGATAAGTTTAATGTGCCCTTTAATTAATTTTACGCCACCTGTTCTACTCTCATTGAATAGCTAGGCGGTCTATAAAAGTTGAATCTGTATTTTTAGTACTTTCGTTTATGTTACATAATCAACATTTTGAATCCTTTCAACTGAATCTGTTTAATTGCATGCGTATTTAAGCTACTCATCATACTTTCACTTTAGTTCGGTTTAAACCAAAAATCTCTCAGCAAGTGGTTTCACTATTTACAAGTGTCTTTGTTTGACCGAGGTACACGCGGCAGTAAAATTCAAAATGTTATATAAAGTATTGATTTCATTGTGAATGCTACGCCATTTCGTTGACTTAATTATAGCCAAATATTGTTTTTATTGTTGTTGCTAATTTTATATATTGTAAATAATTACATGCTGAAATAAACAAAATGTTTTTATGTTTTTAATGTGGCATTATTATTTTCCTCAAATTATTCAAATAAATCATATTATGAAAATTTATGTGAAAACTACCGTAAGGTATATTTTTTCAAAAAAAAAAAAACCTCAAACACTCTACGGGTTGTTTTGAAAGAAATATGAATAAAAAATTCGATTCATTTCAATGAAATTGTGATTTGAAATTGTACCCCTAAGGAAAATTTAAAAAAAAGGAATAAAATGTTTATTTTTAATGTATTTTACATTAAAAATAAAATAATATACACATTTTCTGAAAATTCCTTCACTTTTATAACAAATAAAATGAATTGTTGAATTTTGTGAAAATTATGAATGTTGATGATTTTGTTTTTAATCGCATACTTACGCATTCACTTTAAAATACTTAAGCCCCTTATATTCAATGAAATCTAGTTATAGTAACGCTTTGCACAATTTTAATGCGTTTTATATTTACTATTTTTATAAAACATTGATAAAAAATTTATAGCAGACCATATCACCTTTTATTAATTATGAAAAAGGTTTATATATTCTATTTGAAACATTACATTCAATTATTTTGTTATATACAGTGAATAAGATAGGTAAAATATAGTCAATAAATTCTTTATTTGTTAAGTAACATTGTAAGACTATTTTTTATATTAACTTTATTTACATTTTCTGCATAGAAAAAAACTTACAAATAGAACTTAAGAAATATAAAAGTAAAAAAGTAGTCATATCTTAAAATATCTGGAAAATTTCCATTTTTCACAAATGGATGCTATAGCCATTCTGAAATACGCCAGCTTTGCTTTATTTGCCATGAATCGGCGCGCCATCGTTTCCTATATTGGTATTTCTAGAGTCATAGACATTTGTACGAATACCGTGGTTAATTTCGTTTACAAACTTTTTGTGATGATGTGAGTAGCCAGGAACATTTTCACCGAATTCGTCAGAGTCATGACCGACGTGAGAAACATCCGAGAAGCCGTTGTGTTGGAACTTAAAATCATTCTCCGCGCCAGGTTCATAATCGTAATTATGCTGCTCACTTTCGTAATCGCCCGCATACGATTGCATATATTGTGGCTGGTATCCATTGCCGATATGTGGCATATAATTATGGGGCGCTTGGCCTTCTGCTGCGTTATTGGGTGCTGAGTGAATTATCGCTGGTTGAGCGGGATGACTTGATACTTGGTGATACGGGGATATATCGTATGATGATAAACCTGGTTGACCGTACTCTGCGTAATTACTATGCCCTCCTGATTGTGGGTAGCTAAAAAAATTCGGATTAAACCCATTGGGTACGCCAGATTCTTGATCGTAGTCAGCAATATCTTCCTGTTCCTCACCGGAATGTTGTTCAGAATATTCTCCTGGAATACCATAATTACCAGCACCACTAACTCCGCTGTACACTTCTGACTCAGGATCATATGTGTTCTCGGTTACTTCGTATCCAGAACTTATGGAGTGCGGGGGCGAACTGGCAGGCATGACGTCATAACCTTCGTCGTGAGCATGCGGATAAGAGATATGACTATGTGAAACATGTTTATGTAAGCTTTTTGGCTTATGAGCATGACCCACAGGATGTACTTTATAGCCATGGTGTGGAGGCGCTTTGGGGACGACGTGTGGATGCCCCGTATGAGTTACATGTTTGTGGTGATGGGATTTTGGTGGGTGAACGATAATTTTGTGAATTTTGTGGTGTTTAGTTGCTGGTTTTCCATGGCTGGAGTGCTTGTGCCCGTAAGCTGCGTGTATTCCAAAGAAATGACCCCCTCCATGACCAATTTGCGGAAGATGGATATGTTTAATGTGATGGTGTTTCACTTCCTTCTTTTTTGCTGGCTTTGATTTCTTTGGCTCGTGCTTATGGATGAACACATAATGTGTATGATGTTGATGTTTCACGATTTCAGGGACGTGAATTTTTAAAAGATCACTGAAATAAGAAATTTAACGATTAGTGGAAAGGAAAGGCCTTCAAAATACATCAAACACCAAGTATCAAAGTTTTATTGTAAAATGAACATTCACCACAAAATTGATAAAAAATAATTTTTAAAATATCAAAAATAGCAAAGTCGTATAGTTACACAAAAGTGAATTTAAAAAGCGAAGCAATGACGACATTATCAGAAATTTATTGCTTTTATTTAAACTGTTACAATTCGCGTTATCAATGAAGCTTTTAGAGGCTTGAAAATAGCATATGATTTCTTGCAAAATTTCTGCGAATAGGTTATTTTGTCAATGAAAAATAAGTTTTTGATTTCTTTGTGCAATACTTTATCATAACGCCAGTAGTTTTCCTTGAAATTAAGCTTTAATGCATATTTGAAAAAACTCAAAAAATAGTGAAAAATAAAAAAAAAAACTCTTTATAGTAAATTCGTTTTTAGCGCGATTTTATTGTTTAAGGAGCTACAGTCAAATCCTATAGAAAAAAATATAGCAATATCATTTTCCTTGTCTTATTTTCTTTCTTATCATTATTGTGTTTTACAGCTATTATTTTTTTAATTAAATGATAATTTATGTTATCTATTTTGTTATAAGAAAAGAGTCGCGCAAATAACATGGCTTATTTATATATATACATGTAAACGCGTATTTTTAATGCCAAGCATCATTTCAAAATGCAACTCAGAGAGATAAAAGCAAAATGCAAAAAAAGCCAACACAAGTCGGCTAATTACGGGAACTAAATCTGTCAAAGAAAACTTGTTAATTACGCTTATTTATTGTTTGAAATGTTATCAATAGAAATGAAAATGCATTAAAATGCACAAAAAAGGAATGAACATTAGAAATTGCAAACACGTATAAAGAGCATGGGACTTACTGCTTACTCCCTTTGCCCCCTCCACCTCCGTCACAATATCCGCTAAAATGCATCACCACCAGTAAACAACATACAATTAATTTCATTATGAAAGCAACTAACGCGCATGCGCTAACACAAAAAGCACACTAGCAAAAAAGCTTACAACATACTGTTGAAAGCAACAATCACTTTTATTATTAAAACTATTACTGTTTATTATTATCTGCTGTATTGAAATTGTGTATTTTCTTCTGGTGTTTGATATAATCTTGTTGCAGCAAAATGTAGTTCAATTTGACATATATTTATTTCGTTGTGTGTATGCAAAATCGTTTTTCGTCGGGAGTATCCAAATATTTAATTCGATTATTTTTTAATTTGTTGCGTGTTTAACTGTTTTTGGAAAGAGATGAAGCCCTGTTGGCTGCCGAAAGCTTATTGAAACACTAGAAATTGCGACTCTCTCATTTTATCCAATTTCTCTGACGCGATTGAAAAACAAATTAAACAAATGCCAAGTGCGATGTTGGACTAATTTAGTTATGGGTGAATTGCTCGAAATGGCGTTTGATATAATGATACGTTCGTAACCACAATCGAAATAAAAATATGCCGCTGCAGATAAGTAGAGAAAAACTTTCAAATAAATATACTGTATATTTTATATCAACGCACTGTTTTTGGAATTCAGCAGATCCCTCAAACGATTTTTATAATTAAAATGAAACCTATTCATAAATATTGATTATATTGCTTAGTTATGAAAAAAATCCATATCTATTATAAGTTTCTAGTGAAGAATCTTTCGCACCAACAAATGGAAGCATTCAATGTAATTTTATTATATTACATAATAAACCATATTACATACTATTTCAAATGTGATACTGCGTTATTAATGCTAAGAATACACATTTTGAATCTTCAATTTTGTCAAAGTTTGTCCCTTACCATTCATTACATAACATATAATTGTCGATAAGCCTTCTCATCAGAATTTGTTCAATACTGGCTTTTAATATAGATGACCCAAGTATATATATATATATATATATATTGATTGAATTGGCATTCACTTGGTAGAACTCCATTATAACACGGTGAAAAAATAGCAATGTATTTTAGTTCTACAAAATTATTTTTAACAAATATAGTTGATAGCTATTTCGGCTCACGCCATCGTCAGAACAATTCTATATATTCTATATAACTAGTTCTGACGATGGCGTGAGCCGAAATAGCTATCAATTATATTTGTTAAAAATAATTTTGTAGAACTAAAATACATTGCTATTTTTTCACCGTGTTATATATATATATATAGTAAGGAATCCATGAGTATTTAATTTCACTGTATTTCTTGTTATTTTTTTATAGAGAAAATGGGAATAAAACAAATAGAAAATAATAAGTATTTAAAAAATAATATTTGTTGATATAACTAATACACTTCAAATTACCTACCTATTCTGATAAGATCAGTGTATTCACACTAAAAAATAGTTTTTTTAATATTTTATACTATGAATATGATAAACTTGTGTTAAATATTTATCCAAATTTTATCTGTGATATCTCGCCGAGCCAATATGGCCATGGACCACAAGTATATGACCAGTTGCCCAAAAAAAAATGTTTGATATTTTTCATGAATCCGTCAATGGATTTCTACCGGTAACTTGAAATTCATTCGAGCTTGAAGATGTTGCTAGTAAAAGTGAATTTTTGGGGACACGTACAGACTTGTGTTGCAGTGGCGCTGGGGTCCACAGCAAAACATGAAAAAATTCTATTTCAACGATAATATCGAAATAAGTTTCGAAATAATTTGACTATAATTCTATAGATAATTTCACTATAACTGATCAACAATTCAACATCTATCTAATACTTATTTAATGGAACGTAATGTAAAATCTATACATATATAATCCTCTGTACGAATATAATTCTCAGGAACATACACACGTTACTAATCATCTATTATATTGTTTTTCAGTTCAGTTGCATCCGTGTGATAGAATGCCTGAAGATGCCGAAAGGCAAAACCCTGGTCGCTGTTGACAAAATATGTGAATCGTACAAAGTTTCAACAATTCAAATTGATTATAGTATTGTTTCTAAATCCATGCATGAATACTTTCCTTTGTAGTGGAATTGCAGTTTCATCAGGAAATCTCCAATTAGTGACATCTCACATGCCGTAAGTTTATTGTATAATAGAACGGGAAAATTTGCAATTAGCGAGCGAGCGATGTAGAACAATTTTAAGACGATTTTTGGTTAAATGAAAGGTTGATTTTTGGTTAGCCGAAAATGAATATATGACGAACACACTTAAGCCCGTGCCTTAGAAGCAATTATTTGTGACTAAATTTCTGTTTACTGAGATGTATGTGAAAATGGAAAGAGTTTAGAACATACCAAGTCAAAATTGGGATTAATTATTTGGTGTGAAAATTATGTGCAATTCTTTTGATAATTTTCATTCTTATCTTGACTCACACTAATGTCTATCCAGAATTTTTCAGCATGGTAAGTGAGAGTTTAAAAGAAGGAGCAAGTCTATGCCTTACTTATTCTCAAGAGCAGAGTTGTGATACCGTCTACTCGTGACGGCTTATTAGTTGGCTATGAAGCTAAAAATAAAGAAATGCAATAATTATGAGAATAAATTTCATAATTTTTATTCTTTGAATTTATATCTTAATAATAAGCACGGCACTGACTTGGTGTCGGTAGTTGTTCAGCTATCAAGCTTTTTTTTGAAAGAGATAAAAAATAAGTCTGTGCAAAAGAGATCCATTGTTAGTTATTTACCTCGTCCATTGTGTTATATGTAGCTAAAGAAGGCAAAGAAAAGTTAAGAAAGTGATTTGTAATATTGATAGAATACTAACATCGAGTGTATCAATTGCATACATAATATATTTATGTAGTCTCAGATACTTCGATTGAACAATATAACTTTTATATACACATGTGTTCAAGCAGCAGTGGTAGTAGAAAGTCAAAAAATAAATTTAAAAAATGATGGAAATGATTTGGCATAAAGTGATTAAAGAAGAAACGTAACTGATATTGTTATGATTATTTTAATAAATAAATAAATGGCTGTCATAGCTATGTCGGAAATAGCTACTCAAACAGTGGAATAACAAAGATATTTAACTCGTTCCCTGTTGAGCATTTTAAAGGATATTCCAACGCCTAGACTTCAAAAACTAATACTGGTTTAAAGCAATCTTATTGAGTTTTTCAGCACAAATCAAGCAATACATTAACTCAATTATTAGCGAGTACAAGAAGGTTTTAACGACTGTTAATTCATATATTCTAGGATATCAACTATCAACACAGTAAAGTCAGCCGAATCAACAGTTGAGACGTTAGCAGTGGGAGAGTTAAATATATTAACTATAAAAAATGAATTAATCAAATATTATTAAATGAATAGAGTACACATAGTACTGCGCATTTTTGTGTGATATATTCAATGAATTAATTTTTGGAGGAGTGCCAATATCTCTTAACAATAGCTGTCGCTAGGTGTATATTATAATTAACCACAATAGTTAAACTCAGTAATACAAAACAAACAGTCAATAAAAACGCACAAATCGAAAGAAAACAGTTTTTGACTCTGATGGTTTTGTCGGGGAACCTGTATTACGTAAGAGAATCTATAAATTCCTTTCATAACATAAAGCTTTGATAGACAATGCTTTACTTTTCGCACTAAATTCACGATCAAAATATTTTTTGCATATCTGAGCCAGTGACATTGCAATCATGGTGTTAGATATGAAAGACATTAAAATGGCGGAGAAACACATTTATATTTAATTCGTTTAGTTAAATTTCACGGTTCTTGAAGACGCGATGTTTGAAGAAAAAATTCAAATGAGTTTATTTCTAATTAGGACTAGATAAGTATATCTCACTAATCTAAATTTTATGGTTGCATGGTTCTACTAAAAATCAAATTAACGCACTTGTTAACAATTTGCATAACAACAAAACAAAATGAAACCGCTTAAACACAATAACATAGTTTGTAACAATATTCAACTGTAAAAATTAAACTTTCTTTTCCGGTCATTTACAAATTAATAAAATATACTACACGGTTTTGGCAGTGATTAAACATCAACTATTTTTTATGTCATGAACTGGAGAAAAATAAGATATTAATAACTCTATATTTGTTTTCTGTATTACAGTATGAACGAATTCTTTGCTCACAACGCTCCGAAATACAACTGATCATGCAAAAAGCACCGTTGACTGAAGGAAATTTGACGTTTTTTTCTATGCCATTTGAAAAGGAACAAGAATTGTTTGAAGCAAAATGTTTAATTCTTTTCGAATTATCTAGAAAAAGTTCTCACATCATTAAGGCAAAATTATTAAATTAATGTTGTTACTAAATCCGTAAGACAAGCTCAAAGAGATTAAGTTAAGAGAGTTTAAGAATGCGCTTATTTATGTTAAGATAGAAAATTCAAGAAGCCATTCGCAAATAAAGGGATCTATAATAATGGTTTGAATGAAACTATAACCAGTCGAATGATGGTGTTCATTGGTGACTGAATACATTAGCATCACTTCCTCTCATATATTTCTTGATTTCAGAAAATTTAAAGCAATGACTAGCTTCGCAATGATTGTAAAATAAAATTTATCGAACCGAAATAACTGAACAATTATTTATTGACTATCACTAATATTTGATGTCTGAAGACCGAGTGAAAAATACAAAAGGAAAAAAATTATAAAAGAAAGCCTCATAGCAGCCATTCCCGCAGAATGCTAGATATTACGTGCGTAACATTATAAATTAGAAAACTCGTTTTAATACAACCCGAAAAGTGAAGGTCTTGAGAGCTGAAAATAGTTATATCCTTTCGGCATTTGGAAGTTTTCCGCAACGGATGGATCTTAGAATGTGTGTATATTTACATAATAAAAACACATTTTTAGTAATATTTATACAGTATATTTAACGATCAGGTCCGGTTTCGTTGATTGCGATCAACTATCAACTGATCAGTTATACGTGTATTTGTACACAATAAAAACAAATCTTCACGGTATATTTTATGATTAGTATCAGTTTCATTCATCACCTTCGACTGATAGTTGATAATGCTATCAGTGAGTGAAACCGATCCTGATGATGAAATATATTGCAGGAATAGTACTACAATTATTTTTTATTTTAAAATATCATTTCTCTCTTTCAGGAAGTGACAGTAAATACAATAAAAATGGCTCCATGTGTACTTTATAAAGTATTTTATTAAGTAAAAGTGTACTTAATTTCTTTTTTAACTTGTTACCATTTTTAGATATTTGATTAAATGATGGATATGTTACTGTTTTACAGAATGATATTGATCGTAAATAAGATTTTAGTTCAAAAAACTCCCAAGCGAATATATTATGATTTCTTTTCAATATTAATCCGGTGTGTCTTAACATAAAATAACTTAGAAATAATATAATATGTTTATTGCAATGTTGTAAGAAAAATATGTTCATCTCGAAATAGGAAATAACTATATATTTAAATATTCTTTAATAAAACACATATATACCTAATGTTAATGTAGTTATCATTCTGGAAATTTTGTATCTCTATCAAGTAGATGAAAACGTTATTGACGTAATAAAATGAAATTGAATTGATAAAAAGCTTTAATATATATCGTTATTGTAGCATAATAATTTATTATTTTTTTCAAAAATAATATATAATATATGATAACGGTTGATATATTTATAAATAAATATTTATATTTTGGATCCAAATCTATAAATAAAATCAAAATATCTAATATAACTATAAATGAAAATTTTCCTTAGTTTGATGAGCCAGCTTAAAGATTGTATGTTATGTTTTTAAAAGAAATTAAACGTTTTTCAGTTCAAGAAATCAACATTATTTGTAATTTATTTAATATAAATTTTATGTTGAAAACGTGATTGTAAGGCGATGTAGAATACAATGATGAACTTTATAGATTTTTTTATTTGGTTAGATAGTATGTAAATTATTATAATACTATTGGCCTCAATATAAATGGACGTTTCAGGAACATGCTCCTTAATCACGTAGTTGATAAGAATGCGGAGCGCGGCAAGGCGTGGACGCTGCACTAAGGCTGTACTTAATGTGATCTTGTAAGATAAAATTACATGAATTGTGGCCAGTAATTTGAGTTTTCGAGTATTTGAGATAATGCACCGCAGTCTAAAATAAGGAGGCAATTTTTTACATGTAGATCGATAAACAGGCTTCGTACCTTTTATGAGAGCGTGAGTATTGAATTATACATAATTTTTATGTATTTAATTTTAACGTGTATACAGTTTTTATTATTATCTGATAGTGCATTAACATTATTTATTAAACCGATGCATTAAAAATCGTTGTACTGATAATTTTCGATTTTTAAACGAAGGTTAGGAATATTACGTAGTGATTAACATACCAGTTACACAATTATTATTTTTTTCTCTGTTTACAATATTCATTATAACACAATGGTAAACAGATTTTTCTGATAAAAACCAAAATTTGAATTACACGTCTCATCATTCTTCTTTAATGCATTATTATTTTTGGAATATTGTACAGATTTGATTTTAAACATATTTCTAATGTTAAAAATTTTATAAACTATAAAATTTTATCAAGTTTGTTTTTCGTAAAATTTAGTTTAGTGTTTGATAGTGATAGTACTAGTTAGGTATGTTTATTGCAATTTGCGTGAATGATAGGTCATTTTAAATTAGTATTCAAGTGAAATCAAAAAAAATTATCATATAATTTAAAGAAATTGTAAATGTGTAAGAATATAACGGCTTATCAAATGTGATATTGCATTTATTTCAACATACATATTAAACGAAACTGTCATTTTTGAACGTTTCCTCTAATTTTCATAAAGTATAATACCTTGGTAATAGCATAATCGCTCGATAAGTAGATGACTGAAAAAATATTCCCTTCCCAAACTAGTTTAAAAAATGTCACCGTGTCTCGTTATTTCTGTATGATCTGTTATTTCACTCAGGTATGGCCATAGTCGTCGAGATATACATCTTATTCAAAATTTTGTCGGTTGGCTCGCTTTCTAAGCGTTGCCCTTATTTTGGTCCGTAATGAACCGAAACTATTCAAACAAAAATAAGCAAGGATAAAAAAGGACGATGCATGCTTGCACCCTATAATATTGGGCTCGGGCCTAGTAAAAAAGGAGGAATAAAGATAACAAGGCATAGTGCATCAATCAATATTGAGGCGGTATTGACGTGAGAGAATAGATTTCTGGATTCGACACCACGACTAAACTCTTTGAACATGTTCACAAACATTACAACTCTGTATTTATTAATATGTAAACACCGTACTGAAACCAGAATGTAAATAATATTTCTAAAAAGTGCAGAAATACGTAAACTTTACTACTAGTTTACAACGTTGATATACGGCATAGTTTTTATTTCAATTACATCAAAACTTTGAATTTTCACTTGTGTCGGATTGTTAAATTCATTTACGTATACAATACGAAAAAGTTTTATCATTTTTTTAAATATTTACTGTTTGTTCCTATGCAAGCTACTTTATTAAAAAATACACTGACTTTATATAGTTGTGTGTTAAAAGTTGCACACATGAATATTTAAAGCTAAAAAAATATATCACAAAACTATAACACGTTGAAAATATTTACTTCCTAATGTTATTCACAATAAATACATCAGTGACGTCCGTAATGACAAATAAATGACAATTGAGCTTTCTTAAGTATAAAATGTGATCTTTTTACTTTGAAGTCGTTTTAAAATGTTGATTCACGGTCTCGGTTTTATTTTCACCATTTTCCACCCATTACAGAATGTCGTAGAATACTTTCAGTATCGTAACAAAGCGTTGCTATTTAATCCAATTTTCTTAACAAAGAAATTAAAAAAAAATCATGTTCTGAAGGGAGATTTTGTTGAATAATTGTGTTAATTTAAATAACGTATAAACAATGTTCTATACAGAGAAAAAGTAAAAAATAGTCAAAATTCAATTCAATTGTTGAACTGTTGTTTATAAGTTCTGTTAAGAAACACCGATGTCGTGTAAAGATTATTTTAAATTAATAGGACATAATCCTGCTACCGTACAAATACTTTTTGAGGACAGTTGCATATGGATGTGTTTCTTTTTAATGTAAAATAAGTCTAACAAAAAAAAAAAATGAATCGAAATATTTGCTACATAAACTGGATTAATGCATATTAAAAAAATATTTGATAGTTTAAATATTTAAAAAAAGTCAATTGCATCGCTGTTATTACAACAAATATTTCCCTTACTGTAAAAACCTGCAAATGTAAATTTGGATCCGGGATTTAGTTGTTTCGAATACCAGAAAATATTATTTATTTTAACTTTCCATATGTTTTATCATTATGGACCCGGGCTTTAATTTTCAACATCTTTAACCGTTCAATTCTACGGAAAAGCTCATATCATAAAATTTTAAAATAATATGGAAATGGCATTATTCATATTTGTTTTATTTCATTGCACATTAAGCTTTTCATATTAAAAGTATTACTATCGATCAATTACTGTTGCTTATTTTTTGGAAATGATAGTTATTTTTTTATAAAACAACAAATAAAATTGGTTTTCTAACAAGAATTCACCCAAAAGTTCAGCAATAATATTATTGACATATATATAAAAATATTTTATACTGGTTTATATGCATTACAATAAATACAACACTTGTGGTGAATCATTCGTCAAATTAAGCACACAATAGTTAGTTTTGCATTTTTATTAAACATCAAAAGATACAGTATGAAAATGGATGAAGAATAACTTATAAATCATTGATTGAATAATCGTGATATTGAATCAGCAGACACAAAAAAACATCCATATTTAGGGTAAAACAATTAAGGTCGCAGATTGTGCTTTTGAATTTGTGTCTTTGTTTCAAAGAAAAAAATATAATGCAGCCGGATACATAAATTGGTATTTATGTACGCCTTAACTCGCCAACAATGGCTTGCATATTTTCTTCGTCCCAAATATGATGCTATTGACATTGTGAAGAATTAAATACACTGTTATGTTTCAAAATTCAGCAATCAGTACAATTTAAAATACGACATTAAAAGACCGCTCTTGTGAATAGATATTTTTCAATGAGAACATGATATACTATGAAAAAAGATATCTTTCTTTATAACTCATTACAAGAGAAAGTATTGAACCAGTAAAATTCGGCCTTGAGAAAATGAAATATTTCAGCGTACACTTTTTAATCGACGACAATTTTATTTCATATGAATGTAGACGGTTTTCAATCATTGATTTACAAAACAACAAAAAAAAGAAGATACGAAGACCGTACAAATTCACACGGTCACAATTCAACATAATCAAACTGAAAACCGAAATAATTCAACGTTAGGGAATAATAGAACACAAATTATTGTTTCTTATGCATTTATAGACTTCAGACTTAAATTACATTACATATAAACAAATATGTAAACTTTTTGTCACCTTCAATTTTCGTAATCTGATTTTTTTAAACTTGCATCTGCAACACGTTTTTTTTACCAAAAAATGAAGCTAAGTGTACGAATATATATATACTTTCAATAAAACCAATATTAATTGCATTTCATAAAACCTCTCTTAAAACTCTCTAAACTTATTTAGAAATAAAATTAAGCATACAAAAATATTGTATGCTTAATTTTGGTTTGCGTTGAAATGTCATTATTATGAATTTGGATGTATTGATTCCCCACTGAATAAGAATATAGGTTTTAATAAAAAAGACTGACTTTAAAATTCATGATACTTACATGATATAATCTGAGACGATCACATTAATTAGGCGGATGGCCTGTTACATTATTAGAAAGTTTTTAAATAGTAATTTTTGCATGGATTCGTTCCAATAAACATACGTATATAGTAATAATAATCAAAGGTTTTAAAATCATTGTTTAATGTCTTAAGTGGTAAATTATTTGTTACTCTTTTGATTTGAATCAACACTTTTCAAATTAATTTATGCTGCTTACTTGAAATATAACTATTAATCTTAATATTTGAATAAAATCCCGATTGCACTGAAATATACCAAACTTATTCTATCCAGATAATGAACTTTGAAAATGACAAATTATGTTATTATATTATAATTGTATATATTATATGTCTATATATTTAATGCTTGCAGATGTAAGTGAAATTCTGATTAAATATTTTACGTTTAATTTAAATAAACAATCAAATATTGTAGCTGTTTGAAATCAACGCAGTAGTAATGATCTACTTTAAAAAATAATGTTATGTAAATTAGCTGATGGTATAAAAAGTTTGGGTGTAGGTGATAAAAAAAAATACAGCCCCCAGGCATAAGCCCCCATAAGTACAGTCGATATTTATATCCAGCGCTCACCAAATCATTTTTGATTTTACCAAAGTTTCATAAAAAAGATATTAGTAAAATGATCTAAATAACAGATAAATAAGATATGTTTATCAACTTCTCTGCCCTCTACGTGAAGATCTATTTTTTATGATGAAATGTTATGCAGTAATTCAGTCGCTTTACGTTCATTTTTAGGAAATGATACGTATTGGAATACTGTAACTCTAGATTTAAGCTAACCGCTACGAATTGTTTTTTTACTACCAAATCGTTAGCAAGAGAATGTGCATAAATTTATACAATTGTTAACTAGAATATTCTATTCTGCGGACCTACGTAGCGAAAAGGTCTAACGCCCAAAAGTGTTAGTCTCACGGACAAGGAGTGATCCTGTTGATAAATAGAATAAACGATTTTAAAATATGTTTCTATTGTTTGGTAGTAGTCAAAATTTATCTAACCTTGAACTCATATGACTGTATGCACATTGAATGGAAAAATCAATTACGTTTTTATTTCAACGGCAGTATGCATTAGAGTGTCACAAAAATAATAATAATCCTAAAATAAATTAAAAATGTATTGAAATAAAGTAAATTATGGTAATTGTGAGAAACATTTAAATTTACTTTGAAATATTTATCTGTAGCCGATTCCTTTCGTTTTACTTTCGCGCTTAACGAAGCGGGCGACGGCTTTGACAATAAACTTTAGACTGAACGGCTATGCGCTTTCACGGCGATTGAGTGTGCTGTATGCTTTAAAACGACAAATTGATTGAAAATGAGAACGTGAACCACTCACTTTTTCATTTAAAAGAACATGATCCTCTCAATGGCGCATAGATGCTTAAGGCTTAGCTCATGCTCTTGCAGAATAACTAAAAATATTGATAAAATGTTGGCAATGATTACATCGTTATAGTTATCATTTGATAGTTTAAATATTCATTCGATATTGCTTACTTTACGACCAAACTATATATGACATTGAAATTATTAGTTATTAAACAAAGACAAATTTCAAAATGATATTATTGTAAATAGATGTATGAACATTATTCTTTAATAATTTTAGCTTTATGGATGACACTTTGTTCCCTTTTTAGGATGGAGAGATCCAAAATTTGACTCTTTTGCAGTAATTAAAATTTAAGAATACTGAATTTTTAAAATTCCTTAATCACTTAACTTCCTGACGAAATCAAAATTGATTTTTCGGTTGTTATTTATCGAAATACCAACTCTTATAACCGCATATAAATTATACTACATTCTTCCTAATATAAAACTTCAGAGTTATCAATTAAATTCTTATCAATATGAAAATCACCAACAAAATTCAAACGGTACCTGAAATGCACGTCCCGTTTCTTCTTTATTTCCACATTCGAGATAAGAACGACGATATGACGCAAGAAAAAGCCTAACTGTTCTTTTGTCGGTTTTAATTCAAAACGCATTTCAATAGTAAATGAAACACATTTATTTAAAGTGTCTCAGAGCACTTTGGATAAAAACTTAAGACACGATGTTATGTTAATGAACAAAAAAGGACATATTGTGTATGATGTTTGTGTGTGTGAACTTTTTTAATTGTGCCTTCACGATTTTATCTGATTTTAACCCTTTATGTAACGACCCACGAGGAAATATGTATTTCATCTCAGCATTAATTTTTTGATTGGTGATAGTAGTAGTAGACTTCAACAGAGTGTCTATCCAAAACAGGATGAATGGACTTGTCTGATGGAAGGCTTGATATTGATAACCTGCTAAATATTTACACCCATATTTACTAAAATGTCAAGTGGCGTAAAAGAAAACTCAATCAACTATTTTATGTTGGTATAATAATTTTTTTAAAACACATTTTAATAAAATAAAATTTTACACCTAAGTAAGTCACATACAATATCATTCCAACTTTCAATTCATTTATAGTATTTACTAATTTGAATTGTTACAATTTTGTACGATTTCACATGTTTTGTCAATATTGTCCGTGTGATAAAATGCCTGAAAATACCGAAGGGCGAAACCCGGGTCGTTAGTGACAAAATATGTGGAATCGTAAAAAATTGTAACAATTCAAATTTGATATTGAAATTCCATAAAGCACCTTCAGTCGATATCATAAATTATATAGTATTTACACTGACTACAAGCAAATTTAATTTTTAAAGATAACTATTAATATCTGTTTTTTTTTAGTATATATTATAATTTTCGGAGAAAAAATCTTCTAAAAGAGCATTGGTAAAAAAATCAATTGTGTGATAGTATTACATTTTTACAAAACAAATTCCATTTATCAATTAATATTATGCCTATATTGGGTTAAATACAGATACCGAAAAAGCTACAATAAATATATATATATATATCATCATCAGCCGGGGTCGATCCACTGCTGGATGAAGGCCTCCCCCTGCTTTTTTTTTTGCCAATGCTGCTTAACTTCGGTGATCGCACGAGAGCCGGTGCTTTCAACGTGGTATGGTCGTGGCATATATATATATATGTATATGTACACGTGTAAGCAACTCATTAATTTTCTCACCACAAGCAACACGATTTTGGAGTCATGCACGAAGGGATAGAGAAAAGAGGGTGGCCAATGGATCCTCCCACCGGAAACCATCTCCTTCTCTACCAATCATTTTACTAGACCCAGCGGTGGTAACAAAACTCTACAATTAAATTAAATATTCAAAATAGATTTTAGATAGGCCACTTTCAAAATAAAACTGTAGGAAGATATCTTGCGTATAAATATTCTTTCTTTTTAGAAATACAAATTATATCACTCAATTATCTTAAACTTAAAATCCTTCAGCTGAATAGTAAACTACAAAAAGGACATTTGTTAAAGTCACGATTATAATGAGAGGAAAAAATATCGATCTTGGTCAAGTATAAGGATAAGAGTATTTTAGAAATATATTTTTATTACATATGAGACATCGTTGAAAGATAGAAATATGAATAATATAGAAAAATTTAGGAAAACATTCATTACAAAGCAAAACCTCGATGCATGCTATTTTTTTAAGAAAGATTCAAGAAATCGAGCATTTTCAGCAAAAAATATTTTTTTTGAAATTTAACTTTAGACGAATCTGCATGTTTTGTCACTAACGACCGGGGTATTGTCTTTCGAAATCCTCAAACATTCTTTCACATGGATGTAACATAACTGTCGAACAGTCATAACATATTCACAAACAGGTAATGGCCGAGTGATAAAACATGTGGAATCGTACAAAGTTTCAACAATTAAAATTTGATACTTAAATTCTATCAAGCATCTTCAGACGATATCATTTAAAAATTTGCAGAAATTTAAACTACAGTGCTAATTAAGAACATTTTGAAAATAGCTCTTTATATGATATTGAAAACGTATGCAAGGTGAAATTAAAATGTTGATTTCTATTGAAATTGTCATATAATACAATACTTTCATCGTTCAATCTTTTGTATCGCATTGTACACTTACGATTTGTTATATCATTGACCAGTAATACATTGAGGATGTATTATATTAAGTTTGTGACAACACATATTTAAAGATTAAATGAAATGTTCTGTTGCAATGCAAGAAGGGTGTGCACTTTCATAATATGTTTCCAAATTAAGCATGGCTTGACATAATGACAATTAACATCGATTTGGCAAGTGTATGGCCTGAAATATATTCAGGGTCGTCACGTGGAAATGAATTCAATATATTATACAATAATAATAAGAAAATCACTGCACGTTGTGTATAATATAACGCATCAATATATATTATATTACATATAGTAATTAATTTATAAGAACAGCGTTTCAATTATAACGAACAGCGTTTGTAGTTTTATTTCTATTTAGTAAAGTTGTCAGAGGGAAGTGGCCGGGACACGAAACTAAAGTAAGACGTCACCCTTTAGAGGATGATGAATCGAAAGATATATTTTATGGGCTGGCTAGAGTGTTACTTTTCAAATATCATAATGGTTTATAGTTACGCCCCGAGCTTTGGTCAACGGCGTCTGTCTACACAGAATACTTAACACAAATAATCATCACTTATAAGAGTTTAAGAAAGTATCACAGGTTTATACATATTCAGAATTACATATATATGACATTAAAAGAAATTTCAATTATTATAAATGCATTCAACAGCTTTGAAAGTAACATTGCTCTTTGGAAAACTTCACCACAAAGATATAACACAATTCAAACGATTTTCATTTGTTTGGCGATACAAAAATTGGATTTAATATTATCCACTAAAAACTTAGTTTATTTATATATAAGGACTACTTAAAATAAATAACAAATGATATTACTTAATTGAATACCCTTTCAACGTCGTTAGACAAAAACACTATAACTCAAATTTTGTACGGAGTGCTTTAACTTGAAGCTTACACAAATGTTTCAATTTTCTGTAGTTGAAGTAGCAAGTAGGAGTAACAAGAGCTGTAGTTTTACTCGAAATAAAGTGATTTTCCTTGAAAGAGATTTAAATTGATTCATTCAATTAAAAAATTATTTCATTTAGAAATAAATGAACTTAATTGATAATTATGTCACGCGTCATCGATGAACATTCGGTATATACTATTTTATTCTATGATAATTGTAAGGAGCTTTTTTAAATATACTTTAAAGAATTGTTAAATTTCCAAGATTTCAATAACAGAAATATGATAAAACATAATTTGAATCGAATACTTTTTCTATTATGGGTATAAATCAAACAAATTAAACAGTGGTATTGGAAATTGAAAAACTAATGACGCCTTAAAAATCTTCTCAGATTACGTTCTTCTTCATTAAATGATGTTGTCGAATCGTTCCGATTGATTGATATAACATCGATCACTAAACTGACCGTCGAAAATCGACTATCGAGAGGTCAAGAATCTTTGAAATCGCCAATTATTTGTACTGGCTTTTTATAAAAGACAGATACTCATTTTGACCGCAACACGTTTTGGAATATCTTACTTCTTTTTAAAATTGCCACTCACTTGGTCTCGCTTTAAAATTAATATTATCGGTTGTTCAGTGTCACTACTTTAAAATATCGAAAATAATTTAAATATATAAAGAGATATAATATAGAGATAATAAGTTCATTCTTTTGACTTACAAAATTTTCCACTGTGAAAGAGAAAAATTTTAAACCCCACTAAAAATAATATCTAATTTATATCTATTGAAATTTTTTATGTGTTATTAAATTAATATTATTTTTACAATATAGAATTATTTTGTGGGCATACTTTAGTTACTTCCACTTTCCAAATTTACCCGAAGTGATACTGTTAAATTTTAATTAAAAAACTTAACTCATATAATCTGAGCTAAAATAAATACGACTGAAAAGCTCTACAGACATAAGAATCCCAAACATCTTTGTGTGTATTGTAAATGTATTGTTAAGGAGAGGTTTCAAATCCAAACAGAAACGAAAACAAGTTAAATTAATATTTAAGAGGGTTTCGTTAGAGTGATCAATCATAACCGCTAATGAATTTTAAGTTGTTGAGAGCTTAAGATTGAAGGCTAATTTTAAACCAACAACAAATTACAAGATAACACGTTAATTCATTAACGGTAAACAAAAGGAAAGAAAGAAATAAGTATAACTAAATTGTTCATAGAGTAAACATTATATAAAAATATCTTAAATCTGTAACGTTCTTTGTAATTTTCTTACATAACTATTATACGTTTTTAAAGATAATATTCAATCATTCTTTAGTATTTTCAATTATTTCGATTATTTGATACAAACATTTGATTAAACATTGGGGATGTAAAATTTATATTGAGTTCCCACCCATAGTTTGTACATAATATTATATTAAATTACTGTATGTATTATTCAATCAGTACGGAAGTGTTATTTTCTGAAAGAGTTTTTCGACTTAAATGTGTTTTTTAATAATTTCAATGTGAACATAAACATTTGAGGAATTTTCCAATCAGAGAATGTCTAGGATTTATTTAGATCGAGCGAAAAATTTTCATGTGTTTGATACCTTCAATATTCTTAGTATAATCTTAAATACCAATTTCTCAATCATTCATTCTCTCAAATGCGTATATGCAGATGAAAGTATTCGTAAAAAACCTTTCCTTAAAAATATGTCCATTTAATTGAAAAAACAAAAAAACGTTTTGTTAGTAAATATGTTTGAATATGTGTGTGTTGAAAATGTTTGTATGCTTGTTTGAAAATTGTGTTGAGAAATTGTAATTCAAATTTTACTTGAATATGCGTCTTTTGTGTTTTTCCGAAAACGTAAAAAGTACGCGAACGTTTTCGATATTCATGAATTAAGACACAAAGAAAACAGTGAATACGACAGAATTCCGAACATAGAAAGTGCCGTAAGGAATGTTTAAAAGATGTTTACGCTACGGTTAATTCTAAATAAAACAAATTTTCATCTAATGCCTTACAATAAAATGTTAACCAAATTGGTTTTTCGTTTTTATTTTGACGCTGTGACGCTAGCTGAGTACTTTGGTATCGGTAATAGCTTTTTTGATAAGTATTTACATAATTACGAATAAGATTATGGAAGGTGTTTAATATAATACGTAACTACGTGTAGTTAATAATTCATCCTCTTATGCTAAATCGAAAATTATAACTGTGATATTTAACGGCATATGTTAGTAATTGTGAAGCATCTTTAGACTTTGCTGTGAAGTTAATTAATTCCTTCTTATCTATGACAAGAAGAAAGAAGGAATAAGTTTATTTCAACAGCTGCTAATAGAAACATTTTTATATGAAAAATTGATATCTACAAAGTAAAAAACTACAGAACACATAAAACACATTAAATTTATTCTTGTTCGTAAACTTATTTTGAATTATTCGTAAACTGCTCAGTTTTAAGCTTTCAACTTCATAATTTATTCAAAAATATTTGATGTATTTTGCGATGTTTCAGCAATTTTGAAACAGCAAATATTTCATATGAAATTTCTCTTCGATCAAAATCTTTATTAAAATATTATTTTCACAGTTATGTGAAGATGAAAGTGCTAGAAACATTAAAAGCTAAATTTTACACTGTGTTTTGGAATATCAATAAGTATATTTGGTAAATATCATAAATTTTATATAAGTGTAAATGTATCGCATTTTTTATGAACGTATTTATTTTTCAATTTCGTATGTTAATTAAAGTAAAAATTTAACAGTATTTTGTTCCAAAAGAATGTTTGGAATTATTCATAGTGATTGTGGTACAAAGTAAATCAAAACTTCATCGATAATTTCAAATTGTTAACATTATGGTATTGTGGCTTTACATTAACCAAAATTTATGAACTGCAGATGAATAAAAAATGTTGGATAACCATTTATCGGTTATTAGACAAAATTTTGCATGAAGTTCATTTCTATTGACTTTATTTGAATTGCTTTGTCAAACCGATTAAAGCACTTTTACCTGAACAACACAGCAAGAGCAATTGTTGCTTTCGAAAAGATTAAATAAAATTTGAGATATCGAAAACTGTGAAACCAGTTGTCTTTTATTAACTATTATTTATTACGAATAAATTGTTTAGGAATTTCTTAGTCAAAATGGATATTAGTGACATAGTAAAGCAAACGTTATTTTATTTTAAAACAATCTAATATGATATATCAATCTAATCACTTTTTTGAGATATGAAATATTTTTGAAGTTACCAAGCAATTTATCTTTATTATTTTTTAAAAAGCTATTCACAGATTATAATGTTCTGTAAATGAACAATAGAAGCCAATTTTTTATGTAATAATGCTTTATTATAAGAAATGGAGATTAATATATATTTTTCTTAAATAATAAATTACTTCTAAAATTGAACGAACCGATAACCTCGAGAAAAAACATCTGTTTTCAATAACATTTCTCATCTCAAAATTACCTTTAACAAAACACGTGGAATCGTACAAAATTGCAACAATTCAAATTTGATATTGAAATTCCATCAAGCACCTTCAGTCGATATCATGAATTATAAAAAAAATAAAAAAAAACCATTGCAGTTAAAAAAGTTATTTAAATATTTTTTAAATGCTTTAAAATGAGAAAAATCAGGTTTATATTTAATTGATAATATTTTCTGCATAAAAAAATATTCGAGATTCACATACGTAATATCTTAAATTGAAATGAAAAAAAACTCTATTGTATAAATAATCTGTTCTATTATATAGAATTCCACGGTCTTTCATAAATTGCATATTTACAAAATAATATTTTACATAGGATAAGATTTTAAAAATCATTACATTCCTTTTGATATAATTTTTAGTAGATAACATTTATGAAATGTAATTCAAAATTGATGTGTTATTGTTCCTGTCTAGAGCTGCAAGGGTTAGTGGGATGCGATGAATACTGGTTTACCCTATAGGCTAGAAAAGAATTAAAAGCGTTATTTTTATAAATGAGCAATTGTTCAAGAACGTGATCGTGAAATATCGAGAAATCTAATTCACGCCCTCTATTGTAAGAACAATGTAATAAAATTATCGATACCTGTCTGTTGGGAGATTATTTACTTGTTCGTTTGATGTCGCCGAAATAATGTTTTGGTTTATCTTTAATTCCAATCAAGTTTCAGTAACGGTCTCTGTTGAATAATGAGCCAAATATCAAGAAAGTAGTTTTGTCTAAAACGTGCATATACTCAAAAATTAGGCTAGGAAATAATAAATATTGTATCCTACTGTAAAATTTAAATGATATAAGATATCAAAAAAATATTAAGTAATCTAATTTACAATAATGGAAAGGAATGCACACAAAGGGATTTAAAAATAGTTCTGTAGTTATCACTACTATTTTTATATATATTTTGCTGATAATGAAAACGATGTATTTATTACTAAATGTATTTTATTACTTTAATATTTATGATTGTAACAGTGTATAGAAGACTAACCTAAATATTTTAACAGAAATATAATACTCAATAAGATGATTTATAACGAATATAATTTCACCACACTAAAATTGCCTCATTTGTTATAACTTAGGCCAGTCATACTGAACCTTTTTTTTAGACCGCAAAGATGCATGTGCTTTATTATGTGGCCCACAATGTAAAAACTACAACATCCTAATTGTAGTAATGTAAAAAGGAATAAAAATATATTCAAAAATTAGTGAATTTTTTATGTCAAGACAGGTGAAAATCTTAGTCGGCCGCATATAGCATACGGCTCGTTGGTTTAGTTTGGCTGATTTAAACTTAAGACATTTTTTTTATTTGATACGGTACATTTTTCATAAAATAAAAGTTTATTTTCATAAAATAAAAGTTAAACTATTTATAAAATGTCCTGTGGTTCATGTTTATCCGTTTATATCGGACAGAAAGGTAGAAGTATATCTACTCGAGCTTAGGAACATGTAAGATCATTCAACAGTAAAAAAACAGATTCACAACTCGCTAATCACGTTATTAATGAATCACATAATATAAATTCAAACTCAGCCCTAAATGTTTGCATCTTTGTAGTAAGGGTCGGAGAATGACGGCTTTGGAACAGCTGGAAATCAATAGACACCAATTATCACAAAGGATTCTTAACGAACAAACTAACATAATAGGATCGCCACTTGTCCAGCCGTTGTACAAAGGGATGGTCTGATTTGCTTCCAGAAGGACCACTTCCATCCCACATATAATCTTATTGTCATAGACACCTATTGTTTCATTTAGAATTTTGAAAATTTTGTGTCATTGTGTAAAGTAACAAGCTAGGCCGTTGGAACAGGAGAGAGGATGTGTTGTGGTCTTTTCTGCACAGCTATACATAGATAAGCGAATGTTAGTTTAAGCATAGTTCTGACGATGGCGTGAGCCGAAATAGCTATCAACTATATTTGTAAAAATAATTATGTAGAACTAAAATACATTGCTTTTTTTTTCACCGTGTTATAATGGAGTTCTACCAAGTGAAAGCCAATTCAATCAACAAAATAAAAGTATTTTTTCATACGTAGCTTTAGTTAAGACTTAACGATTAGAACTCAAAGATTAAAATTTTTGGGTAATCTGAGAAATGTTACGAATGTATATTTAATATTATATAATGGTTTCCTACGTTTTTTTTAAAGACATCCTATTTTTCGATTATTTAAAAAAAAATATAGTATTGTATCCAAATATTATTAAACTCACTTATCTTTAAAGTCGATTACTAATCTTTGAAGTAGAAATTGAGATTGTGACACTGTGTGTCTTAGAAGTTTGTTAAGTCTACTCAAATAAAATTTATATAATAATTGCGCCAAGAATAATGCCTTTAGAACTATACACGGAATCTATGTATGTATAACGGACAAAAAAAACTAATATGTTAAGCTACTTTCAGAAAAATAAAACAAAAATCTTTTAACAATATGAACAAAAGGTTAATTTTAGTTACGAAAATAAAAGGAAATTAATTTGAAAACGACTTTGTAACTGAAAATATATTATATATGTTATTTAGAATAGAAACAGATTTGATAAAGGGAAACTTACTAGTTAATCAAAGAAATCTTTTCCTATTAAAAAGATTATACTTAAGCAAAACAAAAACGTTTATAAATATTATTTTATGCGAATCACTATAAATAAATCGGTTAACATACATATCTTCTTATTAACTTCGTGTAGAGTTTTGTTAATATCACCTTTTTTGGGGGAGAAATGAAAAGCATTTTACTAACGATTAAAAACTTAGAGATATATACATGCAATAAAGGCTAAAAAACTGTTTTAATATCACATGAATCGATTATATTCAGTTATTTAATTTAATTAAATTTAAAATGGTGGTATTAGTAAATAAAAATTTCTCGCAAAACAATCGTGTATATATTTATTGTGTGTTTATGTCATAGCGAAATTTTAATTATTATTTACAAGATCATATAAATAACAAATGATGCATAAATAAAAAATAGTCAAGTGAAACATTATTATCAAATTTTCAAACACAAAAACTATAGTCTATTAGAATTGTTTTTTTTTTACAATTATATTGTTAATAAGCCATAAATGTTAATTTCAAAACCGGTACACTGTTGTACAAAGAAACTAAAAAAAAATTTTTTATGACTCAGATAAAAAAATAGAATTGGTTTAGATTGAGAATTTAGGAAAAACATAATTTCATCAAATGATTCATAGCAAAGTTAAATATGTTCGTTCAAAAAATCGCAAACGATTATATTTGCAAATCGATAGTGACAGTGGCGAATAGCTCCGATGAGTGATTACAATTATGCAGGTATAGATACATATTTATCTGTTTCTCATTGTATTTCTATAAACAATAAAGAAATACAATTACAGCAAGAAATAGAAATACAATTGATGTAAAAAATAAATTGCGCGAATTTGAAGGACAAATTTTGTTCAAATATTTTGATTTTTAGAACGAATTTAACAAATTTACCAAAAAAACACTTTCTGCAACCAATGTACCGCGTAAAAAAGAATGGGTTTACATATAAATATATATAAATAATGTATTTGAACATCGTTTAGTTATTCAATTACGACTTATTATTAATAACAGTAAGTAGTATGACAAACATTGAAAATAATTAGTAAATTTCAAAACTCACATTGAAGAATGAACTCCGAAAATTATCACAAACGATTTTTGATACTGCACATTTGATTTGTACATGGTTAAAACTAATTAAATTAAAATTTTAACAAGTTACAAAAAAGTGAGAATTTTTTTATCGTTTACTTTGTAAATTGGATTTTGAAATGTGTTCATAGAGTGATTTTCTTAAGAATAATTAATTATTTAGATTTAATTAAGAATAATAAATAATGAAAAAATTAAAAGTCGATGTGTAATAATTAATGAATATTTTTTGTGATAGTTCGGGATGAAAGAATTACTTTTTAATATAAAATATAATGAATAAAACATATTATCTAATGTTCCACGAAAGCGTGTGTAAAAATCTAAGCAACAGTGTTTTTAAGACAAAAAAATTGTGGATTTGTATTGTTTTGCCGTAGAACTATAAAATTTCATACAATTCATAATTAAGGATTGATTTTAACAACAAAAAAGTATTGATCTTCTCGAAATATTCATCGAAAATGATGTGGCTATAAATTATTTTACTATGACTAATTTGACGTAAGATGAAAAAAACATACAATAGTTTATTTATAAAGAATAAGTTACTTAACGGACGTGAATATCACTTCAAATTTATCGTTGTCGGTGAAAAATGGGCATGGTTTTGGCATGTTCATAGCTTGGCATCATATACACGGGGTGTAATTGAGAATGTTGACCATGCATTTCTCCGTGATGGTGAAAATGCTCATGTTCTTCGTTTTCTTCGTGCTTCATATGCCCTTTTCCATGTCCGCCATGCCCTCCGTGGCCTCCGTGGCCTCCGTGACCTCCGTGGCTTTCGTGGCTTCCGTGGCCTCCGTGACCATGATTATGGTGATGGTGGATCGTCTTGTAGATTGTATGAGTGTGTTTAATCTTCTTCACCTTGTAAGGAACGTGGATGACAAATTTTTTGCGTTTGCTAAAAAAATAGTGCGCATTAAAAGCAAAACATTAGAATTCGTGCATAATATCTCAGGAAACATATAAATTTCGATTATTATTAACCATCGCACGCCAAGTAATCAGTTGTATCACATATATTTTCACATTAATTAAATAAAATGAAGTATACTATATGCTGCCAAAAAATGTGAAATATTATTGTTAAAGATTTTTTTTTCAAAATTACTATTTTAAATTTTGTCTCATTCTATTGTAGATCAAAAACGCGTAACTCCGTTTTAAAGTATACTTAAAATTAACCTTACCCTGCTTCTGATGACATTATAAGTGCTGCCAGAACCAAGAAAGCAAAGATCTGAAACAATTAAAAAATACTTATTAATATACTAATAAAAACGAGAGATGAATTTCGAACATTTAAAATATTCATATTATTATAGTAAAACAAATGACAGACAATAACAAAGTTAATTGGACTAATAGCAACTAAAAGTCCAAAAAAAAGATTGCCGGAAAGCGAAACCTGTCGTGTTTGAACATACATAGGTGAAATAGAAAAGTGTTATTTAATGCAAGCGAATGTCATATAATGTATATAATGCTTTTTCATTTAACAATTTTTTTATTTGAATGCAATTTGATGCAATGCAAAAATGTCACTCACGGGTAAACTGTAAATAGATATATGTTTTGAAAATTAATAACTGTGCACAATATTACCTTTCAAAATAGTAACAAATTATTTCAAATCGCTATAAAATAAATAATAAATATTTATTTTGGATTTCCGAGTTACTTCTAAAAATTAGACATTTTGAAAAATATACTTTTTTTAATAATTCTATAAGTTTCTGAAAATGTATCATTGCGTTAATAATTGTAATCAATGAGTGTAGCTTGAAATACAAACGTTTATTATATTAACACTAAATTTATTTGCATTCAAAAAAGTTTTGTAAATAGTGCGGAGATACAACATAACATTCAAACCAAATAAATAAAATAAAATAAAAATCAGCACTATATTCGCAAAAGCTTTACAAAGTAAAATAATATTATTTAAACGCTTTGCAGTTAAAAAGAAAACTAAATGCGTTTTAAAATGATATATTATTATGAAATAGCGTGTCTTAAAAAGTTTCGTGCATACGATGTACACTGAGTGATTGAAAAAATATATCTTCATATAGCTGACACCAATTCACGTTAACTTTACCAAACGTCCATTTATGAAGTGTACAATTGTTAAGAGATAGTAATCGATTTCATTCACTAAATTATATCATTATTTTTTCCTCTTGATACAAATTGAAAAAATACCCCACCGGTATCAATGATATGTAAGGAAGTTTCATAAAACTGTACGCACCGATAATCACAAAAAGTAATTCAAACGTTCAATAAATATTTTGATTATTGTACAGATGGTAAAATTTAGCAGGGTAAATATTTTTTTATTCGAGTCTATCTCTTTTCTGTTATTTATCAGATGAATTTAATTAAGGACTACAACAAAAAACTGTCGTTTGGGATAAAAATAAAATAAATCATTCTAAGTTTCACTTTTCGTTTCACTAAATTAATTTATGAGTGTTGCATTCTGGAATAAATGCTTGTTGTTAATTCAATGAAAATATTTGACAACTATACTAAGTGAACTGAATACAAAGAATATTAACTGTCAATTTTTTTGGTGAAAAAGCATTAAACTTTTAATGATAAAAAACATTTCACTGATACTATTCTAGCAATAATAAAACATTTTTTTTTAAGAAAAAATGTTTTATTTTCAAATTAGACACGGGTAATCTAAGGCCCAATTTGAAGAATTTATGTAAGTTCCTGTTAAAATTTCTCTAAAATAATTGTCATAAATCTGTTTTTTTAATGGTTATATTATCTTGTGTTATATTTCTGCCATGATAAAGTTATCTCGTTTAAAAATCAATATTTATGAGACACATATATAAATCAACATTCTTGAAGGTCTCATATAAATAATAAATAAAAAATTATTTATAAAAGGTAAATAAGAAAAAAGTAAAAAGCTGTAAAAGATTTCGTTACATATTGTCATTTAAAATTGTGCAGAATAAAGTGTCATTAGTCTTTTTTCTAACGAAAAAATATATATTAAGATGTCTGATGATAAAACTTCGTCATGTACTATTATTTTTGTTACTGAGTAATAAAATAAGAAAATATATACCTTTCCAAACTATAGATTGACTCCAATCAAATTTACAAAAACGTCAATAAAATTTAGTGTGCACCCATAGATTACTCGGAAATGTGTAATAGTTTATACAATTTATGTTAAATAAGTATGATTAAAATCACGCAATTATTAAAAAAAAAAATTTAAAACGCTATGTTATAAACTGCGTTATTCAGAAAAAAAAATGTAGATTGTAATTGGCCATTACCTGGTTGTCGTACCATTACAAGAATTGTTTTAAACCTCCCACTTTGAAAAGCGGACAAAAGCTGTTTTCGCTTTCACCATGCTATTAAAGGGAATTGGACTGGATTGGTTTTTGCAGTCCAGTTAATTGGCTGATTTTGATGAATGAAAAACTTGAAATACTTGAGTTCTTTGATCCAAGAGGTAACAATCAAATCCGTGTTTTATGGATGACATTAATGACGGAGACGCCGTAATAAAAAAAATAAAGAAAAGTTAATTCACGTGAAGCGTGCACTATTAGTCGGCGATTGTATTAGAATGCAAATTAACGTAATCGTTTTATACCCAAGAAAGTGAAAACTGTTCATAAAACTGTAATAACTTTTCGATTGTTGTTCATTATCAATTTAATATGTGTACTTACACATATCAAAATTTATAGAAAAGAAATCAATAAAAAATATGTAGTACTTTAGATCAACGTTTTGAAATACCGCGCTTTATTTGTTTGTATCATTATAAATAAAATTGTTTGATAATATAATAATATCAATGGAAATATTAAAATAATTCACATGTTATTATTATATAACTCGGATAATAAACATATAGTGAAAATTCTCACAAAAATTTACAAGTTTTCAATGATTATTTATAAACAATTTTATTCTTTTTGTCAGTGTTTTTAAGCCTGTGTTCGCTCCCAATAATTAATATTCTGATTTCAAATACAAGTATCTCAACAGAGCTTTTTCTGCAAGAAGTGCTTGTTAATATTTTGTTCAAGCTCCCAACGCTATATTATTTAGTAAATCAAATTGAATTTTGTTCAAATTGTACCTTTCAATACAAATAGTAAAATTATAAACAAGTTGGCAGTATCCATTCGGTCAATATTCACACAAGTTCATACTCATTATCTCTGCGCACTGTGCAAGAAGTGTTTTATTAAATTTTGTTCGATAAACTATATAATATGTACACTTTTACGACTGGTTTTACAAAAATAATTTTGTAGAAGATTAGAACAAAGATAAAAATAATTACTATTATGTTAAAATAAACAATACATTTATTTTATTAAATTCATGGAATTTATAATTTTTGTGATATACAATTACATATATCGATTTAAAAATATGTTGTTAGTTTATTAAATTATTACATTTAAGGATACTTTTTTATTAAGAATTCCTTATTAAATATTTAAATAATAAATAGATAATGACATTGAATCATTTAATGAATTTATACATTTATGAAAAAATGCGGGTGTTAGCTGTTAAAAATTGATGTACTGTATATAATTTTAAATATAAAAAGCGACTAAATAATTTAGGCTAAATTTACAGATCTTGACTTAATTTGTTTTTACCATTTAACCACTTAGCAAAGTTAATCTCATTCTATAAAACGCGTTCGTCTTGTAATATTGATTATGGGAAACCATAAAACTATTTTGAAAGTTTATGCTTTATGTAAATTTTAAATCATGATTTTATAAAATATTTCGATAACTATTTATATGTTAGTACATACAAGTTTATTCTTAATGATATTTTGGGGAATAATTGATTGTGAAATTTCGCAGCATAATTGGATATATGTATGTGATGCCAAAAAATATTTTTAAATATAGAAAAAATATGAATTTTATCTAATCAATCAAAAAATAAGTTTATTAAATACCAAAGACAGTCTGATGTCACTATTCCATACATACATATAGAACAGTATATTTTTATTTGCGAATTATAATATGCAAGTTTCTTCTTGTTCCGCTACTAAATTATTTCGCTGATATAATGGACATAGTCAGACGATATTTGCATAGCTGTTTTTTTTTTTTTTACAAAAACACATGATTAAATATAATAAATAATAAAATACATTCAACAGTTAATGGTATTCGTATGGTATTAACCTAATTATATCCAAGTACAGAGTGATCGTGAGATAAAAAAATAAACGCTTGGCTAAATAATACAACTAATAGCAATTTACAAGCTCAAGTTCAATTATTCAGTGAGTGATAATGAACTCCATGAGAGCGTCACAGTTAAAACAAATTATGAAACATTTTTTTGAGAAAGTGTTCATTGAAAATGCATCGATGAGTTAATGGTGTGAACTTGCAGAATAACAAATATCTTTTCAATACTTTGTATAAAATAATGTGAACAATTATACAAATTTGTTTTACATTTTATGGGTATAAAAGAATGAAATTACTTGTAATGTATTGACTTTCAATTGTCTTTGGAATGCCATCATATATATAAGATAGTCGTAATTTTTTACTACTCGTAAACTTTTATATTCCAGCAGTCATTAAAAGCATTATCAACTCGTACTACCAGCTGAACATGCTCGCAATTAGAAAAATCGGTCATAATTATTACATTGAATTGATACAAACCAAATTCATGCTTCTTTTCTCAAAATATTATAATAACAAAAAAAACCTCCAATAAGAATTTTTTGTAGAATTGTATCGTTCAAATGATAGAAATATAAAAACAGTTCTGAATTGAATTGAATTGACATTCTAATGAAAACATCCAATAATGTAAAATTAACAACGTATTTGGTTCTAAAAGAATGTGTGTGCGGTATTAAACGCAATGCCCTATGCAATCTACTATTAGAATACGATAATAATAAATTTGTTAAAAAAGAACCTATACTACAATGTTACTCATTATTATATAGTTCAAAATATTATGTTGACAATAAGAAGCTTTTTATTACAAAAGAATGTAAAAACACTAATTGAATATTAGTGTAAATTTGTTTCTCAACGGAATAACATTTACTCACTTCAAATATTTATTTTATTATTACTACAAATTTATTAAAGTAATAATATACTTATTGTAAAAATATTCACAAATTTTATCGATGAGTTGCTTGACGTCGTGTCATTATCGAACTTAATGCATTAAGATGACTCGTACTAATACAACGCTGCTCAATGTATATATATTTTTTTTAAGTTTAGCTTTCGGGATTAAATAATGCAAAAAAAAAACACTGGCTCACTACTCGTATTTCAATACAATGCATGTTTTAATATCGATATCTCGCCTACCACTAGTTTCACATCCATGTTGCAATTTGATTTGTGTAGGGAACTTTTTCACTCAGCTCTGTGCACCTGTACGAACAAAACACAATTGATGACTTGAAAATCAGCGCTCAATTACTTATATAGTCTGGTAGATTGCAGGCATCAAATCATTGTACATTTTTTACGAATCAATTACCTTACGTTTTGAAGTTCATGGCAGCGATAGTGGGGCTTAAAGCTAATGGTAATGCAAAAAGATACGTCACAACAATCAAGCTCTGTATTCCATATAAGAATTTGTATGAATAATTTATTTCATATACTTAATATGAAACAAACTATTATAATATTGTTTTCTATTGGAATGTTTTAAAAAAAGAACTTCATTTTCTTTCAATACGTTTTTTTTGTAGGAATATGCTGATAAATAACAGTTGTAACTGAAACCTGTGAAATAAACCGCTGAAAATACTGAAACTAAAAATCTTCCTAATTGGCACATAAAAATATTTAAACCTAGTTAAATTAATCTTTTGGACATGTTAAAGTATGAATAAAAAACTTTAAAAGCTTTTTAATTATCAGTTTTCCTTCCTGAAAATTTTATTTGTGCTATTAATTATATTACAGTATTTATTTCTATTACAAAAAAGTTATTGATTGGAACTACTATAATAGGATTTTATAAATAGTTTCGATTTTTTAAGATAACCCGTTATAAAAATGGTTGCAAAAATAGTTTACAATGTATGTTTACTATAATCCGGCATTTAAAATGGGCTCCTTTTTAAATAATCAATTAGTGTTTTTCTTTTTTTTTAGTGTATATTATTATTTAACTATGTTTATAATTGTAGAGTTTGCCGTATCTTATATTGTTTATATGATACGAATTATAGAAACAAGATCCTTATTTGGAAAATCTTTGCTCATAAATTTTCTCTTTCAATCGGAAATAAACGTTCTATTGTGTGTAAAAAATCCAATTCAAATCGTTAAATAATGACGTTTCCGTATACAAGGCTTATTTTCGAGAAGAAAACATTTAAACAAAGTTATGTTTAATAAGATTTTATGAAAATTGATATATTTTTCCATGCTTCCAAACGCAATATTAACACAAAAGTACATTGAAGTATGTTGTACAAATTTTTATTACTTGCACTAAATCGAAAGAAGAGTTTTTTTATATGCTGAATATGAGAGATAATAATTATTTTATTTAATAAATTTAATCGACACAATATAAGGGTGTTTTTCAAACATTCATAAAGAATTGAGATGTGTTCAACTTCATGGAAACAAAAAAAAGTTGAAAGTGGGCAAAATGGAATATTTCTTTCACACTAATCAGTGTTCTTGACGTTTCATACTGATGACTTAAGGTGCCTGAAACCAAAAGCTTAAGCCTGGGTCATAATAATTTGGCCTAGTAATTGTTTTTTTAAACTTGATTGAAATGAACTTTCAGAATAGATTTTACTAGAAATATAAGAAATGGTTTATTATTGACCACTCTTAATGTGTTACTTTAACTTCCTAACAGAAAAGCGTTATATCTATAGAAATAAATCACAATTTTTTATACTGTTTTCACAAATTTAATATTTTTAAATTCAGGACCAGTATTACCCATTGCGAACATAATCTACACATAAAATAAAAATTTATACAAGACTAATTATAAAAATTAGCGGGCAAAACCATTTGTTTGGTTTTGTTTAAAAATTAAGAAAATTATAAATAATGATCAAAATGATAAATGATATATTTTAATTATATGTGTGGAACAAAACTCAATGATGTGACTGGAAAACCTTTTTTAATCAGGAAGGAAGAAGTAATGTTATTCTGAAAGAAATGGAAATAATTTGTTTGGCAATCCATTACTAATTAGGCAATGTTAAAATTGACACAAATTATTTCCATTTCTTTCAGAATAACATTACCTTTAAGAATTTCTTTAAAAAAAAAAAAAAACAACACAGTATAATACAATGCAATCCCGCACGCGATTGTAACTCGGCCCATATGAAGAAAATTCGTTCAATAGTGATTTTCCGTATATGTTATTAAAATGCCTGCTGTCTATTATAGAGTGCGTTCATTGATGAGGTAAATAATCTATTTCATTCACTAGTAATTTAACGACCATCATTACTTTCCATTTCAAATAATTCTTTTATCGTAGAAGTATGGTGAATTAGTATTATGTTTGGTTGTATATGTAATTTTTGGATAATTTTCATAGAAACAACGGAATATTCTTTTAAAGAGACTGAACCGCAACTAGGAGACACTATATCACTTTGTGGATAAGAGAGTAGAGAAAATGTCTGAATGGTTTTAAAAAGTTCGTATCTCGATCACGTGCTTAAATATTTTGTAACAAACGATATCCAATGCTTTTAGTTACGAAATTAGAAGATGATTAAAAAATCAAAAGTATAGATTATCATTTTTGCATACTTTGAGGTTAAATATTTCCACATGTTTCTACTACAGATTTACAGTTAGACATTAAAATTAAAAAAATAATTGAATAAGTATGTTAAGTGTTTCGAGTATAAATATATGTACATTGATCAAAAACGTTTCTCTTGAACCAAAATTTGTAACAATTTTGTATTTTTTTAAGCACACTGAACTGTTTATTACTAAAAATAACATTTGAGCTTTCGAAAAGTAAATGAAGTCAAGTGAAAAAGTTGCGATACTTGTTTGGTGTAGATTTTATTTTATTTAACTTCAATCATGATTCGAGTATTTATTCAATATTCATTTATTATTTTACTCTGCAATAAATTGCAAAATTTACGTTTGCATTTTTTCGAGGAATCAACTATACTTTACCCGAGAATGATTTTGAAATAGTTTACCATTGGTTCTTTTACATACTTAGTTGTCGCTTTTACTGCCTAACTCACAAGAAAAAGCTATATATCGCTATTTGGACTATCTTATCTTGACTTTATCCTTGAAAATATTATCAGGACATTGTATTAAATCAACAGAATCAAATCTAAACTGAATGAAATTAAAGCAACATTTGATTTTTATTGATGAAAATATATACATATTTACATTACCAGACTGTATATTGTATCAAATGGATCTAGATCTTACATTATAATTTCTCGACACAAGTATGATTTAGTGTAATTATCAATCAGATAATAAATTAAATAAAAATAAAGCAATTATACCGTTTCCTTCGAAGATTAAGATGAATATTTTTTTGTGTATACAATAATGATTATTTATTGCTTAAAGCACCAGCTTCATTTTATATTATTAATTTATGATAATTAATGTTTCTTACAGAACTGTGCATGAATTAAAAACAATCAGATGTTACTTTTTCGATCAAAGTCCCACAAGCATACGTAAAAACATTGACTACACCTTGAACAATGAATATGTAGCCATAAAATGTGATCGCTGAACCAAAGTATGCAATTTTTTGCTGTTGTTAATAACTAGATATAGGAATTGCTCTTTGAAAGAAGTCTAGTGAATGAAATAAAGCTTTGTTGTTTTGATTTTGATACAATTAAAATAAAATTCCAACTAGTTTTTTTAACCATGATTTTAAAAAAGTATTTTTTGAATCAATCTAATCAAACAATGTGCTTTTATTTTCTTATATTATTCATGTTTAATGGAAAGATAACTTTTTTATTGTTTTTTATATAAAAATCTATTCATCAAATTGCTTTTATAATTGTTAGTCGACAGCCTGTCATATGTAATCAATAGAAAAATATGACAGTCGATATATCGAAAGGTGGTTAACCCACGAAAACATCAACATTTTATTTTTACCAAAATTGTCGAACGAAATAGTTTGCTTATAACTCAAGCATTTGAATGTTTTGATTTGCTCAATATTTGCCATTGACTACCTGGATAATATATTTCTCGTTGCGTTTCTGACACGCTTGTTGCATCCAATAATGACAGGATGCACTTTTGTTGCAGTGGATCGCTTTTTATATGAAACAAGACTTCCTGCTCATAAGTAGTGAGTGAGTTGTCCATTAGCCATCGAATAACCCCAATTTTAATACCAGCTATTCTTTTCAAATACTCTGTTAAATTTTATCTTACAAGCCCACTTAGAGCACATCATCAATCAAATGATATTAAAACTGTTTTCCCGCTTTTGAATGCATACAAATAAAACTTGATTTTTCATGTTCAATAGACTTTTTTGTTGCTTGCATATACAATATATCATATTAGAGTTTCTATCTTTAAACATTTTAACAACTGGCGAAGTACAAAAATAAGATACACATTTTTTTATATTTAAAAAAAAGTGTTAAGCTTTTATTAGAAACAATATGAAAATGACAATTGAAAAATCATGTTTTGATGGAATCGAGCAAATATAATATTTCAATACCACAATTCTTAAAGAAAAAGACGCAATTAATTTGAAATATTTTCTAATTTATTTTTATTACAGTGCTTCTAGTAGGTTAGTATGGAAGTGATTATCTGTCGTATATAATAGAGCCATTGTTAAATTTTAAGATATCACATTTATGACAATTACGACTATATTTTTTGATAATATATAATGCGTTCATTTATCTCTAGAAAATAAACAATAATACTACGAGATTTTCGTCAGAGAAATTTCAGTATGTTCTGTAATTATTATTATACTTTCTACAATATAAATTTCTCGAAAATTACAGTTTTACATGGCGGTGTTTCAATATGTTACGACGAGTTAGATTTGAAATTACGCATGTGGAATTGTTTACAAACAGAAAAATAAATGTACAGCGTAACTAATGCGCAATTACAAACAATTTGAAATCAATACTGGTGATATGTTTGAGTGTTTTTTCCGTCATATTATTTGACTTTAGCAGGACTACAATATTATTACACGGTGAAAAAATAGCAATGTATTTTAGTTCTACAAAATTATTTTTAACAAATATAGTTGATAGCTATTTCGGCTCACGCCATCGTCAGAACTATGCTTAAACTAACATTTGCTTATCTATATATAGCTGTGCAGAAAAGGTACACAACATCTCCTCTCTCCTTTTCCAACCGCCTAGCTTTTTATTTAAACACAATGACACTAAATTTTCAAAATTCTCTAGAAAAAAAAGCTAGGTGGTTGGAAAAGGAGAGAGGAGATGTTGTGTACCTTTTCTGCACAGCTATATATAGATAAGCAAATGTTAGTTTAAGCATAGTTCTGACGATGGCGTGAGCCGAAATAGCTATCAACTATATTTGTTAAAAATAATTTTGTAGAACTAAAATACATTGCTATTTTTTCACCGTGTTATAATGGAGTTCTACCAAGTGAATGCCAATTCAATCAATACAATATTATTGGTTACAATGTTAAGTTTATTGATACCTGCAAAGTTATATATATAATATATGTTTATTCGTATATACTGCTAATTTTGCCAATAAAACCTTACAGTACTCTCTAAATAGAAGTTGTTTTTTTACGAAGATTTGTGATATTTCTAATTCTTTTACATAATTTTCGTATATAAAATATAATGGAATGGATAAGAGAGTTTAAATGTTATATTATAGATGTTTATCGTTTTCACTTTCTAGAATTGGTTAATATATGGATTTATGGAAATTTACGTATGTAAAAAACTGCATTGCTGTAATTCACTTTTTTTAAAAAGCTTATAATGGCCGGTTATTTCTACTTTTGGTGCGATGGTCCCTGCGTCTAGGCTAGTGCATCCCGCTTGCATGGAAAACATATTCCCTGTATATACATATTCAAAAATCCTGTTTTAAATAATGGCAATAAAACAACAAAGCCCGATTTGGCCTGATGCCTGAAGTTCTGGCAACGGTCAAAGCGTTGCAAGTCTGTTGCGCTACCCCAACATAAGCACAATCTTAGTGTAGAAAAAAATTTTCGCGGCTTGAGAAAAAGTTTTACGGAGAATTTACATAAAATTCAGAACCAAATATTTTCACCCATTCAAAGTCTAAATTGGATGTTCAAAAAAATATATGCTTTTCCTAATAAAAAACGTATTCCAATAATATGTAAATTGAAAATAAGTTTGAATAATGTACTATAAATAAAAAAAACCTAATTATAACACACTTAACATGTAATAATTTGCTAAATCCAAAATTATGGACGTTTTCTATTCAGTAATCGATTTTAAATCATGTATTCAAAAATAAAATATGAAAAAATCATTACTTTTTGCTGTCGTTCAATGCCTTAAATGATATTAATCAGTTTCCCAAACAAGATTTTATATCGCACTTATTGCTACAATTATAATAAAATATAGCTTAGTCATGCTGACTAGACCAGGTCAAAATACGTGTCGAGCGGTTCGTGATTTTTATTCGAAATAACAATATTTTAGTAAAAAGTAGTGATTGATAAAGCTGACATATTCATAGAGCAGAAATATTTAGGAACATATTTTTTAAGAAGCAAATATAATTAATATAGAAAACTTTTTAAGCTGCGTATAAAAGCTTAAGAATCTATTTTATCGAAGGCATGAATTACGTTAATTTGTCTGCCTATAATGCACATCACAACACTGCGCATGAGCACGGCACGTATACACAGTGAGTGTCATATGAGTGTTAAACGAATGTTGATAAATGTCAATTTCACTTAGTGAATTGCAATATACTTGATTAATTTTTAAAAATAAACAATAAATCAACGTTTGATGGCATTTTTTTACAACATCATCATCTTAATAATTATTGATTTCTGGTATCCAAACAGGAGGCTTAGTGACTAAAACATATTTTATAAATTCTCGTGTTTTTCTCCACTTACATACTTTATAAGTCGTATTATGTTAAGAGTTGACAATTTGTAAGACGTTTGAGAATGTTTTGATATAAGTAATGATATAGTAATACTGTACATATTTTAAGTATTGTATCTTTGGGTGTTTAGGGGCCATATGTACTTAATTTGAAAGAAACATTTTAAGCCGCAAAATAAACATAACATTTTTTCAACCGTTACGTTCTGTTGACACCAAAATGACTGACAGTCATTTTGGTGTCAACGCCATAATGGTTAAAACGAAAGTTCTACCAAGGTATTATTATTATAATTAATTGTAATTCACTGTGTAAGTAAATACATTTTTTCGTCATAATAAAAACGATTTTTATAAGACGTTCGGTATATTGCACCGCCCTCATTTTGATGTCGTTGGGGCTCAATGGGTTAAGAAAAAGTACACTTCTTAATTCAATTCAATTTTAGGCACACCATTGATCTGTGGCAGAAATGGTTAAATGGGTTTCTGTGGTTTATAGAGATGGATATAATTAACGTTTCTCTCGGTGGGTATTTAATGATTTGTTTGTTGTTTTCGTCAAAGCATTTTGAGTATCAACTTTGAATGAAAACTGAGTTGTATATAATTTCTATGTTAGCGAAATTTATTGTGAAATAAATACAGCTGACAATAATATCTAGGAGTCTGATCATTTGGTCATAACTACTTAATAAATGCTCAGTAAATAATGATGAAGGCTAATTTTTTGAAACCGCTTGACATTGAGCTAATTTGTTATTCATCAATTCTATGCCTTTTTACATATTTAAAAATATACAGCGAGTGATTCGTTATAACTTGTTTTTCTTGATGAATTTAAATTTATTTGGTAATAATCTATAACATCACTGTAATCATTCTAATGATTCATTCATAAATAAAAAAAATATTATATTTTCGTTACAATTGTTTGAAACCATTCTTTTCGATGTATGAGTGTGTTTTCTTTGAAATGAAACATGAAACGAAAATACGGATCAGGAACAAAAGTTGGTAAAGTTAAATAAAGTAAACAATATATATTTGGAAGTTTATCTATATTTCTTTGATATTTATTAACATCTTTAATTTCCCTTTTACCTAAGTAAAATAATTTAAACCTACTTTAATCAGTCTCATAGCTTACTTTATTCAGTCTTCAATAAATTATAAACATAATTTTTCTACATCAAATGTAATGTTTATAAAGATTTTGATAATAAATTAATCTTTAAAATGAATGTATCTAAATTTCATAGAGTGTAGCAGTATTCAATGATTATTTTGCATGATATAAAATAATATAATCAACATTAATTTAAAAATAGGTTTTTTGATTTATGTTGTTATTGTGCGTGTTTTTTTTTAAACCTAAATTTTGTATTTTTACAAAAAAAAAAAAAAACAATTTTTGACGAAGTATTCAAACATTATTTTTCAGCAATTCACCGTAACAAGTGACTTCAATTTTATTTAACGCATTCTTTCTCAATTGAATTCGATACCGAACTGTAACAAATCGTTCAGTTCTGGTAAACCAATAAGATGGGTGTCTAATAATATAGACAATATCAAAAACTATCTCCAAAAATTGAGCGAATTTATCAAATAAGAATTCTGAAATGCTTGAGTTTTGAGGAGTTACTGCTTCGACGTCTGTTGATCTTGCTGCTGTTGAGATGCTGACGGCTGCGCCAGGTAAGGGCCAGGCCCGGCCGATTCGTGGAGCTTGTCCGCGTCCTCTGCCGCCACCGGGCACATGCAGGGCACCAGCTGGACATGTTGCAAGGATACTGGAGTCAGGCTCGCTTGGAGAGGCACGCTGATTGGGATCGGGGACAAGAGCTGGTCCATAGACACTGGACCGTATGGTGACCCCCCCTGCGACGAGTAAAGTTTTTGGCGCTGCTCGTAGATGCTAGGTGAGTAGCCGTATCCTCGATATGCTTGCGTCATCTGAGCCATCTGTGCAGGCATCCATGCTTTTGGTGCAGCTGATTGACTAAAACCATCAACGAAATTACCAAACCATTAAAATTCAGTTTATATCACGCTACAAAAGGAAAATTTTAAACGACAATAAGTAAAATTAAATATTTGTTTTTTTTAGGTTTACTCCCAAAGATAGTAAATTTTTGATTCGGCCCTTAGGCTCAAATAAAGGTTTAAAAAGGCTCTACAAATTATCAGTCATTAACGGAAAAAAAATGGTAAAAAGCAAGTGAAACATATTCGTATTTTTATGTACCCTTCTTTATTTTTATCGTAACATCGTTGCCTATTTTATATTGTTCTTAGTTAAATACTGCAAGCAAACAAAAATAGAAATATATTGAGATTAATTGATTTGTACCGAAGAGATCGAATCAAAATATTCTCGAACTTATTATTACAGATTGTCATAGGAATGTTCATTTTTATAATTTTAATTAAATATTCAAAAACATGTGTAAATATTTACATTTTGTAAATCGCAATATAGGTGAAGAAAACGTTTAACAACTTTATAAATTAATGCAAAAAAGTTATAGATAAAAAAAATATTTATGCAATGCAATATAATATATGTTTTTTTGATCAGTGTTACATGTTAAAATACTAAATAGTGTGATAAATCAAACGTCAAATATTGTATTAAAGTAAAACTTGTAAAATAGCAGGCGCGCAATAATATAAGAAGACACTTTAATATAATATTATACAATGACAGTTGAACACTCCTGGTTATTATTACTCCGATAATTTTGTAATCAATTCCAGATGAGTTATAAAGCTATTAAAGAAATAAAATACTAATGTGGGAATCTAGCCCAAACTAAAATAAACCATAAAATTTATTAGGACTAAACGTCCGATGTCGGTAAAAAATATCAAAAAGAATCTCCACTAATAAAAAGTCGTAAAATGTTTAAAGAACTTGGAACCATCAAATGATGTACAGAACCTGTTTTAGTGATTCTTTTTCTAAAATAATAAGGAAAGGGATTTCATTGATAAGGGTCAAATAAAATCTTCATGATTGTAATAAAATTGAGCGGCTTTTTTAAACTAATACTAACTAAATACATTCAATTTAAATCTTAAAATATTATATTCTTTCAATTGTATCAATTAATATTTGAAATATGTATGTAGTTGAATAATATCACTTAAATAGATATGTTATTTAATAACTGTTTTTTTACATCAAAATATAACCGGGCACAAACATAAAATAACTTTTTTTTATTATTACGAAATTAAGCAGAACATTATAGAATTTTTTTCTGTTAAATAAGCAGATGTTTTTTTATAAAATTTGAGATAGTGATTATAGATATGTTTTAGCAAAAGCACAAATAAACAGTAAAACATCGTCTTTGTCAGCAGGTAAATATTACTTAAATAACAGATTTGCTTCCTTTACTAATAAGTAGACAAAATAAAACATGTTATATGTATAAGCGTTTTAAATAAGCGAGTTTCATGAAAAATATACAGTAATAAGGCCAACGCAATTTATAATTTCATTTTTAATATTAATAGTTATGATTTTAAAATGTACTTACGCAGGTTCTGCTCCCCAACGAAGGAAGAATGCATCCCCTAAGCCAATTACAGCTAGGACCACAAAAAGATGAAACTGTAAAGAAGGAAAAAATGTTATAACTTTAGTAAATTACAATCAAATTTTGCTTTAAATCAATGAATAATTGCAAAAACAAAAGAACACGAAAAACATACATGCAGTACAATCGCTTGTTATTTTGACTTGTTACTGCAAGAAGCACGTGTAGTTTATATTGTATATTATATACAGGACACTCACTAAGCTTTATATTTTAGATTGTCTCACATTTAATAAAAAATATATCAATAATGTTACAAAGTGCACTTTGTTCCTTACAGCAATAACACATTTACTTCACTTAAGTAATGACAGATTATCTTGCATTGCAATTTTATAGTTCTACGTAAAATCTAATGAAATAATCAACACGGCATGGCTAAAAATTATGAATAAATGATTGATTGTTTCGCTTATTAAAATATCTATCATTCGCATTGCAAGCATAGCGTATTTTTAATAAATTTGGATTAGTCTTTATAGCTCGTCGTGAAGTTTTATATAAATGTTTAGAAAACGAAATATTTAATTAATATAGAAACCGATTTTTTGAATATATTTATAAATAAATTTTATCTGGTTACAATACATTACGATCATCAATTTCAGCAAACTATTATATTAAACGCAAGCAAGCAATATTCTAATTTGACCTTTATTATATGTAAAATGCAATTTTAACACTCGCCATGTAATATAAAAGTTAAAATTTCTCATACATATATATATATATATATATATATATAATATTATGTTACTGACAGATTAAAAAATAGTACATTGACAATACTTTACAGTTTTTAATGAAATGAAAGCATTTTTTTTAAACATCAAAGTATATTTTTCTAATATGTGATAAAGGATAAAATAGTTTATGATTCGATTTTGGATTTATTATTTTATATTTACATCGTAAAAGAACTTAATATATTTATAATATTTAAAAGCAAAAAATAAATAATTAAAAATGTACATAAAAGTCGCGATAGAAGTAATAATCATACAATTTTGTTACAAATTAAAAATGAAAGCTTGGTGCCTTTTCTACCATACAATATGCATTTGTAAATTTACGTAGCTGGTTTCAAAATAATAATCTATTATCTAGTCTAGTATTTTTCATAGTCCAACAAAATATTAAAGATATTATATTAAATCATCCATAATCATTTAACCAAATTAATTTATTGTATCGAAGATATGATTTATACAACATTTTTTTTATAAAATCATATCAGAAAAAATATTTTTACGATCAAATGTATTTAAAATTTTAGTAACAAATTCTATAATGTTAATCGAAATAACAATGAATGAATGATTACATATTTTTTAATTTTTGACCCACACATAGTGATAAAATAAATCTTTCCATTTCTGTTTTGTTTTTAATGCAGGAACGAGCAAGTTTTTGAAAATATTACATTTAAATGAACAAATGATCAAACCTTGAAACGTAATATCTGATTTTAAAAATACTTTACAAATCTTCAAAATATAACTTTCTCAAAAAATGTTTTCTTTTAAAATATTTATAAGAGTATTAACTTACCGAGATCCTTATATCCGTATTCATTGCACAAAGTCTACGCCTGCCTCTTATAGAAATCAAAAAAGTTAAATAAACAGCAAAAAGCTTACAACGAAATAACCACACAAGTTGTATTAAAATTTGAAACTTCGAAATATTTCGAAGTTAAAACAGAGAATTGAATAGAGCTAGTGTAATCTTTGAGAGGTTTAATCACTGGGGAGGTTGAAAGAGGATATGTGTTATGGACAGGTGAGTTTCGAGCTTTATAGAGCGCCTCCTTGTTCCCGCCCTCTACGCTCCTTAACACTTTAGGGTCCCGTTAGGAATTACTATTACGTCACCGCACTATCGCAAGATATAAATAAATTTACCTACTCTATTTCTAAAATGATATATTGAATGAATTTTATTATTTCATGCTCGAGAGTATAAAATTCATTTTCATTTGCAATAGATGCGCAATATTATAATATTTAACACAAAATTCTATTGATATTATTACATACGATCCAATTACAATGTATTAAGTTTAGTGAATGAAATCGTATCCCCAAAATAATGTGGCATAGTGGAAGTGATTAGCTAACTACTACTATTGTTAATTGTTCAAGCATTCATCAATTTATTTTTGGTCACTTCGAGTAGCTGGTTGAATAAATAACAAGCGGTTCTCATGTTAGGAGCAATCAAAGTTGATTTACAAAAAAAAAAATATGAACGATTCATAATAAAACACATTGTCAAAAAAATTCTCTGTAAAATTCGTAACCAAGGGATTAATTTTAAATAAGCGAAGTCCAAAATATTCCTTTTTTGTGAGTATTTTTCGAAGACTTAAGAACGCTGAGAGTAGCGGGCTGTTTTGTAAAGATAACGTACAACAATTCCGTCTCAGAATGTAAATTATTGTAAATTTACCATCGGTAAACGCCTTGTAACAACGAACATGATGCTATCTTGTTTATTTTTCAATATTTTTCAATACGAAAACATATTTTATATGCAACTTTTGCATGTATTTTTTTCTTGTTTTTTTAATAAGGAATAATATTGGGGAACTAGTACGAAAGATGTACTACGTTTTTATGTGTAAGTGAGCTTATTGCATTTTCTTCTTCAATTTATGTTTAAGTTATTACATAAATTATTGTCAATTAAAATTATTGCGAATTTTTAGTGTGGAAATAATTTTTATCAAAATTTTATCAAATAAAAACTATAATTAATTGAGAATGATAATTTACCTTTAAAGGGTTTTAGGGTGTTAAATAGTGCTTATGAACAGTTATCCCACTTCAAATGCACGTGTTATATATACGTAAGTACTAACAATATATAGTTTAGTCAAGTTACAAACTTAATCATTAATTCACATACGATACTTTTTTCATTATATTTCATTTAAATAAATGTGACGTCATTTTACCGCTATTCTATTATCTAGACCTGTTCTAGGTCAACCATTTTTTTGAATTCTTAAATGTTAATTATTTATTTCTTTCACAACTTTTTTTGTATTTCATTCATTAAAATTTGAAATTATGTTTATTATTATTATTGAGATAAACATCATTTCGCTTTTTGCAAAGAGTTTGTTAAAAATGTATCGTTAGTTTTATTTTATTTGTCAATTATTTAAAATATAAATAAATGATTTAGTAATAAGATAAATTATATCTTCGTGAAATAAATTGAATTAAATTATTACTGTCCTGTTAATTTCTCTTATATTATTTTTTTTGTATAAAAACCCTCCAATTATGGTATTCGATGCATACAAATATTTTATATCTTGATTTAATTTGTAATATCGATTGAAGGTGATAAAATATCTTGATCTATTTTTCATTTGTAACGCAGCACTCACACGCACACACTGTGTTGGTCCATCGTTGTATGAATGTTGACATCTCAGGTCAAACATGTTGAACGTAATTCAAGTGTAGAAGCCGGAAGGTCTCATATCACATTGACGGTTATTTACTCGGTGCTGGGGACATTTTGGACTACAATATTTATCTGATTGTTTTGTATAAAAATATGCAAACATATATATATATATATATATAGTATACATCAATAAAATAATGTTTAAGCGAGGTTTCGATAATTTCATCATTCACACTACTGATAGCTATGTAGTTATTTAGACGATTTAATATTCATCTCATATATTGGTTACTTATTTCCTATAAAATTTTCCTTTAAAATCTAATGTTTATAATTATATAATATATATTTTATAATAGTTTCTACATAAATACCTGGTGATGAAACACAAAACCGTCGTAAAAAAATACAAATTTAGTGGGTGATAAAGTCTGTTCAATTAAACATAAACTGTTATTTCAACCAGATTAAAAATATTGAAAATAACTAAAAATAATTTATTGGTATCATAAAAGGATCTTTAAGCATTATTTTTAAAATTGTAGCATATTTTTCATTCCACGTAATAATATTTGTATGTTTGTATCGTATATTTATTTATCGTGACAGAATAGGAATCCATAATGTACAATATTTCAATGCTATGTTACAGAAAACGTTATTTTTTATCTCTAATTATTATTGCTGCACTAAGACTATATTACGTCTCACAAGAATATTAATATGTAAATTGGAACCTACGTGCGTCTGCGTGCATAGCCAGAGCGTTAATCACACCCTTAAAAGAGCAGGTTATCCACCTCTCTTGGAGCTTGATAAAAGTTCAATGACATCTTATTCCTTACTCACTCTAACATTTTCCGTCTCAAATATGTTAAACATACGTATTAATCAAAATTGAATTAGAGTGTGTTGCATTTAGAATGCTATTTGAAATGTTGCTATTTCGCGTGATTTATGACACAATAATGACACTTGAGTCAATTAACTACACACCTCCAAGCTTTGAGCAAAAAATGCTATTGTTTTTATGTTATAATTTCAAATTAATATATTTTTTAAATTAAGTTGTTTCACTACTACCCGTTATATGCACGCAACTGTTGATTCAATTCATCGCGATAGATTGGACCGATCTTTTAGCAGTGCAATAACACATGTTATTATATAATATAACCACTGTGTTTACGGTGTCTACCAAAGTGAAAAATATACTCGATAAATTTCCGATCTTCCCTCGAAGACTTGACGGGAATGAAAAGAGTAAGGAAGGAAAGGAAGGATTCCTGATGCTTGGTTATTTTCATATGACTTCAGTTTGTTATCCATATTTTGATGAATTACACAGTATTTTAAGACGAATTCATGAACTTTTTCAACAATATCTGGAAAAGAAAAATTAGGAAATTCTAAAATTTATAAATTCATATCTTTACCATAAAGCTTTATCATAAATTTATTTACATATTGATATAAAAATCTTTTATTTGTTTTTATTTTTTATAAAACTTTTATTACATTCTTCCTGCAGCTGTTTCATCTTGTTTTATAATTGCTCCAATTTCTTAGTTCTGGAAAGTCAAAGTAAATTATTCTAGAATAGAATATTTCTGTACTTGACGGTTTTCTTGTCTATAGTGTTGTTTTCTTTAATAAAGTATACATAAATTGTCATCAAAATGATAAACCCTTTTTTAAATACCTACACAAAACTTCCTAAATGTTACGATTTTGTACTCATTTGGTCTCCTTCACCCACCACTACGTAGGGATTATTATGCAAGAAATTCCGCGATTCTAGCCTACATAATGAAAAGTTATTAACTTTTAAAAATTTATTGGTTGATTTTTCACCGATGACGTCATATCCGATAGATGTGGCAATTCTCGATAAAGGAGCAAAGGATATGATGTTTTTGTTACCAGATAATTATTTTTTTAATTAAGTGTCTATTGGCCTTGTGAAAATTAAACGTATCTACTTACATACAGCATTAAATATCTCTGTAAAACATTATTCAAATTAATGTATAATGATCGTCAACATTGAAGGGCATCTTTCAAATAAGTCGGATGCAGATGTAGACAGACAGCCACATTCTATATTTGTAATGTTTCTGTGCAATTTATCAATCACACTCAAAATGTTGATTTATCCTTTTTAAATGAAATAAACTTAGTAAAATTTTCACACTCTAATATTTAAAATGCGAGTTGTTTTCCCTACATAAAAGTTATAGCAAGCACTACATTGTTAATCTATAAATAGCCTTCGTCTTTTCACTTTTGAACACAATTTATTTGTTAACACTGAGTTGCACATGGCCGCATGAAGATTCTCAGTGTAGGACTTTTTTAGGTTTATAATATACTTTTAGTATCGTAAAGTTCTATATTTCAAATTTGTCTGAACACGATCAAGAAATTTCTGATTATACGCTATTTTAAAATGAAAATGTAATTTAATTAACTTTGTTTTCTATGATTTTTTCAGTTGAGTATAAATTATTTTCTTTGTGTTGGTTAATCGTTTTCTGCATTACCGACACCTTTCGAAAATATTCCGAGACTTTATGGAACCATATAAAGGTAAATAAATAAATACGGTTTGATAGTTTGCTAACCGGAGAAAAATAATTCTGAAACGCATACGATAATTCTTCATGGCCAAACCGCACCCATACCATATTCCACCAGAAATACGGAGAAAGTTAAAAAGTTGTTTCAGATAATATTTTGTTTGTAGGATTGTTTAGTAGTAGCTAAACGTCTTGCTAATTATCATCAAAGCATACAATTATTTACGATCGTGACAAACGTGCAAAGCAAAACTATTACAAGCAATTATGAAAGTGAGTGACCGATTTTAATTATCAATTAAGAATAAATTTATATTTTACTTTAGTTTAATTCACGAATCATGATGTATGAACGTGACGTTGCCAAAAAGACCTCGCGAAATCGTTTAAAAATATAGTTGATATATTATAGAAAATTCGTTATTAAATACCGTTTATTTTATTTATAAATTTAAATAATATATCTTTGTACTGTCTCAACTTTATACAGTAATAAAAAATATAATTGTACCAAAAAAAGAAAAGATATTGGTTTTATTCAACAATTTGTCTTCCTTATGATTTAATTACATTCTTACTAGGTCAACAAAAAAATACACAATAATTATAAATATATTAAAGATTTATGACATAAATCTTAAATGAAACCTTAGCATACTTTTATTGAATGCTCAAGAAAACAACATAATGGAGATTGAGTGGGGGTAGATATGAAAAATTATAATTTTATTCAAATGCTTTTAAGTTGTATATAATACCCTTTCAATAGGCCGCCCAATAATTAATTAATTTAAAGGTTTGTTCTAGCATGTCACTGAGACAAATAAAATATTTTTTTTTCCTATCACCAGTGAAAAGAAGTCTTCATTGGACAAGTATTGTTGGATATGACCGTATGTTGTTATTTCAAAAGGTTTATCAAAAAATAGTTCCCATTCATCAATACAATTGTGGTGTCCTTTATTTTAACCCCATTCCTGTGAAATATATTGCATAATAAATTGCATCTTAAATATATTGAATGATGAATATTTTCATATCATTTTGCAGTAAATAAAAATGGGTTTTTGATGTTTTCAAATCAATATTCTGAATAGTGAATTAAAAATTTTAATATTTCAAAAAATACAAACTGAATGAGTATCATCCCATTCTAAATTAAGGTATACACCTCCGCATACAAGCTACACTTTAATGAAAGTGAAAATATTTAATGAATTCATTTCTTACTTGTAAAAAATGTGATTTTTTTTCATTTCCTTGATTTAAGTGTATTTGGTAATATTGACAGCTTTTAACTGAAAAGAATTTTTGTGAATATCTAGGACACTTCTTCTACTTTCTTGACATTGTTTACGTACAAATATATAGTTTGTAATGTTCTTATGATTTCAGGTACGGCTATTAATTTTTGCAATCTTTTTGGGGATTGTAAGTGCATATGATCCCGATGACAAAGGTTTAAAAGACATTCTTCCGGACACTGGTGATTTTGAGGCATTTTATCCTCGTGAAGCACACGGAGTGCCTAACAGTGCAGTCAGGCCTGCACATGGACATGGCAGTTTCTACAAGTACAGGAATCCTGCATTAGTAGATGCCAAAAATTCTGCCGCTTATGGATTCCGTTTTGATGGAGGGCGGAGATTTAATTTTGATTAATGCCAAAGAAGCTTGTGTCTTAAGTTTATTACAAATTAAATAAAATTTGCATTATTGAATTTCTGAATAAATGCTCAAAAATTACAATTGTTTGTCAATATTTCATTTTTGTATGAATACACTGCTAATACATCAAACTAATCGGGTATTTTTTTTTTAATAATTTCTTTTCCACATGTATTCAACACTTTGGTGAATTTCTACAAGAAAAAATGAAAAGCTTTTTAAACTTAAATTTACTGTGACACAAATAATGATTTTGCAAAAGAAATTATTCATTTATACCATAAAAATCCAAACTGTTGGGTACTTCATGGCACATTAACCGGTTCTCAGTTTCACACACTAATATGTTGTCAAATAAAACAGTGCCTTTATAGTCGCACACACCAATGTGCATGTCATTGTATATCCAAGTAAAGACCTTTCTTGCCAGTTTTACCCACACATATATGAGAAATCCGCGAGGTTATTATGTTTGATGTTTGACATCAAAAGGACCTTTTTTCAGTTACAGATGCAATCCATTCATACAATGTTTTGCTGAATTAAATTTTATTTCTTTTATGTATGCATGTGCTTTGAGAGTAATCATGTTTGTTAAAATTGACTACACATGGGCCTCGTATAACACGGTTATATGGTTCCACAAAAACCCCGTGTAATACAAAACCGTGTTATACAAGGTTTGAAGTTTATACAGAATTAAGGTTTGTGTTCCAAAAAAAAAAAAATCGAACATAGTTTATGTAAATATGTACTTTATTCTTTTAAACAAAAAAATACATTTACATATTAATTGAAAGAAACCTAATTAACATCATAAAGCATTCATTTATCATCGCTTTCACTTAGAATTCTATATTTTTACTTATTTTCAAGATTGGTTGTGAGTTTTCATCATCGGTTAATAAGCGATTGTCTGCTTTTAGCGTATAATCTACGCATTTCTTAAAGATGTTCCAAAATATTTTGTAATTCCCTCTTGAATTTTGAACTCCTTTCCATTCTAGGATCATTATCAATAAAAAAATAATTTTAAATAGCCAATTCTAAGTCGTCATTTATTGCTTTTAATATGAAACATGTAGCTACTTCACTATAACTGCTTTCCGAATCATTAATTGAGGTGGATTCATTCAACATTTCATTTTAATAAAAATTTTCCATTAAACCGTGTTATAAAAAGTGTGTTGTATAAAAATATTTTCACAATTTATACACCCGTGCTATCTAAAACCGTGTTGTATAAAACCGTGCTATACGAAGCCAAGGTGTATTGGGTTTTCTCTGTCAAAAATCTTAATAGATATCGATCTTTAATTTAACGCATATACATAGGAAAGGTGGGAAAAAAACCTGACAAATCTAAACTTTTTTCAGTCTTAGTCGTGTTTATGGTCAATGCCAGAGTCGAAGTTGTGTTTTTGGTTGATGTTGGAGTCAGAGCCGTGTTTTTTTTACCGACTTCACAGTCCTGTTCATTAAGAATAAATGTGATTATGTTTAGTTAACAAAACTCTTCATATAGTTTTCTCATGTCAATTTGAAATTTCTTTGGAGGTGTAACGTTATATTCAAATACCCATTGGTCGATTTTCTCCAATAAAGTGTCAACAGAAATTTGCATCATGTTGTGATTGATTTAATTGACAATTTATTCTTGTTATTTTGCTTCCTCATTCTCTTTCTTTTTCATAGTGATTGAAAATAGTATCGAGATCACGTCAATAATATTTAAATGAATATGTTTTTGATTAAGTGAAAAGGAGCATTATTTTCACTTGCAGTAATTCTATCACTGTGAGAACCTATCATAAAAATGTAAATCTGAAATTTTTAAATGTTATTATTATTTATAGTAATTTTATATATATTTATAACATTATAAAAATATTTGTATGAACATCTGGTGAGGTATAAACCAAAGTGAGCTGTGAATATTTTTTGAAATTCGAATTGAATTCATAGAGATGTTTCGGAGTTTACTGTGGTTGCTTCATCTAAAAGAGCATATATGCAACTATTGTTATTCAGATGGCTATCAAGTTCTCATTATTCTTTTGTTATCAAATCATTTTTCTAGCACTTCTCAGATCACGGAATGGAAAAATGATTCATGCGGATCCCATATATGATATTTGAGTATTTAAATCAACAAATTCTTATAATTATAATGTTAAATTGATTTTATACTCTACATTGCAAGTCTATTCAATCGCGCTTGGCCTATGATTGAATTTCACTATTCACAAGCTATTGTGAATGTAAAATATTGAAATGTTCGTATGTTACATAAGATAAGATAATTTTTATGTAACAAAAGTAAATAAAACCCCCTTTTGTTTAAGTATATTGTTTAATTTATTTTAAGTTTTTCAAGTTGGAAAACCACTTGATGATTATTGTAGAATACATTGGTCATTCATTCAATAATTTACTCATTTTTAAATATTCGGCAAAAAAACACATTGATATGAATAGTAGACATTATACTGATTAAACTAATATAAATAAATCTAGATGAAACATCAATATTTGATTATGGTTTTTGTAGACTATATTGGTCATTCATTCAAAAATTAATATGATTTAGAAACATTAAGTAAATTTGTGTAACACACGATTGTGACATATTTGGTCATACATTCAATAACTAAAATTACTTGATTCAATAATAAATATTAAATTGGAATAAAATATAAGAACACCTTGATATGAACTGTAAATATAAACACATAATCAATAAATCTAGGTAAGTATATATAACATTTCATTATGAGATTCCTTGAAAAAAGATGGTAGGCTCACACATTATGTTGGTAGCACACAGAAACCAGTTATTTTAAGAAACCATTCTTCAACACACGCAATATGCCATTTTAAGGTATTTTTATGGTGAAAGTCAAATGTTATTAACCTTCAGGCACCTGAAAAAGATTTTAAGTTTCAGGGACGAATTTTTTTATAGAGATATCAGTAGAATGGATAATATAAGATTTATAACAAAATTTTCTTCAGTCAACTTAAAGAGTCACTGGAATATTTGTATTCCAGTTCACATAAATAGCAAAATAATAAAAGTTTTAATAAAAGATTTTCATTATATATATTTTTATTCAATTATATTAAATAATACTTAAGCATTTAGCTTTCATAAACGTAATGATTTTAAAAGGACAAGATGTGCCAAATTTATAAAAATAGCTTTTTAAATAAAATAGAAAAAGAATAAAATTAATTCCAATGCAATCAATAAAACTATTTGTATAAATAAGCTTGAATTATTAAAGTTTTATTAAATTATTTTAAAAAATGTTGGTTAAAAACGTTGTAAATTTTTTTACGCTTTCATACATAAATACAATCTCTTTTTTTTTGGATGATTATCATCAATCTTATCATGGTGGCTTCATAAAATGTTTTTTTTAAAAAACATTTTATTTATCATTTGAATGCAATATTTTATTGACTTTTCAAAGATCAGATCAGTATTATTAAAATATGTATATGTTCAATGAATAACTGATGTTATTTATTCTATAGGTATTCTACATTAGATCACTAGATATCCATATAACTATGTCATTCAATGAATAATCTTCAGTTGTAAATTATACAACATGTAATATCTACTTCTAATCAAAGACATTTATTGAACATTTAATAGACATTGATCCGGCATATCGCTTTGTGTGTGTGTGTGCGTCTGTGAAAATCTAAATTACTTGTGCTTTTGTGACCAGCAGTAACACCCAAAACTATTCTTGCTAGCTACTGTTTGCTGTCAACATTTATGCGCGATGAACCCACTTAAGAAACTCAATGATTACTTTTACTGGCTAACACTCTTAATTATAATACGTTGAATTCATAATGATCATTCTATAATGATTGGTCCTAATCGCAATGCTTTATTGGACGGTGATGGAACAATCTCTTGGCACCTTGATGTTTGGTGACGTATATTACCTGCAAAAAATATTAAATTTAACTTATTAAATTATTGAAACAGTCGGACATGAATATAAAAGAAACCCTTTACTATTATCAAATCAGTAGTAATTTTAAATCAGTATATATATCAATTTAGCTCCAACACTTAGGGTACATATATTTTTTTCTATAATTTAATATAAACCAAAGCAAACATACGAGCTTCAGAGTAAAGCGAGTCCTAATCCACAAAAGAAAAGTCCTTTCCTATAGCAGATATAAAATAACTCAGATATCAATTATTGGTATGTAGTAACTCAGTTAACGCATTTATTATACCAGATTAGCTAACGACAGTGATTTATTTTATCAGAGAGAAAATGAATATTGGCTTATAGGCAAACAATTATTGTCCCAGTCTATCAATCTCTAACTTTATTTGTTTCTAATAGGCATAAATCCATCTGTCAACATAGAATTATTTATTTTATATAAAATATTGAGTAATACCATAAGAAATTATCATTAAGTAAAAATTTTCAAGTCATTTTACCACAGAACTGTCAAATTGTTATCTACCATCACATTTGCTAGTTTTTCTACAATATATTTCAATTCAGTAGACATATGCTCATATACAAAATTGGGAATTGGTGCATTGCACTGAATGGTGTGTTTATCATGGCTTTACGAAAATATATTGTGACATATTGGAAGAGATATTGCTGGTTTTTTTACTTATTGGGATGGTTAATAGACTGAAAATTACTTATGCGAACATAGACAGCTGTGATTTCAGTATGTTTCGTTGTTGAAGAAGATATTTTTGGAAGATATTTATTACAATATGATTTTGGATTATTGTAATTGTGAAGTGTGTTGCACTGTTAATCCTTTCTGCCTGTCACTTATGGGTTAAATCAAATATTTGATTCAAGGTAAACAACGTAGATGGCAGCTTTTTATGAAAAAAAACACTGAACTTTCATTTACATTTTTGAAAAGCTTTTTTAATATTTGTGGTTATTTAAATGACAATCCTTAATATACTTTGTGTAATACATATTTATATATTTAATTTACTATATCGACTGAGGGTGTTTGATGGATTTTTAATATCAAATTTGAATCGTTCAAACTCTGTACACTTCCACATGTTTTGTTTATTCATCTCACACATCTTGAAGAATTCTATTACATGGATGCAATATAAATTATTTATATATCAGTTGCAAGCAGTGCCTTTTCAATCAGGAAATGAGGTCCAAAGAAAAAGACCAAAAAGTTTTTTCTGCAATAACCGCTCATATTTTTTTTGCTTTGTTTTTCAAATAATTGGCAGTAAAGTGAGAGTGGACCAATCTTTATTTACTTTGGCTATTTCTGGTAAATATTTCAACTCCATTCATAATGAAATTGAACATTCGGTGGATGTGGTCGTGGAAGCTATTGTGAAAATGAATTGCATTAAATAAAATCAAATCAAAAATTACCTATCATCTCATTGTTTAGATTGAATTTTTTACTGGAAATCGAGGATGTAGATTAATTCACAGATAGATAAAATTTAAATATATACCATAAGACAGGTGAATTAATTGAAAATAAGGAAACTTTTGATATTCTTTAAATTTCCTGATGAAAGATAGAACAATGACTTTAAGGTGCCCTCTGACTAAATCGTCTATTGAGAATCAAACATAGAAAACGCATCCATCATAGAAGTTTTGCAACTGTCAATTTAATCCATGCAATATAGACCGCTCTGCAGTGCGCATGCGCCAAGAAAGCAAATTTCAAACTCCACTTTGCGATTCTTTACATATTGTCTGTATGTTATCAGTTGGTTTTTGCGATGTGGTTGCAAATTTTTGATGCATCTGGATCTATAAATTATGTAATTTTTCCAAATCAAAATAAAGCTACACACAAATGAAGTATGATACAATATGAAAATACTTTTTTAAGTTATAAAACTATAAATGGTCACAAATTTTAGATTTTAAAAGACTCATGTGATTAACAATGTATGTCTTAATAAATACTTCAGGAGAGCAAAAACAGGTTCAATTGTGAAGTAATTTTTTCAGCAATAATTATTTAACTCTCCGTAAGTTTGTTGTTTTTACTATTCTTATCAACAGAGCTTAGATATATGACAACACTACACTTTCGGACACATTACAATTATTTCTTGAATAAGTTCGACTGAACTAAGAAATTTATTGCAATTTTTGTAGAGCGTCCTCAATATTTACTGTGAATTGTTAATTCATGATTACTGTAAAATTAAAAAAAAATGTTTTTTTTCTGTTTTAAGATAATTTGTGATGGATATCTTACCAGTAATAGATAGCACTTATACAGGTAGAGAGCCGCGGCGTTTGATAGTTTCGCAAGCTTTTTGGTGTAGATCGCAACTTGCTTGCTGGGACCAATGGTATAAGACAATGTTTTTGTTTGGTTCATCAAGAGTCATCAATCCAAATCCTTTGATCAATTCCGCACCACCAGAACTCCGGCGCAGCAAGGTCTTTTTCCTGTTCCTGTTCTTCACACTGTTGTTCAATGCTGACAAAATATTATTGGTTTCTGAAACAGCATTCACAGGGGCAGAGCTCCGCCGACCTAGGGGGTCCTGTTTTTTCGGCAATAGATAGAATGCTTCCTTATCATATTTCCTTATCTTATCAACAAAATTTTCAGTTATTCTAATATCCTTGTGCTTAAGATCATCTGAAATATGGTTTAAAAAAGATTAGATCATGTAAATAAATGTTTGAACTCAAATTTCTATCATTACAAACAACTAAATTACTGGATACTGAATTGGTTTAGCGATAAAATAATTTGATTAATATTAAAACCACGCATTTTTGAGTACTCAATAAATGAATTTTTAATTATCTTTATTATAAAAAAATGGGAATTTTTTTAGTAGCCAATTGAAAATTTAACAGAATCGTCGATTTGGTGCGGTTAGAGCGTAATGTGTTAAGAGATTAAAATATATCGAAGCAATGTCTGTTCCTAATGTTGAGCATGTGAACAACTAATGTATGATAATTTTACAATGCTAGTAATGTATGTAAGCGGGTCACTGAACCTCTTTCTCCCGAGAGAGGGTATGAATAAGTGTTGAGATTAGGAAAACATTAAAAGTTAAATAACTACACTCTCCGTAACTAATTTCCTGAATCATAAAAGATGAAGGTTGAAGATGAAATCATCACAAATGTGCAAATTCATTAATTGTAAAAATATGTTGATTCGGAGATTTTAACAATTAACTACAAGACAGTATGATGGACTACCTAGAAACATATTATAACATGTGTGCCAGTAATGGCATGCACATATTTTTTTTTTTGCTGACAAGTGAATCACCAACACTTTGTTATAGAGTGCCTGCAACAATAAGTAGGCAGCTGTTGTTTTTTTAACGGTTTGAGAAAAAATATAACTTTCTTAAAATCAACACAACTTCTAAGCAATTCAATATTTTCAATCACTGAAATTCAATGTTTATAAAATTCTCTGATCACATACTTTAACAATATTTCTAAGCTGAATATAAAAACCACTTATCAATTCAGTAAATGGCACTCATTTATTAGAAATATTCAAGGCATAGTATGTAAAATATATCATATTTTTTCATATCATATAATTCTAAAAACGCCTACAACTTATATAGCCACTTGAAGTGTAAAATCTGATGCCGTTCTATTATTGCTAGAGCTATTTTGAATTAATGTTGCCATCATGAAATTATTAACAAAATATTTTTAATATTATATGTGAATGTATTAGCTAAAATTTTCATGGTATTATGATAAAATCTTGTGTCGTTTACAATAAAAATAGTATAGTTAAATACAAAAAAAAATAATGATAAACGTGACGTCTTAGCGATATGAAAAATAGTGAATAACTCATGAAACAACCCAAACTCAGCTAAGTATGGAATTCATAAAATATATTGGGAATATTGCTATATGTTTTTTTTATTTTTTACTTCAAGCTTATAATAATTATTTCACATCGAGAAAAACCGTGAAATTATGTGCCCTGCCAAGGCCAACAATATAAAAAAAAATATTTTTACATGACCCGCTTTCTACCAACAATATGCAAAAACTGTAATTTAACATTTCACAATTACAATGTGTTAATGCGCCACTCGTTAACATAAAAAACTTTTTTGATGTCTACAATAAATCATTTAAAATAATATAATAAAATGGTTTTGATTTTTTACAACAAATTCATTCCATGTACAATTAAAAGGAACAAAATAGGAACTGAATAAGAAAGCTTAAATTCTAACATTCAAATTCACTTTTTATGGTCATATATATAGGATAGGTTTTATTTGATTCTTAAATTTTGAAAATTAACAAATTCAATGATCTAGTGCTTTGACTCTGTGCTTCAGAATTGTCTGTTGCAACTTTACAATAAAATTCCATTATACATAATGGATTTGGCAGTAGCTTTGGAGACATTCATTTTTAATAAAGTATTAAATGATGAAGCAATACTTCTCAGAGACCAGATACATGTGAATATTAATAATACAACCAATGTCGTAACAAAGTTATCTCTATAAATATTAGTTAATTCAAATCTGTTTACAATTAATAATGATAGTTGCATAAGAGTTTTGAGCAATGCCACTGGGCTACCAGATGACATAACTATAAATTACCACTATTCATATTAATATTCAATTTGCAGGTTTTTTTTAATTTGGCCACTTCGAGATTCTTAAAACAAGCAACAATATACCACTAATCACTTTTAAAATGTTAACTCTCACTTATTGGTGTGAAGGTATATTTTAAATGATAAAAACACATTAGTACTCTTTCCACAATGTATTTTACGATCAGGACCGGCTTCGCTCATTGCAAGAGAATTCAAATTACAAACAAAACTACTTATTCAAAAATATGAGTTGATAATAAGCAGTTGTACAAAAGCTAAGGCTAAAAGAACTGGGAAAACAATTTGCAACCAATCATATAATAAATATTATTGTATATGAGTTGATAACACTCCCCATGAACAAAACCAGACCTAATCATAAAATATATTGTGGATATAGTATTAAAATGTGTTTTTATATTTTTAAATTATATACCACAAAGCAAAACAAAATATGCCACTATATTAGTCACTACAATTTCAATATTTTTTGATGACGTTACTCACTGTAATTCAACACCAATATATTGAACCAAGATTCTTATCACACAATTTATGGTGATCTTAAATATGAAGAATCTTATTTGGCTGACTTATCTGGAGTGCTAAATTGTATTGTATTATACTATACTAGATTTTTACCAATAATTTTAACGCTATTTCTATTATCCTGGAACTCAAGTAGAAGATATTGTATGAAAATATAGTAAATCTATATAGTTATAACAAGCAAACAAAAGTATCGAAACACGTCCCTTCATCAAAACAATTCCTTTTCATTATGTTATTAAATTATTTTTACAATTGATATCAGAGTGCTTTTACATTTAAAAATATCCTTAATTATACTGAAATACTTCTCGTCTAAGAAGTATGAAAAATGATACATTCAATTTCATCTGTCAAATATTGTGAATAGAATTGTAAATAGAAGAAAGCTTCATAATTATTTAGCTATATAAATTCTTAATATTAATATAGCTGGTATAATCCTAATATAATATTCATACATTTACATTGACATAAGGCTCTCAAGGTTGATTGCCAATGTCGTATTATGATATTTAATTCAACAATAGATATACTGCTATAATTTAATGAATATTTTTGATATTTTTTTACAAATGACGTTTTTGCTGAAATTTTCTCTTACATACAATATTCCATGAAAACAAAATGTTTTTTAGGCTTAAAAAGGCCTTACGCTATATGTACCTGTCAGTTAAAAGAGTCTACCAATCAACAGGTTAAATAAATATTCACTTTATGAAATATTATAACACTATGTACTGCACTCAAAATGTGATAATACGTTATTAGTGGTTAATATAAGGCATACAATATCTCACAAGGGGTGAGTTATCATATACACCCAGTCCTGTTTTTACGCGATACATTGGTTCCAGAAAAAGGCACGTAAAAAAAATCACAACTTTCATATAATTTGATAAATTGGTTCCAAAAATTAAAATATCGCGTAAAAATGTACCAGAAACGTATGAAAAACCCTAATTTGCTCTTTAAAATTCGTGCAAAAAAAATGTATATTTTCATGTCTTTATTCCTTATAAAAATATAATGAGACTATAAAAAAAAAAATTTCACTTGTATGAATTATTCGCTGCTGTCATTCTCGGTTGCGAAATGTAATCGTTTGCGATTTTTTGAACGAAAGTATTGAATTTTGCATGAATCTGAATTTTGCTCGGTGATTCTTGATATGAGTCAATTCTTGATACATTGGATTTATTTTGTTGTTCCACAGGAAAAATTTTTTTTATACAATAAATTTCGTTATTAGTTTTTGGGTTTTTTTCTGCATTTTCTTTGGCTGTAATTCTTTATAAAGTTTGGTGTAGTTCATCATACAGAGTCTTAATTCATTTTGAAATTTTCTATCACGCTTAGTATCGGGATCGTTTGTCAAAACAAATTCTTTATTGTTCTCATGGTAGATTCACTAAGTCCAAGTGTATTCTCATCATATACAAATTTCTTCTTTAAAACAAATTTGGGGAAAAAATCGCGTAAAAACAAATAAAAAGCGAAAAAAAATGTAACCGTGCCGTCAAAAAATAAAGCGTACAATCGAATTCGCGTAAAAAAAAGACTGGGTGTATATACCCAGGGACCTCATTTGGTGGCCATAAATATATTATATCACTTTTTGCACTCACTTGCCCGTATAGACATATAAATGACAAATTTTGCCTAACATAACCGGGTATAATATTATAATGTGGTATTGTCATAGTAAAATCTTTACTGATTTTAAATACGTCTTCAAGAATATTTCCGAATACTTTTGATGTAAAGTCAGCAAAGACATGAATAAACTTAATTTTGCTACAATCTTGACTTTTGATACGTATCACACAAAGGATGAAAGAAAAGCACCTAAAGAAGTTGTAAAATAGTTTGAGGTTTGACAGAAATAAGCTAAAATCAGAACAGATCATAGTAATTCATCTATGACAATGAATACAATTTCTATGGTCCGCTTTTATTTTACTAGTTTGGGTTATTTTTTGTTTATATTTTTATGGATTTACATCTGAAATATGAAAAATATTTAATAAAATAAATACACAAATATTGATAACCTTAAAAACCTAGTTTATTATCGGATTTATGAGACAAAGTCGAATCACTTTTGTATTGGAAGAGTTTTATATAAATAGTTTGAAAATAAATGCCAAGCCCCAATTCATGTAATATTTTTAAAGAATATTTGATGAAACAAATTTTTCTAAAACTACATGTAATAATTACAATAATATTTTTGAAATCATATGAAATATTTAAATATTAAAACTAAGCACAATTAAAACAGTGCTGAAAAGAGTAATGGTATTCTTAGAAAACGTGCGTTCATATAAAATAGAAGTATAATAAAATGCTATGAATAATAATAAAAATTGACAATTTAAATAATTATGAAAATTAGTTCAAGGAATGCTTTACCTAGAATGCATGCAAAAATATACAATAGAGATTTTTTTAAATAAAATAGAGAGCTAACTTTGAATTAAAAATAACCCTTTTATTTAATTACCAATGGAACCGTGATCTGTTTCAGTCTTCAGATCAGATTCAATAACCTGATCAACTGATTCAATTAACTTTGATTCCACCATAGTTATGGGAGCAATCGGAGACAGTTTGTAGACTGGTATGGGGCTCAAGCTCCCTTCGTTCATGGGCAAAATAGCTGACAGTTCCTTCTTCTCTTCTAAGCTATCGGTGGATTCAGTTTTCAACAATGATTGGCACGAATCATCATTTTCGCGATCAGTCTCATTTTTCCTTATATTAATATTGCTAATGTTAGCATCGCCATTTGCCTCAATTAAGTTCTCGATTTCAGTTTGAGAACTTGCTGATGAGTTTGGGCGGCCCAAGTCCTCCACCGAATTTTCAATGCACGATAACATCGCACCAGCAGCTGACAGGTACCGAGTACGCTTAAGCGGCATGACAGGAGGAAAAGTCATTTGTCGCTGCAAAATCTTCTTCCCAGCACCATGCAAAACAAGAGAAAGCTCATCAGCTTGTACAGAAGTAATCGTTGCGATAGAATGTTCAGCCAATAGATTTTCCACTTTTACGAAATCCGGGTTGTCAATTTCTGTCTTAAGACCAAGGCTGATTGATGAATTGAAAAAGAAATCGGTATCTTTAAAATTCAATTCGTTCTCTGTTGTAAACAAAATTTTACGCTGGGCAGCTTTTTGGCTGATGGGGAGGCTGTCTCTTCGAATGGAAGACATGGCAGTTTTTAAAGGAGTCACTGGAACTGAGTATCGACGGCGGACGTCTCCATACACATTTTGCTTAAAAGTTTCCTCTGGCAAAATGTGCTTGGGCAGCAAAAGATCTCCGCTGTTAGATAAATCTTCAGGTGATTCATCACAAATTTCATCAATTACATCGGCATCCGATATTTCAGTGATTGTTTCTTCTGCCAATTCTTGAACAGCCAGCATTTCCCATTTGTTCTGATTCGCTTGAAGATTTTCGACCATAGAAATGGATAGCTCACTCTGTAAGAATCTATGCCATTCATTGACGAGTGGCGTGACAACAAACTTCAAGAATCCTGTAACAATAAAAAGACATGTCTAAAAACTGCTACTACAAATTCTAAATTTAATCTAAGAGAAAACAATTTGGTGTTTTTACAGTCATTATAAATTGTTGGTATTTGTAATTTAAAAAATTACAAGAACTGAAATTATACATACCTATTTGTATTTTAGGAATAGAATTGCTATGGCGATCACATAGAGATGTTATTGGGAGGTTTAGTTTTCTTTCAAAATCACCCTGGCGAAAGAATTCTTCGCAAACTTTCATGCTCCATTTCCTACTTATATCCCACGGCCTGCATGGGTTAGAAATATCAGCGCATTTCAGAGCGATTTGGAGAATAAAATGACGGTCTTCCGCCTTCTTTAAATCCAGGTTTGACTCGTCCATATATTTCTGAAAACGTAATAAAAATAAAAGGTTCTATCTAGTCACATTGATTTGTTGAAAGTGATTTTCTTACCAATCCTGAAGAAATGTAGTATTTACTTATCAATATGCTCAAAACCCACTTAGATAAATTTTAATTTGACTTAGTTATCAGAAAAGAAAAGTAAAAATCATTTATTGACATTTCATAATAAAAATGTATGAACTTTGCTTATACTTTTAGTCAATTCAATTTACACTAATAAGTTTTTCAATTAAATAAACGTTCTTAAAGATTTTATAATAATGATGGAAAATTATCATTCATTTTTTATGTCAATGATTGTTTTTCACCATTTTATTTTACCTGTCTAAATCTCGGTGTGTCACTTTTCTACTATTTTACTCATTTCTAATTGTCAAAGGGTTAAGTAAGTGTTACTTAGTGATTACCTTCAGACGAGCCAAAAACTCCTTCTGTCTGGTGATATCGGTAGCAAGGATAAGAGAGCTTATTTGAGTCGCTAGTTGCGGCCACACGCTTTTTACTTGTTCGGCAACGCCACTCTCTACCACACAGCCGATGACAGTGCGCCAATGGTGGTTCTCCAAAACTGACGAGTTCTGAAAATGAACATGAATTCAATTTCATTGATTATGCTTATTTAAATGATAATATATGGAGAATTAAAATGTATTTATATGGGGAAGACTTTTTAAATAAAGAAGCTGCTCTGTTTGTGTCTGATTACAATTGCAAGCCCCTTTAATCATAGTCAAATCCATTGAAAATGGACCACGAAACACAAACTAAAATTCCCTAATAAAATATGGTCAAAAAAGTTGAATATTCAGCAATATCACCTAAATGAAAAAGTCACATGTTGTTTAGTCTACCACAGTGTATGGTCCTCTTATTGAGCGAATTTAGTTATAATAAATACCTGATACAGGGCAGCCAAGTGGTTAGAAGTAGCAATCAGGAATGGCTGATTGACACCCGGATGATCAACATCATGAGCAACAGCGCCAATCAATGAAGCCATTATCTCAACTGGCTCTAAGTTCTCACAGATCTGAAAAATAATAAATGTGACCATGTCTGCCCCCAATAAAAAATTATATGGACAACTAATGGAGCTTATCACAACAAAGGTGTAATTAAAACTACTTGTAATTCAGAATTACAATAGAATGATAAAATTAGGGTAGAATCAGTGGTTAAAAATTTTTCTTACTGAACCCAATTTTTATGATGAATGGGTGGAAGGTATTAAGACATAGGCAAGTATGATGTGAAATATAAATCCATGGATCATTTCATGATACTGTCCCTACTGAGATTCAAACACATGAACTGACCAAAAAAAGTAAAATAACTTAATAGTTTAGTCCACATTTTTCATCAAAACCCTAATATTCAAAATTTGTTGAATGGTTACAAAATGTACTGCAAACCTTTGTTTCCTGGAGGAAGCAGTGCATGGCCTGAGTGACGTCAGTGGCATGTATCGAATTGTGGTAGGGGTTGGTGCTGTGATAGCCTTCTTCGATGAGAGTGAACATTTTCCACACATTGATGGCGTCGAGATCAAAATGCTTCATCAGTCCATAAAAATGGAAGAGATGAATGCACAGTACCGAAAGTGAACGCCCTAAAAATATGTCATGCAATCAGAAAATAAGGAAAAAGATAGATTATGTTTCACCCATTTATTGTTTTAGAAACAAAAAAAGAATGAATCAAATATTGCAGATTGAATTTTGTATGTATATATCACACAAAATTCAGTTGTGAATTACCCCATAAACACAAGAGGCGCATGCTTGGGTCATAAAATCTTAGAAGCCTCAAAAATAGCTTGTATATGACCCACATATTTTTAATTGTGTATATAGTAGGTAAATCTAATGAAACAATAATGCTTTTAACATTAATAATGAAAATGTTTTGTAATGCTTCTAAGCAGTCAGCAAAAACAGGCCCTTAAATTAGACTTATAGCCTCTCAAATATTCCTTTGCAGAACTAACAGTTACCAATATTAAACAATAAATGTTTTATTACCACCGGACACCGTCTCAAGTGTAAATGCATTGAACTTCCAAAAGGCAGATTGGTCAAGTATGCACTGTAATATAAAAGAAATTTTTAAATGAGTATAAAATATCAACCAATACATAAAATTACAATTTGTCATGTTTGAATACCTAAATATACAGTTTGCAAGAATTAAACAATATATTCGATGATTTAAAGGACTTAATGTCATCATAGAAGTATTTTAAGTGAATCCCAACACATTCAAAAAATATTTATAAATCAATGCAAGTTTATTCGCTTTCAATATTAACAGACGCAGTACGCGATAATAAAGTAAGTTGCATTGCATAGAATAAAATCATAATAATATTTGTATTGACATAATATAAATTTATAACATAAACAGATAAAAAGTATTGTTACAAATATATTAAATACAAGCAATATATCGCTAATAAGCTATCCATAATTTTATTGACGCCAGCAGATCAACTCAATAAACAAGATACGCTAAATGCATTTGACGAAATACCAATGGGTGTGATTCTGAAATCAGGATTCGCTTGCATTTACAAAACAATTGTATTATATAAACATAAAAAAAGATGATTGAAATGAAAAAAATAGTTTAACATGTTAGTTGATTGAATGATGAAAATTCAAAAAAATAATAATTCATAATCAGAGATTAAGCATCAAAAAAATAATCATGTTAATATGTTAACCTGAATGATAATTAATATTTTCAATACTATCAAAGCAGATTAATTTCCTCCTATAATAGGATTATAGCCCTTACAAGATTGTCTGCAAAGAAAGGTATATGCAGAGTAATGAGATTATACAAGAGTGGAGATTTTGCTTAGCATAATTGCTGACAACTCCTAGCATATTGATAGACTGCATTAATTTCTATCATAGTGTACTAGGTTGTCTTCTTTCTTTGCGACTTGAAAGGCTTTGATATGGCATTTATATATTGATTAATATAAAGATATGTCTTATACCTTAACTTGGCCATTTTGGAGATCATCAAGCATGGCCATTTCTTGTTTCAGGCTGCGGGTAGTAAGATGTTTATTCTTTTTCTTATGAATGGTCAAAAACCTCCCAGAAGTAAATTTTCTGTCATAACTTATGTCCAACGAGCATAGGAGGGACATGTCAGACTCCGGTAATTCACACGAGAAGCCACGCTTGTTTTTCGATTCCACTGAAAAGTGTAAATTACACTTATAAATATAATGAGAAAATAATTAATTACCAAAAAGTGATACGCAAATTAACATTCAAAGCATAAAATTAGTTTACAATTGATTTACAATGATTTATTAATTAAATATCAAGGTACATAATTGAATTCACATGTCCATTAAAAATCACTAAATTTGTGTAACCTTTAAGCAATTTTTATATTTTTGCTTCACAAATACCAATGAATATTGTTGAATTGTAATATTTAGAAGTATTGAAACTTTGCACATCATTTGTTACTTGCAACCCGATGTTCGCCTTTCGTCATTTTCAATCATTTTATCATACTTATTCCGAAATACTGACAGTTTAAATATTATAATCTAAAATATTACAATACTAAAATAATCATTCTATTGCTGAAAGTATCTGTGAAGCAAATCTATAAAAAATACTGAAAGGTTAAACAAAATTAGTGAATTTGAATGGACATGTGAATTTAATTATCTATTTATTGATATATGATATTTAACTAATTAATCATTAAAAGTTAAAAATTGTGATACATTATTAAATAAATACTTCACAGCACAAAAAGGCAAACCATTCAGACCTAATGTTAAAAAATAAAATTAAACTCTGGACCATTTGTCTGTGGATAATTATCACGGATTACCAAAGAGATTACACGAAAAATATTTAAACAAATATTTATATAAATAAATTTAGGTAAATTACAAATATAGCTGTAGCAAACAGTTAAATGGAGATTTCAAAAGAAATAAAAATAACACGCCTTGCACAAGAAAAAAAACAACATTGGTAAATATTAAAAGTTACACAATAACTTGTTTGTACATTTGTAACTAAGTAAAAATCATGTTAATTTATTTCAATTAAATTATTATATTATTTTTTGTATTCAAATAATATAAATTAATCAGTTTCATGAAACCGCCCCCTCTCGCTATTGAAAATATTAACAGACTGTTATTTCAGTTAAATTCAGTAAAATACTTTTTATTTGGAAATCGTTTAGAAATATAAATAATTAATTGATTGATTGAAATAAATAAAAAAAATTCACCCACATTTTTGTACAATAGATATTTTTTTAAAAATTGTAAGATAACACTGAATAATAATAAATAATATTATAATTTAAATAAACACTTACTTTTGTTGCTAAAAATGGCGTTAATTATAAAATGATCTTACAAAGCAAGCAAGTCTTTATTCTATGAGCTCTGTCTTTGTACTGAATTTTGATTTCATTGGACTAATTTCTACTTGGCATGTTGCTGTTACCTTTGATAATTAGCAAACATTGTTATATTAGGGTAGATGAAGTATTTATGTCAAAGTAACAACACTGCAGACAAGAAAATAGTGTGGGAAAATGAATGGTTTGTATTCTCAATCAATGCAAAATAATTGTAAGCTAATTAATGTTTAAGTTTACTTAGTAAAATTATGTTTATTTAGTATAGAATTAAAAGTGATTATAAGAATTATTTTCGTTTATTTGCTTGTGTTCTGATTTATAAGAAAGAAAAAGAGCCGAAAAAGAAAAAGAGAAATAACTTTTCTATACAATGTTCATAAAACTCGAATATATAAAACTAAGCTTATGCTGCATAACGTGATTTATGGAGTGGGTGGAATTTTGAGAATGGGGACTTCAGAAAGCTACATAGATAAATGAAATAGACTGAAGTGAGATATATGAAAATTGTGATCTGAAAGCAGTTAATCAAATTTACTCAATTGTATTGAATATGTTTCATAAGGAAGCTACCATGTTGTGATAGAACACGATATCCAATGTGGGTTTTCTGGAGAAATTATTTGGGACATATAAAGAAAACGCATCTACATATCATAAAACCTGAAAGATTTCGAAAATTTCTAGACTTTAAAGTTTTAGTAAATGTCAATCTAGACTGAGTCAAAATATTCGATTATCCTACCCCATTAAGCTTATACGAGACGAAAATGAGAATTCTACTATAATTGATAATGTCAAATTGTATGTTACTGATATATTTTTAAAAATCGTGAACATGAATCGCTTGTCTTTCTAAAGCAAAGAACCAGCCTGTCAATGAAGATGCCGCTGACAAGAGAATTAAAAATGTTTAATAGTATTGTTTCAGATATTAACATATTCCAAATGGACGAAAGTGAGTTCAGACGAATACTATTTTTTAATGTATCAAAGTAGATTTTGCCTGAGCTTACTCGCACCTTGCACTTCCTTGCAATTTTTTATATTGCAAGATCAATAAACTTATGATTTGTAATTTTTGTAATGCACATGAATCAAATATATAGATATGTAAAATATTCTGACCTATTTTCTTGGTCACAAACACCTTTACGCTGAATGTAATAATTTAAATTTTGGTCAATTAAATTCAAGAGTGTAAAATAACTTTTGTAAAGCATATTTTGCTCTTGCTCTTTATTTAAAATTTAAACTATTTACCATGGTAATGAATAGTTTTATGACAACCATTAGTCTGAAAATGCTTCTCGAAAAAGCGAAACACTAGTCACATATAGTAACAGACCAAGTGGAAAAAAAAGTCTATCAATTTTAATTTATATTAAAAATAAGCTTCCAAAAAGTTACCGCCAAATCCATCAAAAATATTGTACAGAGCAAATACAAAACTAATAGTGGTCATCAAAAAGGTGTTAAATTGCTTTCATAATTATGAGAATAGGATCGCATATTAAAGCATAAGTGCAAGAGAAAATTAATGACATTTGAGAATGATGAATATAATTCTGACAGATGTGAAGTCGCTGAATTGACAGAATTATATAATATAATGATGTATCGCATGTACAATCATATAATCAGAAATAAAATTTGCTAATTGCAATAAACTAAATTAGGTCAAATAGAAATCAAATCAACTTCATTTTTTTTAAAAATATAATATTAACAAGTTCAATATGTCAAACATTATTGCATATTAGTGAAATAGGAGTACAATTTATGTTTATACCTCATATCACAATCTTTATTATATCATTTCAAATTTCCTCCATAGAATGTTTATTGTTTGGATAGTTTTAGTTGAAATGAATTCTTATTGGCATATTATTTAAATAAAATACGTAATACTTACAAGACATTCTGCCGTTGAGAAGTTCTTCTCGAAGTTCGGTTATAACTGAATCGTACTTCTGTGAACATACAACATGGATTTAAGCATCTGAAGAACAGACTAATTTACAAAAATTATTTTAAAGACAGTCATTCAATTATTCCATCCATATTTGACGTCATCCTCAAGGGCAAGGGTGAACAATGTAATAATTTGGAAAAATATGGTTGTATATACAAATATATGCACAAACCATTTTTTTATAGAAAAATAAAAATGTACTAAAAAATGTGTTATTATTATTGAAAATATCATGCTTTTCCATCAAAAAGTAATTGTTAACACATTAAAAATAATTATTTTATGTGTTGGCTTTGAATTGTTACAAATTCAAAAAATCAAAATTTATACTGAAATCTATCACATCAAAAGCAGTGGATATCTTAAATTATGCAAATCAACTGTTTTGAAGATAATTGCTTTGGCAAAATCCGATGCTTTGATTTTTTTTACCATGTCACAAATGTTTTGAATCCCTTTCACTTTTAATAACTTGGAACAATAACTGTGTTTGAAACCACATTTTATCTACTCAAAACTAATCTTCTTTAACTCCCCCGAGAGTCAAGAAACTTTAAATAAGTTCAAGTTGACAGTTACATACATATATATATATATATATGTGGATATAAATCGTATCATCCACATTGATAGTTTTGTTCAAACGAAAAAAACTAACCAATCATTGAATTTTTATTTATTTTTCTATTCCTTGCAACAATCAAAAATTGTAATACCTATTTTGTGTGACAATATAATGACAATCAATTAACATGAACATTTTTTACTTATTATTTTCAATACTTCCAACCAAGGTCAATGTAAGAAAGAAATAATTATTTCATTCAATCTATTCAAGAATGTTGGTAAATTTAGATGAATGTATTACAAAAATATTGTCACTCCTGAGTGTTTTTACTATGTATCAAAACCATTAAATCTTCAATTAAATTAATATTACGTGTTGTATTGAAAGTAGAATTTTTTTAAAGCTCTAAGGAAATTGATATATTGGATATTATTTTCATTATTTATTTATTATATTTATCATCCATGAGTGTGAGAGTATTGACATTTTTTTTTTAATTGATACATGTTCACATAATTGTGATATTATGTAATTAAAATTTGTAATTATCACAAGATAAAAAAATTGCTTTCTGTCATGCCTGGGACTAAAAATTTATAATTTAAAATATTATTGATCTTAGACAATGCTCCTGGACACCCAAAATCGCTGCAGAATTTATACCCAAAAATCAATTTTGTGTTTCTTCCTATCAATACCACCTGCCTCATGGACCAAACAATGTTCATGCAATAGTATACATATTAGGACAATAATACATTGGTCCATCGAGGCAACTGAAGTGGAAGATGAATATACATTGAGAGATCTTGAGAAAAAATATTTTATGGAATCAAAAAAAAGCTTATTAGAGACTAATGGGCTGAAATAATAGTCAACAAAGAAAGGTTCCTGAAAACAATTACGCCCATAAATATTGAGTTATTTTATAAATTCCGAAAAATCTGCAAAAACTATTGCAGATTAAATAATTAATGAATCAACCTAATGAATAAACTAGATATTGCCTTAAACTAGATATTTCCTTAAACGGCGAAGACGTTCATGATTTGATTGAATCTATCTCGGTACATCAGTAAATGAAAAAGAAGTGGCTTACATAAAATTATCAATAATTTGATAATCAAAAATATGAATGAAGCCATCATGTATCTTGACAAAATTTTGACTATGTTTGAAAAATGTGATCCGGGTAGAGAATGCACATCTCAAGCACATTGGCATTAGAAAAATATACATCATATTATAGTACTCTTTATCAAGATAAGAAAAATAAAGCGTGCTATTCAACAAACTCTCAATATTTTTGAAAGTACAAATAATTGAATATTAAAAAAATAAATATTTTATAATGAAGTTTTAAATTCCTCTGTTTTAGAACATTCACATACATTTTCAGAAACCAATTATGAGCTAAAGTCTAGCGCCATCTGTATAGTATCAACAGATTCATTTAACTTTGAATCATACCCATAGCTGGCGGTAGGTAGAAATAATTGTTAGAGTGATATTTTTTGTTTTTTGAAATATTTTGAAACTTCGGACTTGGCAGACCCCAAGCGCATTTTGGAGAGTATTTTAGGGATGGAAAGTGGCTTCGCAAAATTTATGTGTTATTTTCGGATTATGTTTTTATAATCTATATATTTGCAAATATCTTATTTTAAATATCGAAGAGGATACTATTGTAATTTAACGTTTAAAAAAAGTTGAATATAGAATTCAAGACAAGTGTGTTTAAATAAATTATAATTTATTTTTGAGGCCCAGTAGGTTCAAATGCCACTAGTGTCCTCCTTCTGCACTTATGAGGCAATCCGCCACTGCCTATAATCATATATCGTCACGAGATCATTTGTCCGATTTTCATACTACATCATACAAACATCTCCCGTCTGTTTACATACATTACATTCTAAAATAACTAAAACGATGGTCAGTGAAAAAATTACTGATATTTTAGAATTTAAATATAAATTTTTTGACGTCAGATGCTCTACAGATACTTAACCTAATACAGACGAGCGTCATCTAGACATGCCAAAAAGACGAGCGCCATGTATACATGCCGCAGTTTACACCGAATTTTTAACCTTAATATCACAGTAAATTCATACTCGATTGAGGCGAAAATCGTATACATAATACACCCATGCTCGTCCGCAGGTACTGAAAGTACTTGAACGTAATCGTCTAGAAAGAGTTATGTTAAAACCCTTCGTTAGAAATCCCCCCCCCCCCTTGTCTTAATTCCATGACGCCATGTAAAGATGGCTCAAAAATACAAAAAAAAACACGATCTCGTATGCATCAAATTGTAATAGTATAATATCGCACCGGAGAATTGTAAATGTCATAAGTTTAAAAACGTTTTTCGTGATATCGAACAGTTTGCTAAAAAAATATTGCAGTGAATTAATTGTAAATATCTATCTAAACGCAACTAAATCAGCTGTTACATCCAGATATCGGCGGCTGTGGGCTAAGGTAGCACTCATCAACCAGCGGTCGGCGGAAAAAATGGGTGTAAAAGATATTGCAGAAGCAAATATCGCTCTATTAGTTTAGGTATAATAAGTACTTCACGGTCCGCTAATTACAGGCTTAACTATCAGTTTAGGTCAATATCATAAAAAAACATTAAATAATATTAGTGTTTAAATATATATTTATATATATATATTAACTAATGTCTTTAATACGATGATGTTTTGGAGACTATATATATAATATAGACATATGTAAAAGTTAAATCATAGTTTCTAAAAGTAGACTGATATTGAGAGAGCAGTAATATTTTCAGCTGATCTTATCATACTTTTGTAGTCTAGGCTTGCATTTATCTGCTCCAAACCTACTTTCCTCAAAATCATTCACTATTGGATAACTTTGAGTTTTAATTCGAATTATTTGTTTCCGGAATTTCACATGATATTCCAGACGTCGCAATAATTGATGAGTGACATTGATTAAAAAAATACGATATAAACAATTTGGCTCACCGAAAAAAATCAAAAATATTGTATATTTAATGACTGCCAAAATCCAAGTAGTACACATTTCTGGCGAATACCCTGTATGACGTCTTAACTACCTATCCTGTCCTTTCTGTTGTATTATAGTGAAATTTTGAGAATAAGTCCAAAATACGTAATCGCAGATATCTAAATGGCTAAACCAGAGTTTCAAAATTTGGTTTCCCGTCACCGATGTAATAATCAATACAAATACACAACTTTCTCACCCCAGTGACTTATACAATATAATTCAATGTCAAATATTTAATTGATGTTTTTCAAAAAATCTTCAATTAAAAATTCTCAAAAGCATAAGCAATAAGGAGTATGCAAAATTGGAATTAACTTAATTCAGTGGTCTGCGATGATGTTTAAGATTCAATGTTTAGGTGAGGTTTTGGATTTTTTTATACATTAAGAAAATATCAAATGAGAGTTTCCAATGAGAAATGTTAAAATGTGCCTTTTCTGGCTGGATTAAAATTTGTGTATGTTTGTTCGTTTGGGGTTTAATCAACCCATTTCATTGGTTTATTGTTTTACAACAAAAGTGTTCTTATTTATTTCCGGTTGTTGAAATCATCCAGATTCCCTATTTTAAATCATTTTTATTTTATAATACGTGTGTGAGTGAAAATTTAATCACGCCATATTTATTGTGGAAAAGTAAATAAAATTGATTTACCGTATATACACCCAGTCCTTTTTTACGCGAATTTCTTGGACGACACCGCTACATTTTTTTACGCGCTTCACTCGTTTTTACGTAATTTTTTCCCCAAAATTGTTTTAAAGAAGACATTTATATATGATGCTAGGCATGTACGTTTCATTATTTTTTAAATAAAAACATATTTGTATTTTTAAAACTTAATTTTGTAAAGAATTCCATTTTTTCTAAATACACATACAATCGCCAAATGTTAACAAGTGTATCGGATATTATGCGAATTTATGTTTTAGGTTGTGTAAAGAAATATAATGCAATTGCGTGAAATCATTTTTTACGCGATTTTTTTTACGCACCTTTTTCTGGAACCAATGTATTCCGTAAAAAAGGACTAAGTGTACGTTGAAAATTTAAGATCTTGATCTAAGGATATAGGCGAAAAATTTGTTTTATTACTTTAATATGCGCATTCCCATGGATAAGATATCCATTGCAATACGTGTAGCTGTGAAAATATTATTTAGACATGAAATTCTTTGGAAAAAAATTAGTATAAATTAAAATAAATTTTCCATTTCGGGATAAGTACCTGTTATTACGCACCCAAGCGACAAAAAAACCAAAATTTAACAGTTAAAAGTTAAAAGTTTGCCAAAAGAACCACAAAAAATTTCAGAATCTGAATTTGTGACTACATTTGATCATCCCTGGAAAAAGGTCCGGAACGCTAAATTTTACATTTGGAATCTAGGGTATGAATATTTTTTATGAGTTTGCTCTTCGAGTTGATATCTAGGAAATCAAAAAATTCTCATCAAACTTACTTATTTAATGCGATAAAAATATTGCATTTATATACAGTATTTTTTTTAATGTTATTAGTATATTGCACAAATATTTTATTCAAAATAAGGAAACAACGGAAATCTATACTTCAATAGAAAACGTGTGTTTTTATGTGAGTTGATTTAGTAAGTTTATTATTGTTAAAATTGTGAGAATTGAGGTACGTCAACACTTTTTCTGGTGTCCGATTTAATAATCTGTGACAAAAGATGTTTTTCAGGCAAGAATTGTGTGAATACATAATAATAATAAACGGAGATGAAAAAAAACTACGCGTCTCTGAAAGAAAGGCGATTTGTATGCTTCCAACGTTCCTCACTTGAAATTATTCAAAATTATTCAGAATGCATTCCGTCCAAGCGGCGTGTTTAAATCACTCAATGAAATTACGATCATGTACGTTTTAATACATAAAATATTGTTACGTAACAACGATTTCTGCGACGACATTTATTATAGTGTTTATCGTAGGTATTGACTCATATGGTAGTAAAAAAGTTCAATCGACGTATTGTTACAACAACAAAAAGATGGGCATGCGAGAAACTTAGGAGTCTATTGGTGGATAACAGAATACTAGCAGTCGATTGTACGAAGGTAAATACTAAAAAAACGGCGGAAAGAAACCAGGGTCAAACGTATAACGATTATTTATTTGCGGTATAGGTCAGGCCATTACTAATATATTGATTAATTTACATTAAATTTGGTTGAATCTTTGTGTTATTGTAAAATATTTATAGCCGCAAGATCAAAACTGACAATAGTTGTGATGCCGAAATAGATTTCGAATATATCACATAATCCTAGTTAATCTAAATACATCACATTGTTAACCTTATTTTATTTCAAATTATGGACAGATTCAATCCAGTCAAAAGGCACTTTAGTAGTTGTCTGAAAGTATTATCTAAAACTTTTTGTGAAGGTAGGATATTTTTAAATATAAACTTAAACCTCTATTAAAGTTATACTAATTCAAGAGATGACTGTAATTGAAGTTTAAGCCCACTGTCACATTCAATATATAATTAAAATAAAACTTTTGGATTTCTAAATTAAGCTATAATTCGGTATATATGATTTGATATTAATTTATCTTAAAAACAAGAGGATTTCTTTGAAATTTTGGCAGTTTGGAGTTGTGACTGCAATTTAGATTGTATTTTTCCCTGTATAGTAAATAGGTAAAAAGAAACTTGACAAACAAAAAAAAAAAACGAAATCAAAAATAAAAATAGAAAATAAATACATTATTTATATACATAAAATTATATGTGGCAATATAAATATATTTATTGCCACACATAATTTATTAATCATAATAAAATATAAATTTTATTCAAATTGTTTATTAAATAAAAATATTTGATCTGATTTTCAAATAATATAGCTTATAAAATGAAAGAAGAAATTTTGTAATATGTCACTTAAAAGATATTAATACAATACAAATATAGAAATACTTTTTATTTTATTATGTCTATCGGAAAGAGTTTATTTTTTTGATATATATATTTACGTTGTCTTTGTAAAAATAGTTTCAGAGTTTATTTATCTCATGAGATTTATAAATATCCGAGTCACCGGTAGAAGTCTGTCATAGCATTTTTTTTAACCTGATTCTAATAATTGCCTACTTTCGATATAAAAATATATATTTATAAAAATAAGGTTATAAGAGAGGAAAATCTATAACAGCTGCACTCGGATTTGTTCAATTTTTCATTTTTATTTTTAGAATTACTTTTCACTCGTCCCGCCGTCGAAGTTATGCTTTCGTGCACATATCAAGGAAAATTGAAAAAAAGAAAAGTTTTTAGTCCACTGGTTTTTCAATCTATTTATGAAGTTATGTCTAAATACATTAGTTAACACACATTCAATCCTAAACATTGTTTATTCAGTCGGACGAGGATCCCAAATGACTGATCTATAAATATAGTTCTCGGAAAAACAACCTTTATTAAATTTCGAAGCTCGGATTTTATTCAAAAATAATAGTGAGAAAAATATTAAATAAGAGAAACGTAATATTATTAATAAAACATCTACATATAATACATAAGTCAACCCAATAATCTCAAAGACACATATTAAATAAACGTAACTCTTTCTAATAAAATAGGTTATTTTAGAAAATTGGCGTGACAAATAAATGAATTGATGAAAAAATGGCAGAAGTAAATTTGATTAAGTACCAATTTATCGAAATTAACAGATCAATTTGATAATAATAGAGAGAAGCCTAACCGTTTAGTTCCCGCATGAAACGAATACAATATTATAATATAAATTGAAAATGATTTCACGTTAACCGAAAATATCATATTTTTTAATATAAACAAACATATTACCAAACGAATATTTAGATATATTTGTAAAAATTCTCGGTTTTGTAAAAGCGCAGCATATTTCAATATTCAAATCGTACATATGAGGAATTAAGAAGCGAGAAATAATAAACATATAATTATAGAATATCGAGGAAGAAAAGATCACGTACTGAAACAACTGATCTATTAATGAGCCGCCTTAATATGCTGTCTAACAAGAACTAGTGAATACATACTGAAAAATACGGAATGATTAGATTATGAAAAAGCTAATTGTTCTCTATGACAAGTTTTCATAATCGGATAGGAAGTTACAGGCAAAAAATAAAACAATACATTCAACTGTGTTTTTTTCGCACACAAATCCATAAATTGTTGGAAAATCACTGCACATGAATAAGTCAATTAAGAGAATCGGGTCATTGATCAAACGAGGACAAACGTCCAACAGTGTTTACCACCCGAGAACGACACTAATAAAATTTTTATTGATAACTTATTACATAATTGTGCAGCCGATATTTACTTGATATCACTTTGTTACTGAAGTAAATGTCAAACTGTAGAGTTTGCGAGTTTAAATTGACAACTTATTACATAATTGTGCAGCCGATATTTACTTGATATCACTTTGTTACTGAAGTAAATGTCAAACTGTAGAGTTTGCGAGTTTAAATTGACAGGATGCTTTGCGAGTCATATTAATACAAGAGACGCGGCGTACTTATTTAAACATTATTTGTGGGACACGCAAAATTAAGTTTTTGCAAATGCAAAATTACATTTTAATAACCGCACTCAATATTATGTTAATAATGTTTTTGAAAACAATTATAGACATGTAAAACACGTTCTGAATTTTCTTTTCTGTATAGGCATTACAAACATTATCTTTTGACTATTTGGAGTCCAAATCAGTGACTTCTTGAAGTATTTATGAGGAAGTTCTTGTAACCACCATTTTAACATCATTATATATAATATATAGGGCTAGTTTCACAATTTTAGCATTGAAAAAAAAAGATTACTTTGTAAAGATTTTAAAATAATATGCCTATAGATGCGTTACCATATTTTGTCGATACTATCAATGTAGTATTTTTTTGAATGTTGCGAATTAAATGGTTCAATACTTTCATATGATCCTTGTAATTTTTCTGTGTTCTATGATTATATTTAAAGTGGTTATAAAAAAAGACGTTTAAGACTCCTAAAGAAAACTATTTTTTCATGAAAACTATTATTTAGAAGCGCGGCTTTAGGGTTAACACTATTAAGAGCTATGCATATCCCGCAGAGTTCATCAAAGAGATATAATGTCATTACATACGAAGTTTCAGTACATATAACTATTTTGCGCTTTCTCCTGATACAAATTGTAAGTTCTTTTTACCCCACCGCAACGTTATAAAAAAGCACGTAATAAACTAGATGCTGCGAAACTTTTCTTTTTACATTGCAGATGCTATTCAAGGATCAAGATATATTTAGAGGAGTTTGGATACAATGTTTCGTCTTGAACACTGATTTCCAGAAAAGAGTGCGCGCTTGTTTTGCAAAATAATACGGATAAGAAATCATAATATATTTTTATATACAGAAAATTGTATTTTATTTCACTTATTGAGCCATATTAAGAACATTTCAACGTCAATTTTTTAAACATTTTTAGTTTAAATATTATACTATGACGATAGGCGAACAAAGAAGGTTATGAAGATACACATGTATTTTAATATAATATAATAAAAAGGTCGTACACAAGCGTTATCAACTATCAGAACACTGCTATCCAAATGAAAAATCTCGATAAAATGTTTATTTAAACACCATAATAAACAACAAGTATGTGGTGGAATAAACAATTAATTAAAAAGTATTGGAAATATACAAAAATAAATATTTAGTCTACACGATGAAATTCAAACAAAATATTATTTGAATATTTAAAATCCCTGCATGTAATACAGGGAGAATTTTAAGTTTGTCATTGTCGTTCTACACAATTCAACTCAAAATATATTTTATGTCGCTAATTAGTATCATGCCTTAATGTAATAATCGTGTCATTAGCTACGACTGCACTTGACTGATGTTAAACATTATGTAACTATGGAGACAAACTGAGATAAGAATCATATATTTTCTATCAAAAAAAAAAACACAATCGCAATAAAAAGGAAACGTTTATTAGAATCAAATGAAAACTCAACGATGGATTTATTCTCGACTACTTTTTATGTTAGAATTATATCAACCGTTGTAAAAAAAAATGTTTTATAAAATTACTTGATCGGAGTCTGACTAATTCTAGACCGACCCAACCCGGGACCCGAATCTTAACACTATAAATGTTACCCAACCAGATATATATTTTTCAGTCCGAAAACTCTTTTTTTTTTAATTCACTCCGTAATATTATTTTGTAACGATACTGTAATGTCGTACCTGTTGAGCTTTCATAGGAAAATTATATTGCGTTGTGGGAGTTGGTCGGAAATAGAATAAATCACCATAAGCCTTTCGAGGAAAATAATACTAGAGTAATCACATTTTAATCCATGGTCAACTGGCAAACGTCATTGGCTTTGAATTAAGGATAAATATAAAATCGGTTTATTTAGTTAAGTTAATATATTTTCAGTACATAAGTCTACAAAATGAAATGTAAAACTATAATTTGATATTTTACGTAGCCAGTTTCAAAAGTTAGAATCTAATTACAGATATTTAAAAAAAAACACGTTTTTTATTACTTATTTCCATACTCTCGGGGGAGTCTGTAACCCCTAGAGAGCGTGTCCCCAGGTGGCGGATAGGGGAACACTCTTCAGACATTGAAGGGTAGGAGAGAAATTAAGTATCTCCCGTGGACCAACAGATCTGGTCCTCCAGGTTGGGGATTGGGCAAAGGGCTAACCACCCTCTCCCATAAAAACACAAACTTGTTACGAACACCGTACAACGCCTCGGACACAGGATAACCAAACCTCGACGACCCGGAACGAAAAATGGACTACGAATCGGATTTTGGAACGTGCTCAGTCTCTATCGAGCAGGAGCAACTCAAAACCTTGTGGACGAACTGTCAAAATATAAAGTTCAAATCACCGCCATCCAGGAAATCCGTTGGCCGGATAGCGGAGAAATGACAGTTGGACAACATGTTATCTACTACAGTGGAAACACAGATGGAAAACATGTATTCTGGACAGGTTTTGTTGTTGCAAGGGAAGTAGCTGATGCTATACTTTCCTTTGAACCCGTAAGCGAGCGCATATGTTTTCTCAGAATCAAAGGAAGATGGTTCAATATATCACTTGTGAATGTACATGCCCCGACAGAGGCCTCAGATGAGGCCGAAAAGGACGATTTTTACGATCTCCTTGAGGCAACCTTTGATAGACTGCCGGGACATGACATCAAATGTGTGCTGGGAGACTTCAACGCGAAAGTAGGAAAGGAAGCTGTGTTCAGACCCTTTATTGGAAAACAGAGCTTACATGATCATACCAATGAAAATGGTAAAAAGATGGCTCTCTTCTGCAGCGCCAAAAACTTCATCGCTAGAAGTACCACTTTTCCTCATAAAAACATTCACAAAGTGACTTGGAACTCAAGGGACGGAAAGACATTCAACCAGATTGATCATTTTCTAATTGATAGAAGACACCAGCAAGCTATCGAAGATTTTCGAAGCTACAGAGGCGCTGACTGTGATACGGACCACAATTTATCGATAGCAACCTCTAGGGAAAAACTCAAAAAGACAGTCCGCAAAAACGCGAAGACGAGAGTGAAGTACCACTTGGAAAAGCTAAAAACTCCAAAAGGAAGAGAAAACTACAGAAGTTAATTGAACAGTCAAATTCAAAATATGGTAGAACCCACCGAAAGAGAAGCTTTTAATATCGATAAGAGGTGGAAAACATTAAAGGAAGGTATACTCAAAGCTGCGGAAGCCTCGATAGGATTGGCACCCAAGAATGTTAAGTGCCCATGGTACGACGACACCTGCCGAAAAATGGTGGAGGAAAGAAGAGTAGAACGTGCGATCTATCTGCTAAACACTCAAAGCGAAGAAGCACAGAAAAGATATAGCGAGACATGCAAAAAGGTCCGAAAGCATCTGAGAAAGTGCAAACGAAGTTTCATCAAAAGTAATTTTGAGCAGATGGAAGAAGAAGCAAAACGGAATAAAACCCGGTCATTCTTCTCGAAAATGAACATCGAAAAGAGAGGCTTTCAGCCTTGTACGCTACAAATCAAAGACCTACAAGGTCAGATAGTGGCAAACAAAGAGCAAGTGCTTACCATATGGAAGTCCCACTTTGAAAGTTTACTTCAACGCTCTGCACCAGATGAACCTTTGGAATCGCCAGACATCGCTACAGCAGAACCTCTAATACCACCACCAAGTAAGGCAGAGTTAATGGGAGCACTAAGTTATTTAAAGAATAACAAAGCGGCTGGCAATGATAATATTCCATCAGAGCTACTCAAGTATGGAGGAGAAACCCTTCTTAACGCCATGCTTGAATTACTGCAAGAAATATGGGAGGAAGAAAAGATCCCTAAAGAGTGGAAAGAGTCACTGGTTTGTCCTATCTTCAAGAAAGGAGACAAACTCAACTGTGCAAACTACCGTGGCATCTCTCTTCTTCCTACTGCATACAAAGTTCTGTCAAATATTATTCTCGAAAAAGTTCTGCCGTATGCCGAAAACATTCTTGGTGACTACCAATGCGGCTTTAGAAGAAACCGCAGCACCACTGATCAGATCTTTACACTGCGCCAAATATTTGAAAAGAAATGGGAATACGCCCAAGATGTTCACTGTCTCTTTGTGGATTTTAAAACTGCATATGACTCTCTGGAATATATTGAAGGAATTCCAAATACCATCAAAACTTATAAATATAATAAAAGTATGTATGGATGGATCCAAGAGCAGAATTCATATGCAGGGTAGTATATCAGAATCTTTTGAGGTGACAGCAGGACTAAAACAAGGAGACTCCTTATCACCTATGCTTTTCAACCTAGCTTTAGAGAAAGCCGTAAGAGAGGCAATGAAAGCAGAAGGCAGAGTTATACTGAATGGGTCCCACAAAATATTGGTCTACGCGGATGATCTAGTGGTGCTCGGAGAATCTGAAGACGATACAAAAAATATTTTCACTCTTTTGGAGGACACAGCAAAAAGGTTAAACCTACGAGTAAATGTGGGAAAGACTAAGTATTTGAAAATGACAAGAGGCAACGAACCTTCTGGAGACATTGTAATAAGAAACTCCTCGTTCGAGAGAACCTCTCTTTTCAAGTACTTGGGCTCTAATATTTCCTCTAGGAATGAGATGACTTTGGAGCTTGCTGACCGACTGAGAAGTGGAAATGCAGCGTACTTCGCGCTAAATAGTCTGTTTAGGTCCAAAATGCTGTCCATCAAAACCAAGTGCCGGGTGTACAACGTGATCATTAAACCGATAGTCATATATGGATGTGAAACCTGGGGTATAACAGAAAAACGAGAAAAGGCGCTCCAAGTATTTGAAAACAGAATCCTCCGGAGAATACTTGGACCCGTTAATGAAAACCACCGGTGGCGCATTCGTACGAACGCTGAGCTCTTCGACCGATACAAACCATGAATCATTAATGTCTTGAGATCGAGAAGGCTCAGATGGGCGGGTCACGTTATACGATCTGAGAAGTCTAGAGCTCTCCATAAAACTTATGAAGGAACACCAGCTGGGACCCGACCTCTCGGTCGCCCTCGACGGAGATGGGCGAATAACATTCAAAAGGATGTTGAGAGGCTGGGGATAGTCATCTGGAGAGAAAGAGCGCTCGACAGAGATGCCTGGAGAGAGGTTGTACAGTCGGCCATGGACCTGAACGGCCCCTAGCGCCATTCTATAATAATAATAATTTCCATACTATATTTTTTTGATCAGGACCGGCTTTGCTCATCGCGAGCATTATCAACTAATATAATACAATTTATAAACTAGTCAATTTATACAAAACATTTAAGTTAAATGTAGCAGGTATACCAAACCATGGTTTCAAGAAATAAGAAACAATTAAAAGGAAATCATATATATAAAAATAATTTTTATACTAATTTAAATTATTTTTATCAATGTTGTATGATTTCCTTTTAATTGTTTCTTTGTTCTTATAATATATATGTATTGTGGAAATAAGTACTAAAAAATGCGTTTTTATTATTTAAAATAACGTGTCTTTCCATCAAGAAATCACAGTAAACACCTTAAAAGTAATTATAGACAGTTTGATAAATTTGATTTTAAACCGATGTATGGAATTTCATTCGAAGGTATCAATAGGTATGCAAATTATTTTTGAAGCATGAAAAGGAATATTAAACTGATATATATGCAATAAATAATGTTAAATGATTCATTCTAAGCTAAAATAATATGTTAATATCATCAGTTTTTGATTTTAAGTATTTACCATAGGAAATATTTATGTTTTTAGTTTAAAGTTTTACTTAATCTCAAATAATGGGATATATACAATAGACTACGACTTCTTTTTCAAGAATCTGTGCCGCATCGCTGTATATATTAGGTCACATGCTCTTTGCGAGCTGCCAGTGTTGCCAGTGTCGTAAAGTCAATCCCTTAATATGAAAATAGCTCTTATCACTTTTTGGTTATTCTTGAGAAATCTTAAGAAAGTAATATAAAAAATATTTTATAATGTCTCTAAGTGATGAATATTTACATTTTTATAATATAAAATTTTCAATTTCTTATTTTTCATAGCAAATCTATTATCACTGTTGAATCGAATTTAAAGCTTTTCTTTCTGTTTCTACTTAATACAAAGATTTTTTTAAATTTGTATACATGTATACATTTTAGTACTAAATAAAACTTGTTAGGAATCAAATATAAACTGACGTACAAGGCGTTGTTGTAGTTCCAAAAACAACCATGTTTCCGTATGTTTTGGCACAGAAATCAGATTTTTAATTTACTGCATTGTAACCCTTGAAACGAAACCAAAACACGCTTGCGGCCCGAGTAAAAAAGGTTGAATACATCTGGGTGCTTCACTAAAGGTCCACATACTCCTTTATTTATTAGTAGCGTTCCTTGGTTTTTTAAACTCAATTTTATGCTAATGCGTCAGATGAATTGAGAAAGTGGTTATTATAGCAGGAATGATGTATAGAGCTGCAACGGCTCCATTCGTTTTCTAGCGTATTATGTAGATTTATATTATTCATTATAATCTCGTGTTGACCGTGTATAAATATGCATAAAATATGCACTTACTTACATAATAGTATGCATTGATGATTTTAAGACTATTTAGGGAAGTACAATAATGACGTCACAGACGGCGGTGGAAAATTGCAATGAATATACATATACAGACGTCTAATTTTTACAATGAAGAGGTCATTAGAATATATAAAAGCATGAAGGATGCTTACAAAACAAAATAATATTAAAATATACAGCACGAATGCTACAGCTTTCAAGTTAAAAAAATGTGCTTATTTTTAATTATCTATTATTTCCATTTTGCAAGAAATATCAAGTGTATACAGCTATTTATAGATAGAAAATCTCTTTATTTAATATTGAGTGTGCTACAATATTAAGTAGTTGATTGGTATTATTATAAAATATTATTCAGGAAAGAGAAAGAATTTATTAACAGCAACGCGTTTCAATCAAGACTTTAATTGATTTAAATCCTGACTGTTCTTTTTTAAATGATTATTATTTCCACTATAGATTATTTCTACAGTATTATTTTTAATTAAATTATATTTCAGATATTTAACATATATTTTTAGTAGTATTTTCACAATATATTTTATGATCATAACGAGTGAAGGAAACCCGTGTTTTTATTATTTAAAATATAATGCCTATCTACCAATAAGTAACCGTTAATACCTTAAAAGTAATTAAATTATACTTTTTCTGAGTATGACGCTCAAACGATCAAATGGCTATTAATTTTAATTGACAATTTAAATTCATTCATTTGAAAATCTCAATGGTGATTCAGTTCTATTTATTTAGTATATTTCAAAGTAAAATTTAGTTTCTGTTCATTTTTAAATAAATCATAGTATTCAGTCTAAGTGGGACAATATTCTGTGAAATCATGAATTGGATATAAAAGAATAAAATATAACCCATTATTCAAGGATGTCACGTGCTCGAATTTGTTTTTGTTCTACTGAAAAATGATCGATTTCAAAATACTGCAATGTACTTCTTGGTTTGTAATTTAAACGATATTTTAAGTTTAAATAAATTGAAATGCTATCATTCTCATTATACTTATATATATATTATACTATCATTATGATCGCAAATCGCAAGCCAATGTAGAAAAAAATTAATTGAGATAAAGCTTTCAAGAAGCGATTCTGTGGCACGTTCATGTTACCTTATCAATTTTATTAGCGCCAAAGCGCTCTCTAGACGGCAAGATGATTGTACAGCGAATACAGTAAATAAACTAGATCGCAAAATCGAATCATCGAATAGGGATAGAAAAGTATTTAAACGTATCCGTAAAAAGAAAAGAGATATAAGATAATCTCTTATATCAATTCGTGACAAAAATGTATTATAGTTTCTTGCAAACAAAAGAAGTTACATCATAAAACCTAGGTTTTTTTACATATTTTATTACTTGAAAATCCTATTCGTAGAGTACAAGAGTATTTCTCATTTTTTCATGTGTATCTTTCGCTCAGTTGGTGGGAATTTGTATAAAATATTTAAATTGAAAACTTAACTCATTCTCTGGTGAGCCGTTTCAAAGATATTCCAACACCTAGACTTTAAAAAATTATTGAATAATATTAGTTTGAAACAATCTTATTGAGTTTGTCAGGACAAATCAAGTAATGCATTGACTCAAAAATTAGCGAGTACAAGAAGGTTTTTACCACTGTTAATTCATATATTTTTGGGTATTAACTATCAACTCAGTAAAATCAGCCGTCTCAACTGTTGAGACGTTAGCAGTCAAAGGGTTAAATTATGAATTAAAAATATATTATAACAAAAGCAAAGTAAAATTTACACACTTGTTTGCTGGACACGTTGACTAACGTTTAGAAAGATAAATTATATTAGTTATTGCTTTCAGTGGGTTAGACTTTGATATTTCGTAATATTATGTTTTTCGTTGTATAGATTCGATTATATGAAAAACATTATCTATCTTAAAAAATACTCAAGATCGATACTTTTTCAAGATACATTACTTTTTCAATCAATTATATTTTAATATAAAAATACCAACTGAATACTATGTAATGTTCAACTAATAAATAAACTATCATGCTAAAATAGGTGGGATTGAATGAGTTCAAAATTAAAGGAGAGGAAGATTTAGATTGATTTAAAAAAAAAAACAATTTATAGATTTTATCAATTGAACGAATACAAGTAAAACATATCTAATATTCAATTATGATGCTAACTTATAAACATTCAATACCACAAAACAGTAAACGATAGCTTTGAAAGTTGTATATGTGTATATATATACAATATATGAATGTTATTTTAAAACTTTAGATGAAAATAAACAAACAATATAATTTTCATATGATTTATAACAAAGTATGAAATTCAATACTAACATCTTTGCTTTTATTGATTGAATTGGCATTCACTTGGTAGAACTCCATTATAACATAATTTTCAAAATTCTAAATGAAACAAATTTAGTGTCATTGTGTTAAAGTAACAAGCTAGGCCGTTGGAACAGGAGAGAGGATGTGTTGTGTGCCTTTTCTGCACAGCTATATATAGATAAGCAAATGTTAGTTTAAGCATAGTTCTGACGATGGCGTGAGCCGAAATAGCTATCAACTATATTTGTTAAAAATAATTTTGTAGAACTAAAATACATTGCTATTTTTTCACCGTGTTATCTTTGCTTTTATTAAGATAGTGTTATATTTGAAAGCTTCATTAATTAGCAACTTTGGTATAACACTTGTTATAGTGTTTCAGAAGCATTTTTCGGAGAAATTTGTATTAGGTTTTTTGAAAAATAAGTCATATCGAAGGTATTGATTGCGATGCCTTAGCTTTTCAGCAAACAAGGAGTAGAGATAGACGCATATGAAATATTATATATTAAGGAAAGGGGAATCTTACATTATATTTAAAAATAAACGATTACCTTAAGTAAGCTTTTTCATATGGAATAATTCTGGGCAATTCATAGTTTCAAATTTGTATTAGTTTTTTTTACGTGAATGTTGTCTCAATATGACAGATGACCAACTTTTTATTAATCTTTTTTTTATCTCTCTCGCTCACAGATATTTAATTAAAATAAACGACGAGTACCCCTTCTTTTCTCTTTTACTAACACGCTTATTTTCCTGATGTTGAGATGTGTAAATCAAGTCCTGAAATTTGGATATTAATTAGTTAACGATTAACATATTTATGTATGAAATGCTTCTCATAGAAACGGAAAACAAATTATGCACCAAGTGCAACAACAAAGTAATTCGTTTGAGTAACTAAAATGTTAAATAGAAAAAAAAATACTAAAATAATTATTTTGAATCAAAATTCTAAAAACATTTTATATTTACATATATATCCATTTTACAAACCGCAAGATCATACGACGTGTTTAACGATAGTTTTATTATCACGCGATTTGCCTTTTTTTAATTCAAATTTTATATTCAATTCCTGCAATGTTTTCGAAAAATAAATTACAAAATGTTTTTGTATTTGTTTAACAATCTAAATGGTGAAGCGTGAATGTGTACATATGTGATATCGCAAAAATATTCACCGAAACAATTTGGTATAAATTCCAAACTGACACAAAACAATTGAAATGTTTACTGCAGCACAAATTGTAAAAAAGTTTCGATTCTGTTATTTATTCAGGAGTGAGTTGTTTTCTATTTAGACACTGAATAAAGACTAAAATACTGGAAACATATTTGTATTATAAGAATGAAGAAATGGATTCAATTCTTTATACACATTTAATTCGAAAAAAATGCTGAACAGTTTGTGTCTTGTCAACATATTCAAATTTTTCGACATGATAAAACCTTAAACTCATAATAAACTCACTCACTTAAACTCACGATTCTTCTATGATAACTTCAAAATAGTAGAAATAGTAGAAGCTAGAAATCAATAGACACCAATTATCACAAAGGATTCTTAACGACCAAACTAACATAATAGCATCGCCACTTGTCCAGCCGTTGCACAAAGGGGTGGTCTGATTTACTTCCAGAAGGATCACTTCCGTCCCACATATAATCTTATTGTCATATACACCTATTGTTTCATTTAGAATTTTGAAAATTTAGTGCCAGTGTGTTAAAGTAACAAGCTAGACCGTTGGAACAGGAGAGAGGATATGTTGTGTACCTTTTCTACACAGCTATATATAGATAAGCAAATGTTAGTTTAAGCATAGTTCTGACGATGGCGTGAGCCGAAATAGCTATCAACTATATTTGTTAAAAATAATTTTGTAGAACTAAAATACATTGCTATTTTTTCACCGTGTTAAATATATATATACTGATAAAAACTCTTTTATTGTTTCATTTCATTATTCCTTTAATATCGTTCTTTTTACGTTCCCAATGATACTCAACGTTGTACCCACCACCACCCAATCCAACTGCACGTGCTGATCTCATGTGCTTTTTTGTCGCAATCAAAAGTCGAAACAATAGTATAACAAAGTTGAAAAAAATATATTAAAAATTAATCGACACAAAGCAACCGCCAAGTCGACCGAATATGCAAAAAAAAAAATATCGATACTTCTAAAGCAATTCGATTTTCGTGATAACTCATTCGAATTTCACAAATTTTCAACAAAATAGAAAAATATGTTTACTTCATAATAAAATTACACATAAAAAGTCTACATTAAACAATTTCATTTTTTTATATGCAGCGGAATGTAAATAAGTCTCAAAAGTAATATTTATAAAAGTTAAATAATAAATATTGATTAAATCGTCAAATCAGTGTTTGCAGTTTGAAAAATGTTTATAAATACAATTCAATTTCAAATGATAGATTAGATAACGCAATTCGAAACTAACATCACCCTCCTTGCTTAATTATCCACAGACCTCTTTCTCACTTATAAACAAAGCCATTGTCTAACCTTTAATAATTATAATTTGTGGTACCTATTGAATAAGAAAGATTTTTATTTACCTTTAAAACAAATTGCCAAAAAATTTGATGCGAAATGTAAAATACGACAGCGTTCATTCTTATACAATGAGATAAAAAAAACACTTTCACAATATATGACTCTTAAATAAGTATCAGCGACATTTCGGCGCCTGTATGATAGTTGTGGAGATATAATAATAGGAGAAACATTGCCCGATTACATTGGTTTTGCAATACAGAAATCTCATCGAAATATGCACTTTCAATATCCTAAATAATTCCCTGCAGGAAATGAAATATTGAATTCGATTTGTATTGAGTTTTTATTACATTTCGATTAGAAATAAAATACCGTTTCGAATTGCGTATTTAAAACGATGACTTAAAACATTATCATAACGACAATTCGCCGTATTCCTTATATAAAAGAAATTATTATCAAATAAAAAAAGAAAAATGAAAACTGGTTAAATTTTAGCGTAAATTCAGTCTATAAAATATGCTATAATGTATTCATCGCTCGCCGTAGCCGAGTGGGCTTACTTTATACCCGGTTGCTAGATAAATGATTTAAGTGCATTAATTCATGTCGAATATATTGATTTTGTAATCGATTTACGGATTTGCAATGAGTCGGTGATGTATTCATCTTGTTACAGTTAAACATGTTAAGCAATATTAATTCACTTCCTGCCAAATAATACATAACACTGTTGGTTATATTTTTAAGCTCAACAATTTTCCTGGTTCATAATTTTAAATTAAGGGTTGGGTGATTGAGATTCAATATTATATTTCTGATTACCGATCATAACGAGCCAGTAATCAGACCAGTATTTTAAGGTGAAAAAACTCCGATTGTTTTGTTAGAATTGGAATCATTGTTTAAATAAGAAATAAATAAGCTTGCGATACATTTTTCTGTATATGCTCTTCAAAATACGTGCTACATTAAGAATACGTCGACTTGGATAAAAATTCAATCAATTTTAATTTATGATATCGACTGAAGGTGCTTGATGGAATTTCAATATCAAATTTGAATTGTTACAACTTTGTACGATTCCGCATGTTTTGTCACTAACGATCCGGGTTTCGCTTTTCGGCATCTTCATGCATTCTATCGCACGGATGCAACAAAACTTGTTCCAGATGTTGAAAAAGGTGTAAGAATTCATATTTAATCAATTTTAATTTTTACGTCAAAAAAATATTTTCTCTCAAATTGAATACGGTTTATAATTTAAGGGTTTAGGAAAAATTATCATGTACAAAGATTTAAATAAAAGAGGAAAAATGCTGTATTAAATACTAGTTATAAAAATGTAAGATACGTTATACAGTGTTTCATTTTAAAACGGCAATTGACTCGAAGTGTTCGATTCGCACCTAAGTGATTTATTCCAGTACCTGCATAGACACCGTCGCTCAATAATCTGACCGACCTAATCCGATTATATTAAGTCCTGACCTGCAATGGGATAAAAAAAACTTTGACCAATAGTAACAGTTTAACAATAATCAGGACGTAGATAAATATTTTATAAATGATTGGCCTTATTTTAAATTACCTCGGCTGTTGCATGCTAGCCTATATATGCAAGCCTTTAAAAATAATAAATTTACTGACGGCGGTTCAGTTAATTAATGTATTCAAACAAGTGGCGATCAACCAGTCAAGCCTAATAACACTCAAATATATTACTTGTTACTTATTATATTTCGGTTAATACTCCGAAAGGTCGCCAATTTGCAATCCTACATAGTTATATATGAAGTGTTTAAATTGTTATATAGTTATTCATTTTAAAGTTGTAGTTAGTAAATATTTTATAAGTATGAATTTTTAAATCTTTTTATCTAAACGATACAATAATAATTTAAAAATATTTTTATAAGTATTGATTAAAACACAATTAGTTTCCCTAAACCAATTAATATGCACCTATCCGTAGATTTACACAGTACTTGTTTTACACGTTTTCGCTTTGACATAGATTGAAAAAGAATTTGAACCAGTTACATTGACAGCTAAATTCATCCAAGAAAGACTAGAATTGGGAAGAAAATTAGGTAATCATTTTGTACAAAATGATTCAAATGTTGAACGGGTCCTTCGATTCCAACGTGGTACTAATCAATGCTTGGCTCAATATAATGATATCTATAAAGATCTAACAAGAAATTCGAAGCAAATGTTAATAACGGATTTTATTACAAAATCTCCTCGAGGTATAGATGTTTCAAATCAGACATGAGCTAAGTGTTACCATTCACTAAATAAGCACTAGTTGAAAAAAAAAACTTTAGATGGCGGACCCTTTACTTCAAACATCCATTTGGCAAATAATTTCGAGTGATGAAATTGACTTTGAACCAGTCATGAAGGAGAGATTGACAGTAATTTGTGAAAGTGATGAATGATAAAAACTCCACCAACCGTTGCAAATATTTTTTTTATTAATCTTTTGGATTTCATGTTTTTGATCCTCTATATATGCTTTATGCGTATTTAATTAATAAAAGAATATTTTTATTTATACTTTTTAATAATTTTGTTTATTAATATTTATGTATAGTATTTTAGAAAACAACCAAACTATGCGTTTTTGTGTACTTTTCGATTTACATTATAATATATACAATTTCGATTTACACGATTTTCTCAAGAACCTATCCACCGTGTAAATCGAGGGATAGGTGTCCAATTATAATTAAAAAATATTTTTATAAATACTGATTACAACACAATAGGTTTCCCTAAATCAATCAATATACAGCCATCTCTGTATATTAACTGTGTTTTATGAAGCCCTCATTATAAATTACGATGACACATAATCGAATAATTACGGCAAACTAACGATGTCATCCAATGAAGATATAAATATCGACTCCGTACTATCGTTCCTAAGTTCAAAAAAAAAAACATTCGAGTTGAATCTGGTGACTGTAAAATTGTTAATTGTTTCAGTTTTTCATTCGCAATGCAGAGATGATTTTTGTGCAAAAGCTGTTGAAAAAGTGTGGAGAGATTGTAAAAATATAATATTGCATAGATAAAGTGAGTGATGCCAAGGTCAAGCAGCTTGTCCTGACAAAAGCGCCCGACGGGTAAAATAATTTATTTATTTTGCGTCGGGTTTATCATCTATCTCAGCGTAGATTATTAAAAGTTTATCAAAGGATACTTGAAGACCGACTAAAATAGCAGTATCTATACAAGTACTCAATAGTAGTCATTAAATAATAAAGAAGTGACCGTAATAAATCACTAACGGGCGTTAAATCGTCTATCTATCTGATAGAGTCGTTATTATCGTTGTTTTCTCATTCTCATTAATCTATGAAAATTTATAACTCTTTGACATTTCAATGTTGTTGATTTTGTAATCCCAAAAAGATGGAAATAAATAATATAAATTAGTTTATAGTTCATACATCTCGTAGCTCGAGCTTTTCTTAAAAAAAAAAAATATTAGCGAAGCCAACCCAATGCCCACAAGTATACTTATCTGACATGGAATATTTATCTTCCAGTTGTTATGATACTAATTACAAATAAACAATAATAAAAATGTCACAAATAAATAAATATAATCGTCAATTTCAAAAAAATCCAATCACCAATAACCTTCCCTTAACGATTTCGGTATGTAACATATATTAAAAAATAAAATATTCAATTGATTATTTTTAATATATATAACAAGTTAATTATTATCAGGTATACAATATTATAAATAAAGTAATGTAAATTTATTATATGTAAGTATTTGCCTAAGTATCCTTATTTTGTATTTTATATTCTATCAATTGACAATCCTCAATGACAAATTCGTATTTTGTGTATGCAAAAGTATAAGTTTTTTTCTCGCACATGATGGGTAAAATACACGGAAGATGCAACGAATAAAAAGAAAGTTTATCGAAGAAAAATATTGAGACATGGATATAAGAATGTATTTACATAAAAAAATCGGAATTCGTGGGCTATAATCTAATTTACTAAAGATAAGGTAATAAAGTTCAAGAGAAGTTCAACTTCGTAGATATTAAAATATCATTATCTAAAACAGCGATTGCCAAACCATCGTTCGCGAGCTAACGGTAGCTTCTGATACTTAAAACAACCTTGATGAAGCATCAAAGGTATAGATAATATTTGAAGCCCATATTAATCATATTTGACAGTATTTTTAAAACAAGAATATATTACGAAAAAACAAAATTTTAAATAGACACATTATTAAATATCAAAATTATATATAATAATTATAGACAGTGTGCGTGGTCGTAAATGAATAATTAGTCAAACAAAGCCTTGTGTTGTAATGTAAAGCTCTCATATGAGCTTTACAAGAATTAGTAACATATAATCATATTTCTATTTCAACGAGAAACATACAGAAGACATTTTATATTTAACTACTTTAAAAGCAAGAGTGACCTTTCTGTATTCAGAAGCGTTAATAGCAAATTCCTTTAGTTCATTTATCTATATAATATAATACATTCGCTATGCATTTACATTTAAAAAGAAACAGTTTAACGGAATCTTGTAAAATTTTACAAAAGAGATGCTTGTCTGAAGCTTTAAGCTTTATTCAATGTTACAAAATGAAATATTAGTTGAAAAAATAACAGGGACATATTGTATTAATCATTTATAATAAAAAAATATCATGATCAATTGAATCGTTTTCGTGCTCTAACAAGCTTGAATTTATTTAATAAGTAAGGGATTTAATATAAACTATACTATAATACCGTTTTTCGCAATAGAAAAAACTTTCAGTATTTCCTTTGCGATTAAAACGAGATGTACATATTGGTTCAAATCAAATATTGACAGCCGCTGTGCGGTTCGTGTTAAAAACTTTCGAATTTTTATGTTTACAGCGCTTCTATTGACTGTGGAAAAATCGCATGAATATCGTGAATATTGCCGAAGAAAGAATAATTTGAATTTATTTATATCTATTTTGAAAATTAAAAAAACTATTGTTATTTTTGTGGGATCCAGGCTGTATTTTTTTAAATATATTAATTATCGTGATTCCCAGTTCAAATTAGTTCGTATGCGATGGAACAAATATTGTAAAATAGTATTATTAAATTATGCTGTAGTATGCAAGTTAAAACTATTTAAGGAGGAAATATTTGAATCATTTCAATATTTGTCGTTTTATTAATGATTTTTTCATTTCAATTAACCAATAATGGTTATTGCACATATTTATACAATTCCTCTTAATCAAAACCATAAAAACGTTCTGCTTGATATTTTCATGAGTAGTATAATACTCAGAACGCTAAAAGAGATAATGTAATTTTTGATAATGTATCTTATAACGTAAAATTCTATGAATATATTATAATTTGAAGCTCTGTATCATGATTTCTTACATTTTTCTTCTTTAGAGGAGGTGTTGGTGGTTCTATATACTCGGACGATAAAATGTCATTATCACTCAGTTTAATTATTAACCTATAATTTAGAATGTTCTTTCAAAAAATGCATTTGCACAATTTTAAAACCTTATGTTTAATAATTGTACGGTGTTAACTGCCACTTCTTGGTGTAAAGGCATTATATTTTAATAACAAAACACAAAGTATCATAAAATTTTCACAATTTTACACTATCAAGATAACTATCTATGAGCGAAACTGATAATAATGAATAATATACGATTGTGAAAATAGTATTCAAAAATATTTTTCTTTTATTATACAAATATATAAATATTATACACCAAATATGCCTTCGAGATATGTCCGTCTAATCGGTTGATATTAAATTCGCTACCCTTTGTCCATGTACAAAAATATTTGATTAGTTGCGGGAAAGAATTTCAAAATATCGTACTCATTAAAAAATTTGATCCGAACACATAATTTGTAGAATTACTATTTTGAAATAGTTTTTTGCATTGTAGTTTATCCCCCAATTAATTTATTAAGGTTTTTTTTTTGTTTCAAAAAGTACGCTATAATACACGTATAAAAAGCATACTTCAAAAATAATATCAATCGAATAAAATAAATTATGATATCGACTGAAGGAGCTTGATGGAATTTCAATATCAAATTTGAATTGTTACAATTTTGTACGATTCCACATGTTTTGTCATTGTTGCATCCGTGTGATGGAATGCTTGAAGATACCGAAGGGCGAAACCCGGGTCGAATAAAATAATTTAAATACTGATGACAATTCGAATTCGTTTTTCCGAAGATTCCGTTTACATTGTTTTTTTTTTGCTATTTGATAAATTACGTGTAGGTTTTGAGAGATACTAGAAAAATAATACTGAAAATACAGTTCTAAAAATCAATGCATCATAAGTAGGTTTATTTTAATCTGTAATATGATTAAGGGTGTGTATACATTAGAAATTTTAATTGTAAAGGAAAAATATGGAAAATCGCTCAGGGCTACTACGGTCAGATGAAGCAGTAAAACAAGTCGACCAGATTACATCATCTCACGGCGGTGCTCTATGGAAAGAGAAATATAAACTCATACAAACTATTTTGTATTCCTTTATAACTTTCACAACTCTTTAGTAAGTACATCAAACCTTTATTATAATTACATCACTTAATAATGGTGGTAAGTAGAACGCTGTGTGTACTAACATATTATTAAAAGTATATTTAAAAAAATAAAAAAATTGAAAAATCCAAAATTGTTTTCTGTTTAATAATATCACATTTAAAAGACTGACGATTCTACGATTTCCGTTTTCATTTAATGTTTTATCATTATTTGTAAAACAGACTATGCGAAAATAGTTTTTCTGGCTTTTTGTTTTTCATTTGGGAGATAAGGTTGCTTGCTAATAAAGTTATAGAAAATAGCTTATATATTGGATTTAGTTTGAGTAATGATTTGCATTGTACATTTAGTTCAATATTATAAGCTAACAAATATGTGAATTAACTGACTTCCATTGTCTACAAATTACCCTCTTCTATAATATGCATAGCATCAAGGTGGGCGAAGAAACGTTTCTAAACAATTTTTGTTATGAACTAAAGGAAACAGAATAATCCTTTGTAGCTGTTTATTCTTAAGGCATTTATTTTGAATATCTTATTTCCTGTAATGCCTTATTCACTCCAGGGACGGGAACAGGCATATTCCACAAACATTGACGTAACCAAAAAGGGGGGTATTTATAGAGAAAAATAAACAATATTACGGATACGCAAAGTAGTGTCGAATCAATTTTCTGATAAACCTAATCAAGGGTTACTGTATGCCGTCAAGCTAAAATGAAAAGCTCCTGGCTGCAATTTTATTATTTTATATACGACTCAAAGTAATCATAAATTCAGAGCACATCTGTTCTTGATAATAATGTATCATTAATATTTTAATATTTCATTGCAAAGATGGTTAGAGTTTAAAAATATACACCTTTATATCGTCTCCATCAGTGGAGTTTAAGAATGATGATTATAAATAAGTATTGGGTAATGTGAGGTTTGATCTCTAGGCCAACGGTGTTGAATGTAAGAATAAAGCGCAAACTTAATCTAGGCTTTTCGTGAGAGCCAAAACGCAATTTTAAAAATGTCTAGCAAAAACAGCGTTGGTTTTACGCAAATTTTATGTGAATATATAATATAAAACCGTAAATTTTGCATATAATTACTACTTTTAAGACGAATATTTTGACAAAACTACGATAACAACTCACGTCGGCGTTGTAACATGCGAATGTCAGGCTACTCAATAAACTGAAATTATAGCATTTAATTTTATTTTAATCTTACTACTTCAACAATTAAGTTGAATCAGTTTAATTTACTCCCGTGTGAAATGGAAATGCAATGTAATGCGAGCTTGATAGATTTTTTAATTAAATAATATCCCAGCCTGTAGATATGATTGGATGAAGAAGATAGTTTACTATAACATAATATTGTTTCAATTTATTCGAGTAAATATTTGAAAGAACATATCTATAAACTATAGCTAGCCGATAACCCGAACGAATAAATGTAAATATTGTAGCAACGAATCACAGTAAAACGTTCGTTCGTGCATTTTCAGAAATATAGATAAGCAGAAAATTCCATATTTCAATTAAAACATTATTCGTGGAATCGGTCATTGAAAATTTTCAACATGTGGATTGGCGAATTTCATACCGTAATAATTATAATATAACATTGCATCTGAATTGAATTTCAAAATAAATACAGCTTTCTGTTTAAATAAAACTTGTGACGCATTATGCAAGCAGTCCATCCCAGCGTTCGCGAGCTTTTTGAAGCTCAATTTTTGATTTTATCAGACCAATAATATATATTTTTTAAGCTGTACCAAAAAAATTATACAACAACTATCACAAAAGTACGATATATATCAATTTTGAGATAAAGTTATCTCTGCTGTTAGGTTGGCTCAGATGTTAATGGAATAATTTCGTAGAACATCATTTTATTTTCTCACTGGAATAGGTTGATGATCGTCTAATCATTCATTCATATAACCAGTAAATTGACGTGTTGTTAAGTTTAGTAAATGGAAGACATAAGAGCTGTTGTTTTTCCACGAACTCCACATTAAATTTACTTACAATTTTGGGTGTTTGATCCATTCCGTATATGTTCCATATCCGAAAATCCTACCATTCCCATTTGGATGCAAAAAGTAATTATTTAAAAAAATACGTTCATTTTAAATTTAGCAATCATAAGAGGATGCTATATGCTATGTCATTTGGTAGATTTAATTATTTCATATGTAATGTCATAATTATTATATAAAAAAAAGGATACTTAAGTGTTATATGACTGCGTCAATACTTTTAACTTTTTAGGTATTGAATTGACTTTATTAATTATATTTCATTACAAATTTACAAAATGTTCTCCATTCACAATTTTTCATCTGTTAGCCATTGCGTATAATTGTTAATAAATTAAAAAATATTCACAACTTTCGAACAAAGTACACATTGAAATAAAATGTTAAATGAATTCAATGTTTTCTTTTGAAAAAAGTTTTTTTTCTATAAAAAAAGGATTGAAAGAATAAAGTTTTGAGGAAAGGTTCCATAAAAAACTCAAATTAATGTCGACTGAAAGACGTGCCGTTTTTGAGGTGATTTCTTCAAATTCATGTTCAGGAATCATATAATAAATTTTATTAGACCATAAAAATATGTCCGATAAAAAAAAACTAATATTAGTACAGATTTAAGAGTTTTTGAAATTTATTTGCTTATTTATTGATTGAATTTGCATTCACTTGGTAGAACTCCATTATTACACAGTGAAAAATATGTTGCTTCCCTTCCGTCCCACATGTTAACTTATTGTCATAGCCACCTATTTTTTCATTTAGAATTTTTGAAAATTTAGTGTTATTGTGTGAAAGTAACAAGCTAGGCCGTTGGAACAGGAGAGAGGATGTGTTGTGTGCCTTTTCTGCACAGCTATATATAGATAAGCGAATGTTAGTTTAAGCATAGTTCTGACGATGGGTGAGCCGAAATAGCTATCAACTACAATATATATTTTTAAAAATAATTTTGTAGAACTAAAATACATTGCCATTTTTTTCACCGTCTTTTATTAATCTGATCAAATATCAAATAAAATCATTACAGACATATAATTTCCATATATTTCAATATATTATGGACCTTAAATTAAATTAGAATTTATATTTACTGAAAATAAGCTCGGAGTTTGTTTTATGGTTTTGATGTATAGATCGGAATTTCAGATAATGAAGAGCACCGCTAATAAAACAACGGTTCCTGTTTATATCTCAGACGTCGAGAGAAAACAGAGTGGGAAAGAAATTTTTAATTGTCCTCTTCGCTCCATTATAACGCTGTCGTTGAGTCACTGAAACATAAGAAAGACACCGGTCGGACTGTGGCACAGATGTCAAGGGTTTGGTCAGTCAACACCATGATGTCAATCACAAGCGTGTTGCGTGAGATACGCGGGTGATCATAGCGCGCTAGTGTACATAGACAAAGAAAAACGGCCCAGCAAAATGCGCTAATTGCAATGGCCTCACCTAGTAAACTACCGTCGTTACTCACAATATCCGGACAACAGTCAGAATCATAGACTGCTTTGCGCGCGACAATAAATAACTAAGACCAATGGTATTTGTCAATATGTTTGTAAGCTCAAAGCGGCTAAGAAGACCCCTGTCACCAACCTAAATAAACCGAATTTGATTCTCCGCACCCGCCCAAGACGGACGAAAATACTCTTTTTGACCATAAATTCATGCTCGAGGAATGGCGTACAATTTTAACTAAGAGAAACAGTTTTTTTCAAAAATTTTGAGCCTAAATAGCGTTTGTCAATGCCGATGATGTCCAGTAAAATCCAACCGGCATCATTCAAAATTCTCCATTTGTGTAGGCACCTTAAAGCACGATGTGATTGACGTGTTATCGAGATATGAAATCAAAATCCTTCTTGTGAATGAGCCTTTACTTAAGCCTTCACATCGTCTGAATAATTAAAAGCAAAGCCGAAAAAGTGCAGCAGTTATGTTTTCAAAAGGTTTCATTAGAAGTTTTGATTGCATTCGTATGCACAATATAAAAATCAAGTGGTTCAATACTGTCAAGTATCTTGGACTCACTTTAGACAGTAGATGTTTTAAAAACGTCAATATTATGGTGGAAAATCTAGACTTAATTTTATGCTCAGTGCGAAGAGAAAGCTGCTCCTCCATTAATTAATAAACTAGTTATGAGTTAAAAATACGAACTTCCTTCTGGGTACCCCTAATATAATATAATACGTGTGGTATCCACGTCAACCGGATACACTGTAGGATGCTCAGATCTGCAACAACTAACGTCTGTCAGCAACGATATAAAAAAGTATACAACGAATTAACCAATTCAAAAAGATCAATAATGCTAACGCTTCACAGACCTCAACACTCTTTCAATTTAGCATCCAAAAAAAATGGATCGGAAAAGATTTGTTTTAGGATTTGAAAAATGTTTTTATTTTTATTCGATTGGTAAGCTATCTGAAATTAAGTTCACGTTGATTTTACTACCCGAAATGTGTTGCAAATCTTCCGGAGGATTTCGGCTGAAGTCGTGTTTATATGGTAAAATTAAGGTTTTTGTTTTGATACCTTCATAAAATCGATCTCGCCGTTTTCCTGGAGAATAAATTTGACGAGTATATAAATATCTTAAATAAAATAACATTTGGTTTACCATAGCGATAAGGATTTTTAAGCAACGTTTAAATTAGTTATATAAAATGAAAAAAGTAAACCGTTTTATTTCACTGCAGTTAAATAAATGCGTGCCTCCAACGAGAAAACTTCACACTATCTTGTTCAAATGATGATTATAAAAATGTGCATAAAGGATTAATACGAAACAATATTTTAAATTGTTATTTTTAATACTAAGTATTAACTTAAAAAAAGGAAAAAAAACATAGACAATATGAAAATAACTTTAACATTATTTTCAAGATCCAAACTATGATATAAGTTGAGATATAGTATGTACGCATGCTTTGTATTTCAAATACATAATTTACGATTTTTTATACAAACATGGTATAAAAGTGCACAATTGATAATAAAAAGTTTAGACATACGATATAATAAATATTTCTCTTTGCAAAAACCCACATCAAAGAAGAGTTGCCAATAAAGGAGCGCCCATGACCAACCGTGATTTGTTGCATTTTGTGAAGTAAACTTAAGTCCACGAAAGATAAACGATATTTATAAATATATATGTGATGTCTGTAAATTTCTCCCAATCATTCGATCTAGCCGATTGAGATCAGCGAAAAATCCGCGGCGTTTCGATAGCGATTAGTTAATTACCAGCATTATCCCAACTCTCGAACAGTGACTAACACGTAGTTCTCATAGCAAGATTTTAAGTCACCTCTTAGAAGGCAATCAACTCAATCGTATTAAAATTTAGAACCGAAGAGGAATTGATTTTATAAAAAAACTAACAAGTTCCAGTCATATGTTGCAATCCTACTCAAACAAAGTGAAATACTAAGACTGCACTACTCGCTACAATCATATAACAAAATGATATTAAAAATTCATAACCTCAAAGTGTGACAGTTTTTCAAAGGTGGTACTTATTTAAAACATCAATAGTTCTTGATTAGATTTAAAGTAATCGATTTGGGTGAGTACTTAAAAAAAAGATCATTCAGTGAAAAGTTATTCCAAAACCAAATTTAGTTTATGAAAAATTAACCATATGCAAAATATCATTTTCAAAGCTTGACATTGTTGACAGTTTTATAAGAGTTTTTGTAATGATCAAAAACTTTTCAGATGTGTTGTTATATGGTTGTAGTAATTCAGAAACCTTCGCGAGGGTGCAATGAAGATATTTTGAAAGTTTCAAACATTTCCTATACTTAATATAGCAATACATAAAGAACATACAAACAAACATTCATTTTTATATGCACCGGTGAATATTTTATTGTTTGAAAAACGTTGTACATCACTGCTCTCCTGAAATAGTATAAATGGAAGGAAGCAAAATCATTTTCTACGCACGAGAAAATAGAAAAGGACATTTTTATGGCATACCAATGGCTGAAATGCAATTTTATTTCTCAAGAATTTTATGAAAATTTACTATTTTTTATTGCGGAGGATGTAACAACAATAAATCTGTAAAAAAATGTGGTAAAATCATATGACTATATCTGCCTACGGAATATTGCAAACTGTTTTATTTAATACTACTTTCCACTCCAACTCCAGCAATCAAAGACATCATAAATTCCCATACTCAAAGATCTTAAATGTAATATTGAAAAGAAACAAAAAAAAAAAAAAAATATTGACCTTGCCGGGATTTGAACCCAAACCATCCAATAACTAGGATATACTCTTACATCAGATCCTGAGAAAAATGAAAGCAAAATTAAAAAAATTATAAAATATATTTCATTGATGTTTTTAAAACTATCAATCAAGTTTAAGCCAATAGTAGACAAAGCAAATAGCTGAATAGAAGTGATCAACAAGTTTATTTCGTTTTCGTTATAATCGTGAAATTTTCGCGAATCATTTAATAACCACACATAACTGAGTTAGTATTAAGAAAATCTTAATATTTTAAAAGCATAAATACTGTTAAGTGTAAATAAATAGATGCTCGTGGATAATAAATGCGTATGCTACAGACCTGTGCGTTATACTTTGATGATGGAATCGGAAATAAAAAAACATTATTTTTAAATGAATTCGTAGACGAAAAATATTAAATAGCAAAACTAGTGCTTATTTATGGTGATACATAATGTTTAAATGATTATGTGTGATTAATATTTTTAATTGATCGCAACATTCTGGATGGCAATAGAGTTGTCACCATTAAAAACGTATTTAATTTCCTTTAATGTTCCTTCATAGTACAACAGTAAAAATCTGGAATATAAAAATATTACAAACAAAAAAAATGCTCCTGTTTGCTATCATATGCTTCCAGGAATGCTTCAAATTGGAATAAACTATCAGATTGCATTCGAACAGAGCTTATTTCATATCATAAAATTACAGTATTTGTATTTCAATAAAACATTTTCGACGTTCAATGTTGAATGCAAAACCAAAATATAATATTAACATGATGAAATTACCTCGATATGGAAATACTTTTTGTCAATAGCGTGTGGTTATACAGCTAAATGTAAAAATTGTAGTGCGGATTTAAAAACCGGCGGAGGATCTACCAAAGAACTGCTCACGCCTCTGCTTTTAATAATCAGAATGAAAATTCTGCTTCGTCAAGCACATGTAATTTTACCAACATAACCACCAATTCACCGGATCGACTGTTGTGGAAAAAAAATTATATCATACTATTGCTTATCCCACGGTATTTGAATACGGTTGATAGTTCTGATGAAGGCGTGAGCCAAAATAACTATCAACTGTCATATATACGTCATAAATCTTGTAAAACTAAAATACATTGCTATTTTTTCACTGTGTTATAATCGAGTTCTACCTTGTAAATGCCAATTCAATCGATACGATTCGATATGTGGGGTGTAAAAAGTAAGAGCAATCCACCGCCCTGTTATTGCTGACGATAATTATAGAATGTACTCGGCAAAAATGTAAAGCGACTATTGGAAAATAGAAAATCTTGGATATATCAAAACTACCGATGGATGCTCCTGAAACAGAGAATATTTTTTTTAGCACACAAATCTTATTGTTCACTACGTGTTTAACGTAGGAAAATGATTTCAAATCGTTTTCCTCGTAGATACGATCGTGACGTTTATTTGAAAATATTAGCAAAACATTTTTACTGGTATTTCAATACAACTTTCTTCTTTCCATAATCATTCGGTAAAACGAAAATAAAAAGTGAAAAATTAAAATTAAACATAATTACGTAAATTACATAGCCGGATTATGAAAGCTGTCAGGTGTCTTTCAAACTCATTTGGCCAAACGCTCAAATAGTTTAATAGAAACCTTTTATACCGTTATTGTGTATATCAATAAATATGTTTCAGTATACCTTTGTTCACTGTTACACATTAATTTATTACAAAGTATGTATACAACGAAAGGATTAAGCCTCAAATTTAATTTAATGTAAAAGGAAGTTGTAACCTAGTGGAACGCGTAAGTCGACTTCCTTGCCATAAATGGAATGCGGCTAATAGTATATACTAAAAAAATATTAAGAAATTTGTAGAGCGAAAAACTTGTATTTTTCATCCATTTCGTTGAGTTGAATCTAACTAAAATGTTCTTTCGCTTACCGTAAGTTTACTAAGCTGATATTCTTTTCGAACTCATATTTTCGTTATTTATAAGTATCGTTCTCGATTAAAAGCAGCATTTTTCTTCAAATTGGATTATCTTAATGCATCACAAAATATTTTTCAAAATCTCTATAGTCTCTCCTTTTTTAATCAGTCCAAAAAATAAAAAAAGCATATGAATGTAAGATCATTTGAATAATAAAAATCATGACGAGTTTCACTTATTTTAAATTGAACTGTCGAATACAATCAAATGAAAAGTCTATTAACATATAGTAAATTAGTCCATTAAGAGTATGGCCTTACCAGTACGATGACGTATTGTCACCTATCTAATGCTATTTTCAGATTTTATATATTATTTTTATTATTTCTTTAAAAAATAGCATAGTAATTGTTGTTTGCTAACCACTAGCACCTTCGCTAGCGTATTCGTATATTCATACTCTCTCCAAAAAAGAGATTAACAAGCAGTTAACTAACAGCTTAATAACTTTCGTTATAATCATTATATGTGAATCGGTCAAGTAGGAAACGAATATAGTTACAAATCTATATACGCCATTTAATGGTACCTAGACCTAGAGTAATTATAATATTATAATAGCGTCAGGTGGAAAGAAGTAAAATGTTATCATTAAACAAATTATTATTTCACATCATTCAATTTATAAGTGGTATTGTATTATAAAAATAAACCTTGACCCATTTTTTTTTCTTTTTGCAAGATTCAACAAAGGGTGAATGATGTGCTTCATTGTACATTCAAATGCTAACTTCGATAATGGCAATACAGTTTGTAGGAACATTGAAAGTTCACGATGAAAGCACTCAGCATACCGTGTATTGTATTTAAGAGCTTTGTTGCACAGGTATCATATCTACCGAGATTAATTATTGTGGATTTGAATCTTGACACACTTTGATAGAACGTTATGCGTACTTGATTGCTGCTTACTTTACCATATAACATATTTGTAATATGTATGAGCTTATTCGATTATATTACACAATGAATATACAATGATTTACATTGACCGAGTTATCCTCACAAGTTCAAAATTATACAATTAAGTAAAACTTTTGATCATTTCGTTTTAATTAATGATAAAATTATTTTTATAACTATTTCAGCTTCAATTCAAAGTTAGAATTATATTCAGACGTAGCAATGCTTAGCGATGTTTATTTCTGAGAAGGGGTAGACAATATACAATCTCTCTAATCTCATTCATTAATATTTTAATTTAAAATGAAAATGTATATCGTACAAAATTTTGCTTTGTGATATTTCAAGAAAAGAAACATAAACTACACGTATTATTATTGAAATTTCAATGCATTTTATTTAACAATAAATTGACTACAACTCCTCGTTATATTTGAAAATCATCCAAAACGTCTAAAAATGTAACGTTCATATTTTATAGTGTCGGAAGCTTACTATTTAATTGTATTATATTTTAACGACATTATAAAACGTAAATTGAATGACATTCTACAATATACATTAATGGTGCTAATCTCAGTGTCTCTTAATGTCAAAAAATTTCGAAGATAATGATAGTCAAAAAAGTGTTCACGTATGAAAAGTTTTGACGAAAAAGATTTATTTTTCTGTAATGATAACATTCGATTTGTTTTGCCACTGACACAACTGAGTTGAATCGTAAAATCTTATGAGAGAGTTATCCGCTGTTTTTTTCTTAGGAGGAAGGTGTTAAAAGTGATTTAAAAATAGCCTTAAGTGCCCCTTGTGCTACTCATTGAAGATGCATAATTTATCAAATGCATGTGCCGCAAATTCTCATTATGAATTACTCCGCTGGTAAAACAGAATATATTCGTAAATTTGTAAGCAAACCGCAGGATTTCAGCAGTCGATAATAATCTCACTTGGGATAATGGATTTCATACCAAGTTCACATATTTGTATACGACACATATAGCCGTGGTCGCCTACTCGGAAATTTCAGTTCTGAGAAAATCGATTTTGAATATTTTCGTGCTATAAATTCATCAAAAAACATACTCCAGTGAATTAAACATAGTTTTAATTAAATTTTAATAAATTCTAGTGAATTGCGTAACAAAGGAGGCTTAAAAATGGCGATTTTTTTGGCGTGTTGTCTTTATACCAGAATGCCAAAAAAACTTTACTGGTCTATCGACTTCACATTTTAACTTTCGGTGCGATATAGTGTTGAGAAAAAAATTATAGAAAACTCTTCGCAAAAATTCGGAAAACAAACTTGATAAAACTTATAACACCGCAAAAAGTAGTAGCAAAGCATCGCAACGAAATATCTAGTAAATATAATACAATATCCATTTGGAACTAATAATTTCTTGACGGTGTATATTATTGTTAAGAAAATTTAAAAATGATCATTTTAAAAGCGTTTTTTCCTCAAAAAACGGTTTTGTAAACCTTTGGTCGAGATACGTTTAAGAAATATATATTGTAGAAAACGGTTCGGATAATATTAAACTAAACGTAGTAGTTTATTTTCGACATATTTGAAAACAGCCATAAACTTGTGAAGGCGAATGTTGAAAAAAAATATATTGAAATCGCTGAAATATAAAAAGGGCGGATGGAGTAGGTTGAAAAGTGGCGTAATTATGAGAAGTGGAGAGAAACGGCGAACAAAGGTACAGGAAGGGAACTCGAAAGTACATTGTAGGGGGGAAAATTCCCACCACGTTACTACGTCATCTCTGCAGCAGAAATATAACAGGTATTTAAAGAGAGAGTAAATTACATTTTATTTGAGTAATAATAAATAGTTAGTTGAATTATTTAGTTACTGACCGAATGCATTAACGGGCACGGTAATTTAAATATTATTCGAAAATACAAGGTTTTTACCGGGAAGGTTTTCTACTTTGTTACGTCGCCATATTCGTAAATTGGGTTTGATGCCTTAGAAGCCGGACATAAAACAACTACTTTGTATAAAACTACAAAAAAAAATTGTATTTGTTTGCGTTTAAAATTCAATTGACACAAGAGCAAGATAATGTCAATTTTTATTTAAATGTATACATCAGTAAACATCATAGTCAGTTTTGAGCAAAAGAAATTGCCAAACTATTTATTATGGCTATTTTTTTTACCGTGTTATAATGGAGTTCTACCAAATGAATGCCAATTCAATCAATAAATATATTTATCAGTCACCGTTGCATCTAACAAAAGTGACAGTAAGGCGCGTTATGTGCTCTGGAAAAAACATTAGCTCTTTTTCTTTTGAAAATAAACGTGGGGTTTCAGTAACTGTTAGTGGAAAATGTTATTGTTAGATGATTGATAACTTGTAGGGTAACAAATTATATAATATATTATTCAATTTTAAGTAATTTATGAATTAAGTTATGTTTATCACCGCTTATATTGTTCGAGTCAATTTAAGGATCCGACGGTATTAATAATTTATTATAAAATCCAAGTAAACTGAAGTGTAATTCAATTCGTTGAAAAAATAGCAATGTATTTTATAGTTCTACAAAATTATTTTTAACAAATATAGTTGATAGCTATTTCGGCTCACGCCATCATCAGAACTAGACGATGGCGTGAGTTATTATTGAAAATATGTTTGAAAAAACTTATTTAAATGATTTGATCAGCAACTTTAATTATTAGAATTGTTTACTACCTAGTAAACAGGAAAATTTTATGAGATTTTTAGTAAAGTGTAAATAATGATGAATATTTGGTCGATTTGCGAGTTTCTTATAAATCAGCACTACAATAAAAATCATTTTTCTTTGAGCGTCGATGTTTCTCATATAGCGGGAGATAAAAAAATGATTGCTTAACAAATAAAAACTCCACTTTGATAACTATTGAAATTGAGAATGAGAAAATAGCCATAACTTGAATATATATGAACAGATTTATTTAATGTTTTCTTATTCACTTTCCGTGATTTATGGTTCCGGCGTAGGTTGGAAAAGGGTCTGGATTATTGCTAACCACTAGTTACAGAGAACTGCATTGTGTGCTCTCCAGTAGAAGTTCATTTAATCTATTCACTAATTGAATTTGCGACTGTACATTAGTTTAATCTAATGCGATTTAATAAATTTTCGCAAATATCAGGCCGATAGACTAAATGAATACCTGGATGGCTTTCTCGTAAACTCAACTCTCCACAACAAATTAAAAAAATCGAAAATATGATAATGGCTTATTAGTATCTATGAATCGTAAATAGAACTTTGAAGTAAATATGGACTTTTAAATAGTCAATTGTTGGTGAAAAAGAGAATATTTCAAAATACAAAATTAGATTTACAGTGTTGCTACATTTTATATAATGATCCGGAGTATTTTCGCTAATTGAGAACATTATCTTCTGGTAAAATATAAAATCTGTAGAAAATACCAATTAAAAGAGTTCATATATAATCAATATTCTCAGTTAGTAATTTAAATTTCAATGACAAAGGATTCAAATAACTTAAAAAAATGAATATATTGAAAATTGGCAAGGAATTGAATCCAGACAAAATCTATTTTGATAGATTAAAAATCAAACTCGTTCAAGCCCAGGCTCACCCACACCGAACGTATCAGCAACCGAAGCAACACCGTTAAATTTTCTAACGGTCATTCTAGTGGCTATCCCATTGGCATTATGTTCGTACAATTGGAAAGGACAAAAAGTCATGTCTACTCAAAAAATTATCAGAAACATTTACATTATAAGATTGATATTCTCAGGAATGGAGAAATTCTCATGTTTACCTTATAAGTTTTAAATGAAATTATTGTCAAGGTATATTTTCGTCAATCGTCCAAATTGTTATGCGAGGACATAAGGTAGGACTGTTGGATAAAGCCGTTGGAAGTATCCGTCGCCCTCTAAATAGAGGTATAAATAAAAAAATCATTCGGACCTACTACATCATAATGGTATATTTCAAAAAAATTTAAGCCTAAAAATCCACCGACTAAATAGAATTATATTTTCTATCAAATTGTTTCTTATCAACAATTTCGATGAAAAAATTAATACGACAAATATATATACATATATTTTGCCGTGTTGTTAATATTATGACACATCGTTACATCAATTGTGTAGTATTGCTATATACACATATCACCATTTCTAAATGATATTATATTTTTTCCTGTTCTAAACAGTTATATCGCTGGACCACGGCTATTGGTAAACTTATCGTTAAAATTAGGATGAACTGATACACAAATGAAAACGAATCGCAATAACGTTATTATTAAAGTTTTGAGGGTAGAGCAAGCCTTTGTTGTTAATTAAGTCGCAATGATATATCAATTGTATCAAATAAATAAGCTTCAAAGCTCTCTGAAAAAAGGTCCGACTTTTGATGATTGAGTGTATTTATAGCGCAGCCAATTTCCCAGAATTTCTCTTTGATAAGACGATTTTATAAATGCAATGAATATTTCTGTTCATCTGGTGAAGTCGTTTCGCTAGGAGACTGAAAGACGTGCTTTAACTCAGAGTAGATGATTTTAAATATGATTGATTTTTCCTTGACGTAAATATTAATTCTGAACATAATGTATGACTAGGCATTATACGAATAAATATGTGATGTTTTAATCTTATTATTAGCTGTTATTCTATAGCAGCAAACATTATAATCCACTCGATATACTTTAATATAAGAATATTGTATTAAATAAGACGTTAACTTGCTTATTGAATGTATTGTTTAGCTAAATGTAAAACGTTTTCGCAACTTTGATAAACACGTCACATTAAATTTAAAAACTTTATGATGGCTTTTTATCAAGTACGGTTATCATTTTCCATTGTAAGATAAACTGAAAAGTATGCGTGATAGACAATTTTTGACCGGCTGTAGGAAAGCAAAAGACGCTTGATCATTGTTACGAATTACATATGTGGGAGTAAATCATATGGGAGAAAAATTAATACAAAAGAGGGAGCCATTCGTCCAATTTGATAAGAATATTATTGATTTACAACTAATATACCTCTAACAGCGATTATTCATGATTCGGTGACAGGATTCGGCAGGTATTTAAAGAATATTATGAAAATAATATTTTAATTGATTTCAGTAAATATTTGTAAATGTTCGTCATTCCTGTGCGTGCTTCATTGTCAAAAACAGTCAATTATCGAATTTAATTAGTGACGTCTGTAGCGAAAGCATACACCCGATTTGGATCTGACAGCCTCTTATTTAAACAATCAACATTCATTCTTACTATTTCAATGGCATTGTATTATCGAAGTTCTCGGATAAAAACCCATTTATGAACATCTCAATCGCCTAAACCATTTCAACCGCCAATTGTCGTTGGTATGATAACTACTACTAAAATCGTAGTAAGCTATCGAACACATTTTAAAATTATGAAATGAGAGCCGATTATTTTTTGATAAATAACATTATCGTTGAATAGTTGCAACTTCTGTGTGGGTTTGATTTTGATATCAATCAAATTTCAAAAACTTGAACAATGTTCAGCGATGAATAGTTGACAAAGTTTTCATACCTGGAAGATAATTTCTCGCTGTTAAATTAACTAAATATGTACAGCATTGCAACAACAACGAAGACGTGTTCGCATTACGGATTAATATGGATGTGTTTCATATTTTTTTTAAATAATACTAGTATATGTTCAGTAAATTTTAAGAGATTAAAATTAATACAGGGCGAATAATATAAACCACCAAATAGTAATCGGACTTCGAAAGTAAGTGTTCAGAAAACTTTTGCTCGTTATTATCTAAAAAATGAAGACCACAGTCGTGTTAACATGCGGATTATTGATCCATTTGCAGCGGGAATTCTAGATAGTAATTCAAGCTTGAAATTCTTAGAGACCTCATCAAACTATCGTGTGATGACACTCTCAAAGCTAAGCTTTAATCAGTTTTATCAAAGCTTACGTTTTTAATTTCCGGAAAAGCTCAATATTCTGCTTGCTAAAAATCAAAATACGATTCCGATCACGGCTAAAAATATATGCACTAGCATCGTTGACGTCAAATATATATAATCTTGACATTTTTATTTTTATTTCAATAAAGCTCATGTAATATTCTCATAATTAAAAGTTTTATTTTAAAGACTAGGTGATTTATTTTTCTTTTCTTTATATAACTTTTATTTAAAACAATTAATTTCGTAGCCCGTGAACTTCTGAAGCTTGGCGACCGCTAGTCTATATTTAATTAAAAGAATTGTTAAAAGAAGATGGCAATGTATTTTAGTTCTACAAAATTATTTTTAACAAATATAGTTGATAGCTATTTCGGCTCACGCCATCGTCAGAACTATCGATAGTTCTGATCAATTAAAAGAAGATATTTCTGGTGTCGGATAACCTAATAAAATAGTAATAGGTCTGCATTTCAGGGGTGCACTTCAGGTTTATCATTTTTATTGATATTTATACTTATGATATTTAGCCTTTATTTAAACGCGAAAACAATATTATTATTTTTTTTTGCTAATTTTCTTCAATACATCGTTTTTTATTTCTAGCAATGATAAAAATTTAAATGTATTCAATGCTCAAGCAGTCGTAGCTGATTGGTTTCGCTTATTATATGCATTGCTTTATCTGGCTCTTTATTCACATTAACTATCTGTTTTCGACCAAATTGTGATCGAAATTAGGATGACATTTTATTAAATATTGATACTTTCCTTTTATAAACTAATGAATTTGTGAATTTGAAACAACTTCATGAAACACAATAATGCCTTTCCAACAAGAAGTGAGAGTTAACACATCAAAAATAAAAATGCATTTAGTATATATAAGACTTTTATTTCCTCGGTCAATGTTTTTCTCAAGCATACTTACTTGTTTTCATGGTGAAGTCCATGAACTGTATTCTTAAGATGCTTGCTCAAAGAATATTTCTGACGTACGTATTCGACTTTTTTGTACATTTTTGTAATTCGAAACTTTTCCAATACCCAGGAATTACGGAAGTTCGTCGTCGGTTATATTGAAGTTACTTGTCAAAGAGCGTACGATCCTAGTCGTGACCCCTTAGAAAATATGTATTTTGTTAATACCTACATTGTTCTATAAACTCGACGTGGAACAATCGAGCAACTGTGATTTCAGCACGTGTTTAATGGGGGAATTCTTTAGCGCGAAAATAATTCAAAATAGTCTTCCTAAGCAAGTTGGGTGAGGCGAGTTTCTGGATTTCTGATGCAAATACGTAAAAAAAAAAACTACGGTAAGATATCTTTTCATTTCAAACATTACACCGATATTGCGTAGTTTAAGATTCGCTTATTCAATGTGTTTTATGTTATCGATAAGCAGCAATAAAGATTGATTTTTGTAAACTTCTCTTAATATATTAATTATACATTGTCAATATTAACAGTTAAAATATTTCTTACAATTAAATGCACTAAGCAACCTTGTGAAACTTGTGGGGCCCGTTGCCTATTGATTGATATTATTATTATTTTTCTTATGATATATTTATTGTTTTCTATGAAATATATCATCATTGTGTGCTTACATGTTCACAATTTAAACTTTTTCCAGTTACTTAATCACTTCCACTTTACAAGTGCAAAACAAATACCAAACGAAACCCAATTGAACATCGACTGTCACTCAAAATATTCTAACGCTATAATTTGTTTTTTTTTGTATTAATTATTAACAAAATTATTGTTTGTTCGGTATTCTACTTTTCCCGTTCACACTATAAAAATCATAATAGTTTAATTGATATTGTAATTTTCCATTTTCGTAGATTGTTTTTTTTCTTTTTAAGATAATTCTTAACGTGTATTAGTCTAATTATCGTAATAATAATGCATACCGATACATCAATGCAACAGCAGTGCAATAATAACGAATAAAAAGTAATGGTTTGTTATATTTTAACCTTACGACTTGATATTACCAGCAATGCAACATAAAGACAAAACACTTCGTGAGTAGCACAAACATTACCTTGTGTTAATTTAATAAGATATAATAATATCGTCAATTTTGAATTCTGTAGCATAGTATATTCATGTACTTACCTGAAAGCAATAGAACTGAGGTTAACATTTTATAATCGAGCGGCTAGAATAATTCATGTTAAAATGTATACCTTTTTTAAAAATCAGCACGACTTTCAAGCCATAAAGTGTTTTCGCTTGAGATTTTCAAATGAATCACCACTGACAAAACTTTAAAAATTAAATGAAAACATATATTTTAACTATAACTAGATAATAAATAAAAACAGTTATAACTACAGTAATTAGTATCATATGCATTGAAAGCAATACTATACAATTGCAAATTCTACAATTTTTATGTGAGAGAATATTTTGTAAAACTACTGTAACACTGTTTGTTAGTTTATCACTATCGTAAAATCAAGTTTTTTAGAATCGAATAGAGAAGGATTTCTTAAGCAACACAAATACGCATGCCTGAGAATATAAATTCATAAATGGTTAAAGAAAACCTTTTGGTGGCCGAATTCAACGAGATTGACCACTGCACCACGGACCTACTACGATCACTACACTGGATACTATGATCGCTAATCAAATAGACATTTCAGTGATTGTTGAAAGAGACAATGATGATGATCCAATTCTATCGACTGCGACAGCTTTTTTTCGCTTTTACACTATTGTCTGATGCTGTAATGGGCATCAAAATATATAGAACGCTGTCCTTTTACATACTTATTGGTGGATAAATTTTAAATGTACATGGTGACAACTATTTACGTCATCTCCAGAAGGGAGAGTGGATGCATTAAATGCATAATTCTTCTGACAAAACTACTAATTAAATAAATATTTTAACATCTTAGAGTATTTACAAATATGAATACTGCGGATGTTTTAAATACATGCAGTTAAAAACCACATCTATGACTTTATTTAAAAAGCTCAAAAGTGAAGTTTTCGAAACTACTAGATTCCTTATAATAAAAATTGTGTTATTTATATAATATATTCCGATTGTTTAGTAGTTGCATTTATTCAGAGTAACAAATGTTCAATAAATAAAAAAAATACTCGAAAAATTTTAGTTTGTAAGAAAACAGGTGTCAATCGATAGTAATAAATACAAACAAAATGTACGTGTTTCGTGTAGAGCAGTTTCTACAGAGTTGTTTTCATTTTTTCAATAGAAGGGTCAAAAGATAACAAACGTCGCTGTGCTATCTGATCAGCTGTTCTGCTTCCAGCATCGTGATGCTAGGGCAATTCAAAACACACAAAGGGAGGTACGTTCTATTTTAGTTATTTTATTTATACCCACCCTTGTTTTGGATAAAGGAACGCCGATTTTAACTATCTTCCAAATCAACACGAAATAAACTCAACACAAGTAATTTGAGCACTTTGTTAAAAACTGATCCAACTAAGGATTCGACCGGAGCTATGTTAATACAATTAAAATCAGTTATACATAAATATAAAGATAGCAGTATCTTAGTAAATTAATTTAACACTATGTATACATAGACACAGTGCAGTGCGATAAACATTCTAGGGGAGTGTCATTTAATGTATGCAGAAAAGAAAGAGCTGTAAAAGTCGCCTCAACTATTTATTGGACAGATCGGCCACGCTGATTTTATAGAAAATTAACAGATCTTTCAAATTATATCGAAAGGTCATTCATACGGAGAGAGAGTAAACATCAACTCAAGAAAGACTTTTGATAAATTAGAGTGGTGTTTCCCAAAATGTGGTATGCAAGCCTCGTGGATTACGGAAATATATTGTAGTTGATACGCAACTGCACCGGCATATAAAATATATACTAAAAGGAGAAACAACACATTTATTTGGAGGAAACTCTTCCGGTACCCCACGGAGTTCGCGTACTACACGTAGAGGAATTGATTTCTACACATTTTAGTGTACGCCTCCAGATATAATAAAGTTGCTCTAAAGACACTCGCAGTTATGAAAAAAGTAGTAGACACGCCTAACTTCGTTAAACCGCCGTATTGAACCAAGTAGAGGTATGTGAGGAGGGCAAAGAAGTTCAACATATTTGCGCAAAGTTGCGATCAAAATTAACAGATTTTCAGCGTTAGTGAACAAGTCTATTAAGGTTATATTTCATTGAGATAAACATGTACCTTATAATATCTTTGAAAATTTGTTTTTTTCTGATTGTATATAATAGCTTTCTAGATACATTTTTAATACCCATACAAAATAAATAATTATCAATACAAACTCATTCGTCTGAAATTGCGATTATCAATCAGTCGCAATGTTTACTAATGATTTGCCCATTATTATATGTTAACGTAACACGTGCATTTATTTTTGAATAATGTAATATTATTGTTGATATTATGTTGATTCATTCGGTATTACATTCCTCAATCCCGCACAGTTAGTTGCTTTGATTCCTTCAGCGGCGATAAAGCACGGATCTTTCATTTGTTAAATTAAGTTTATCCGACAACGCGCAACTTTGAAACTATCACGATAATATTATGTTTGTTTGAAGACCTCACAGCAATATTTCAACATTGCGTCATAGTTGTCATTATATCTTTCGTAAATAGTGTCTCGAGAGCTAACTCAGGCATAACTATATGTTAGAAGATGCAACTACGACATAGGTAAAGTTACTTAAACGGAATAACTTTGTAAATGTTTGTATACAAAACATACCAAATACAGTAAACCTCCGCTTCTATTATCACGGCATATACAATAGATTCCGTGCAAGTCAAAGACGTGTTCGGGTAAAGTTTTTTATTGATAAATGAGAACATAAAAAAACAATTATTCGAAACGTTTTCTGTTTCGTTTCAAAAATCATAACCATTAAACTGTACATTTGTTTTTATGCAATCCAATTTCCCCTACTACTTTGACAAGGGTACTATTCATACTTTTATTCGTGGCCATGAAATTTGGGAATTTTAATCAAATATTTTTGCCATGCGTTTTCATGAAATACTTGTTGATGGAGGAAGTTTACTGTTTGAAAATGTGACCGCATTATACTAGTGTAATTAAAATTTTCGCAGTGCCTGTTGCTAACGTTTAGTAAAAGAATCATTTTTTTCCATAATAGTTTATATAATTATGAAAAATTCTTGTTAAATAATCATTCAACAACTTTTATTCAAAGAAATATATATTTTTTTTTTAACTGGAAGTAGGAATTAGTCGATCAGTTTTTTCAGAGAGAGTGAGGATAGAATGAAATAGCCAAGCTATTGTGATTAGCTAATCGCTCTATGTCCCGTTATTCAGTATTAGATAGACGAAAGAAAATTTACACGTGACAGACATTCATTTCTTTTGAATACATAAATATACAAGTAGGTTTATAAAGCAATTTATGAAAATGTATTATATTTACCGAAGATTAAGTAATCAAGCTAATAGCGTTCACCACTCGGCTAAAATACAGAAAAATTTAAAACGTATAAATTACAAAATCTTAATATGGGTGGTGAGAAAATCATATTTTCGTTATGTTAATTTATCTGAATTGTTTTAATTACTAGCCCACTCATTCAAGCAAACGATATTTATAAAAATAAAAACTTTTTAAACAATTTGTTTATTATTTTCGCTCCGACATGAAATAATATCGCAGTATTTTTATTTCATTGTACAGAAAACATCACGTACAATTATTTTGACAGTGTGCAACGTTGCAAATTAAAAAATATATGTGATGCGAGTGTTTCAACTTTTTCATATTATATGCACTTTGACGCAAGAGTTCAATATAATACTATTTGTATTTGTTTGACGGTGAAATATTTCAACGAATAAAAACTCTGAAAACTTTTCATGATGCAAGAAGAATTTTCCTTTCCGAGCAAGGTTATCAAACGGATCATTTCACTGAGAGGCCCTTTTCAGTGATATTTTTTTTAGCAATATGCATCATGGGATAGAGTGCTTGGTCTTATAATAATAAGTATTGATAAAACTACCACGGAAAATTGCTTACTTTTAGTATATTATTTGTTGATATTCTTTGAATTATATATAACTTATATAATATATATAACTATAACTGAAAATACAATTTCAACTAGAAGCAAAGAGAGCCTATTGAGGAAAGGTAAGCAGATGCACAATATTTTAAGATATTTAATTGTTATATTGTTACGGTTAACATTATTTATCAAAAATTTATTGTGTTTTTTAAACAAGAATATTCGTAATATTTTTATTACAGTATCGAAATTGTTCTTCGTGAAATATATACATTCGTGCGTACCTTTTGCGGAGCAGCATTGATACATTTCTGAAATGAGTAGGAGTAAGAGATATTGATTCCAAGCTTTCTTATAGTATATTATTATTTTGAAATACGTTTATCAAAGACGATTAAGAATGCTATTTGATTCCACGATACACGATTTATAAATAGATGAAAAATATTTTAGTCGAAGAATTCTCAAAGTTAGAGCTCTTTTGCTGCCTAATATTTCAAATAAAATAAATCAAAACGTTGAAAATATACTTTAGGTTACAAATGATTTAATAGTTATATGACCAAAATCAAACTTTCAATTATAATTAACTTTTTCTAAATATTATAAAAAAAGTGGATAAAATTCCATTAGATTATATAATTCTGATATTAAACTTAATTTGGACTCAGAAGTATTACCGCAAAAAATGATTGTGATAAGTTCTATAGATAACTTATGACCTTAAGTGGATGATTCTTTAGAAGAAGCAAATGTCTTTGTGGACAAACACTTCCAATATAAGCCTATTATATAATTTATCGGGTTTTAAATCGTTCAATTGTTTATATTCTTCAAATACAATATGGTATTTTAAGCGGCTTCAAAATCTCCACTTAGACGTTATCTTTGGGTTGTTAAAATTCCCGAATACTATGTCGTTTCTTAAATCTATTTAGACATCCAGAAGAGGTGTTAAAATTACCATTTAACCACAATGAATCATTAAATAATTGATTTTTATATTATATACGAATTGAGCCAATAACTGGTATTCTTTCAGCTCGTTTTTTATTAAGCCATTTAAGAATCAATGAATCAATATCATCACGTAATGAAATTTTCATAGTTTTTCTAATTGGAGATCTTACCAAAATATATTGTAAACGAATCCAACTTTCTTTTTTGTTTAGCTATTATATATCGCATACTATTTGAGTTTTTCGATTGAGAACGAATTACCTATGGTCATTACGTATCTTTAAATAGCATTTTTCGGAAAATTATAAAATGTTTTACACTTTCAAGAAAAATATACATTTCTCGAAACATTAATTAGTTGAGATGAAAATCAATCAGTGCTGCGAATATTATAAATTACAGCAAGTGCCGCGCAATAATGCGACTAATTAGAATCTAATTATTAGATCATCTTCTCCAGACACCCCCACCTTCCTCAAAAAACATTACACGTGCCAGTGGGGCCAGTCCGGTAAAAATTGTATACCACGCAATGGATCTTTGACTCACGATGACTGAAAATTCGCACGTTACAGTGACGCTTTCGCTATCCTATTCTAATACGCAGCCGACTGCAGAGATGTAATAAAGGTGTGTATACCCGATAAATTATTTACAAAATATGAACATTTTTAAAAAGAAATAATTTATACAAGGATAATCGCAAACCGGATGATTCGCACACGGAAATTCAGTTTATTGAATAGATCAGTGTTTCCCAACCGGGGGGCTGTAAAAATTTCATTCTCAACATGTATTTTTGTTCAGGGCTGCCGTGAATTATTTCGTGGCATGAAAAATTTTAGACACGACAATATCAGAGTATTACAAGGTTAGGATAAATATATACAATATAAACGGACCGATTGATTTCCATTTTTAATAATGAATACGTATTATATTTATATTACTTACGTGATATTTCTAATTTACCACTGCTTGAGAGAACAAGTACTGTAAATTAAATGAGTAAAGAAAGATTTAAATAATGTTCTATGTTTGTAACTGTATCGTATAATTAAGCTGTATACTAAACAACACTATTATTTTTCCAGAGAAGAAACACATCGGGAAAGTTTAAAATTGGAAATATAAACAAAAGAGATGATCTACTTTGTAAGTCAGTATCAAGTTTGAGAATATTGGGTTTTGTACGAGAAAATATTCGCAGGAACAAGATTTAAACATCCATCTCAAAATAACGCCTAACTTTGCACCTGTGTTTGTGAATGCATGCTATACTCGGGCTCAAAGGAAACTATGTACAACACAAGTTGTTGATGCATTACCCCAATAAAGTTATTCAAAGACAACCAATCCAGGAAAATTATTTGGGAGTCGTCTTGCATCCCTTTACTTAAAACTTACGAAATCTTATTAACTTGTTATGTTGGCAATTTGTCTCATAGAAAATCATTACATAACTTTTAGATCAAATAGAATATTGAGTTGTTAGTTTGTAATATTTGGCGTCAAAAACACGAGCTTTTTTATTCAACACAAATTTGAACACTCGGTATTATTTATTCATTAAAAATGAATTACGTAGATACAAATCAGATGTCTTTGGTTTTATTTAAAAGAAATAAATTAGTAGTAATAAATTAACTACGTAATATAATTACGATATCGACTGAAGGTGCTTGATGGAATTTCAATATCAAATTTGAATTGTTACAACTTTGTACAATTCCACATGTTTTGTCACTAACGACCCGGGTTTCGCCTTTCGGCATCTTCAGGCATTCTATCACACGGATACAACAGAACTGACACAGCCTGTTCTGTTGCATCCGTGTGATAGAAGGTACACCCGGGTCGTTAGTGACAAAATATGTGGAATATTACAAAGTTGTAACAATTCAAATACATAATATAATTTGAAACATTTTCCTATAAAATACTTTTTCGCTGAGTAAAATAATTTATGTACAAAAATATCAACTTCCAATGCGTAGCATATAGCACGTACGTTACTAATGGAGTATCGCAAAATCTTAACCTGGCTTACAAAAAAAAAAACCAAAAATAAAAAAATTAAAAATTAAAAAACATATTTTTTTAATTAATTATTAAAAAAAAAATTAAATAAAAAAATACTTTTTAAATGGTGTTAAATACTGCGTTGCTTTTTTGCGGTTTTTCGTGAACTATTCTAATTTAATTGAATCATTAGTAGTTAATTTTTAGAAGGACATTCATAGGATGTACTCAGCGTAAGGATAAGACAACAGGATGACCTGGAAGTATGCAGGAAGAACGACGGGAGACAAAGGATCATCACCGTGTGGATATGTAGGTAATTCGAATAAAGAGCGGAATTGATGATATACGTATGTGTGTGATGCAGAAGTCACTAAGTATAGCGATTAGCTTCCTACTAGTGAATTTTTAGTATCTTTATTCTGAACTTATTTATCTTCAAAAATCGATTCGCTAAGCGACTTTATGTAAATAAATTAAACTAACAAAAATAAATAGCTTTCAGTTTTTTGAAAACTATTTTTCAACGGTGTGTAACTGATATGTCACTTGGTGGATTGCGTAGGGAAACACCTCCCCACATGAGTGTAAAAAAACGTACGTAAATCCTTCACTGCATTAAGTACACGTGTATTTATTAGCAAGTTGCCAACTTTTGCAGCCTCTGAAAAGTGTTGAAATGACGTCTCTGGTGTGTGATACTAGTATTATACAGAAAAGTTGTGTTGTTAATTACAAGTTGATTACCAATGACTTCGTATTATTTTAAATCGAATAATTTGATTTGGGAAACTGTTTTATTTTTTACGAAGTTGGATGGAAGAGTTGAAAACGTAATAGAAACCCACGACCTTTGGCATACAACACACAAGCGTTTATTTGCAGCATTTTATATACAGATACAACAAATATATTGTTTTGTTTCGATCGTTTTTCTGAGAGATAAAACGTTTCCAATTTTACAATTAAAGATCGGGATTATATACGGAAGTAAACCAAAAATTCGTCACAAAAAGAACCTTAGAGAGAGCATTATATTATGAATTTACACAAATAAATGAATGGTAATATCATAATGTAAATAAAACGAGAAACAATATTTTTCTAATAATAAAAAAGTACTTTTTCAACAACATATTTTATGAGCGAAACCGGCCCTGATAATAATATATATTGTGGAGATAGTACTAAAAATATGTTTTTATTAATTAAAATATCATACTTTTCCATCAAGAAATGACAGTTAACACCTTAAATGTGAGATCGTAAATTATTATAAAATTTCTTCACATACCTCTAAAATCCGCCGTTGAAAAACTTTTCACTAAACTGTTAGAATGTCAATTATTTTTTATGTATTTATATAAAACATTTTGTATGAATATTTTTAAAATATGCCATAAGTCCACGGTATATAAGAAACATTTCGATATAAGTCATATTTGCAAAGCCATCCGAAAGGTTCACATGAAAGTGGGATAAAACACAATAATGAGTAATTTACGTGAAATGCACTGCTCTTACGTGAAATTTATAGATTAATTTATTTGCGTTAAAAAAATATTTTTATCGGTAAGCAGTAAATTTAATACATAAGAAAAAAATATACAGAAAAAGTGTGGCGCCTAAAAGAAATTCAGTCCGACGGCTTTTTTATTCATCAGTTTAAAATGCTCGGTATGAATTAAAAATTAAATTAAAAATTAAAAACGGTTAAAATGGTAAGCGAAGCCGGTCGAGATTTTATTAAAATAAAATTTAATTAATAGTTTTAAATATTGTGTTTTATATATTGAAAAAATCTTATTTTCGTATCAAGTAAGCGCGAAAAATATATTTCAATCAATACTAAAAAATAAAATAACAATTGAGATATTGGTATCGTGACATATTTATATGAGTTAAATACTTGATATATTGATTGAATTGGCATTCACTTGGTAGAACTCCATTATAACACGGTGAAAAAATAGCAATGTATTTTAGTTCTACAAAATTATTTTTACCAAATATAGTTGATAGCTATTTCGGCGAGCCTAAATAGCTATCAACTATATTTGGTAAAAATAATTTTGTAGAACTAAAATACATTGTTATTTTTTCACCGTGTTAAATACTTGACATCAGCAATAAATCAATTATTTTTAAATTAATTAATTTGTAAGGAAATTTTATCATAATAGTAAAACAATATGTGAAATTTTTATCACAATTAATAAATGTTTTTAAAATCCAAGTTTCATTTGTAATAGCAATAATGAATATTTTATGGAAAAAAGATTACTTAAGATCATTTAAAATTTATTTACTAGTGACGTGTGCTGTGCTCGTTAAACAAGTCCTGTCATATAATTTAGAAGTAAATAATTACTAGTTCGTACAACGATTGAAAAATTTTCAGCTATTCCTCGTTAAATTTAATTATATACTTTGGTAATCATCACAAAAAAGTTATATTAGTTAATATGGGGTGAATTAATTGACAGGCACAAAAAAGAAGAAAAAAATTAATTCAAGGTAATCCTTATGTGGGATTTTTGTTTAATGTTTAAACTATTTAACGTTACCGTTTTTGGCGCGGGAAAAATTATTAAGCGAGCGGAGGGATGATATTGTAAGTATTATTATCAAAATGCAGAAGAAGTCGGAGTTCATGTAGTAAGGTTAAGAACGCGTCCGTCTCACAAGGATTGTCAGAGGTAACTGATTTTATTAACGCCAAATGCAATGATACAATTCCCTCACTCCCCTCACTTACGAGTAAACAAAATATTTTGTTTGGCACGTTCAGCACGTTTATCCAGTGATGCGAAAGGATTCGTTCCCGAGCAAGTGCAACTGATATTGGGAAATGATTTTAATATATCCAGCTTAACTGTGAAAAGACACGTACTCGACCACTATATTGGGCAATCAAACAATATTCCCATCAGACGTGATAATTTTTTTGAATCGTGTTTGTACTTATAGAAAAAAACTAATAAAATTAAATAAAATAAGCAATTTGACACAATAAGAGTGACTAATTAGTATTTTTTTTCTGTGAAACTGTTTTAGTGTTTGGATGTGACGCATGATTTGAGCTCATGAGCGATGTTGTGTTACGCGTGCACTAAGGGACGATATTGTTTATTAGATTAGAAAAATAAGTTTCTATTACCATCACTGTTTTTCTATATGACAATTTTTATATAGGTCGAATATTAAATTGTGGAAATACATCAAGCACTCTCAGTCGACATCACAATTTTTTTTTTATTATTTAATATAATACAAAAATCACTTTTAAGGTGTTAACTGTCACTTCTTGATGGAAATGCATGATATTTTAGATAATAAAAACACTTTTTTAGTAATTATTACCTCAATATATTTTTTGATAAGGACCGGTTTCGCTAATCGCGAGCATTATCGACTGATCAATGCTCGCAATCAAAATATATACTGTGGAAAAAACTACTAAAAAATATTGTACACACACACAAGGATTATTTGGAACTTATTTATTATATGAGACAATTAATTGCATACCAATAATTTGTATTTTAATATTACTGTTTTTTTACCGTAGCCACGCCCAATGGGGACTGACTGAATGGAGAACTTCTTTTGGCTCACTTGTTGGACCACTCTTTTTCGGATAGAGAAAGATTGCTCTAACTGCAGCCAAATTTTAAGAGTTTAAGAGAGACGATTATTCGAATGATCAAAAACATTTAATCGGATTAAAAATTAAACTGTACTTACTTATAGACGAACCAAATCCACGTGACGTTGGTTACTCAACAACAAACGATTTGCCATTAATTACCATGAAATCTGAATACAGTCGACAAAAAACACTATTTTTTTAAACCTTATATTATATAAAACGTTATAACTTGAAACTACCCCTTACAAATCATTCGGTTGATTTTTTTAAATCAGTTTATTTAAAACAGATATTTTTAAAAGTACTTCACTATTCGTTATAAATAACCGTGGAAAACTCCTGAGAATACTTCAACGTTAGCGAGGAGATAAATTGAATTTTTCTCTCCATTCAATTTATATATTTTCTTATTCCTTTTTGACGGAAAAATATAAAATGTGGATCAGAAAACTAATATTAATTTATGAGAGTGCAAATCTCTGTTAGTACGAAAATAGAGTCCAAGTCATTTCTGATGCTTTATTTTATGCCACTTAAATACACAATAACGTTTTCATTGTTTGAAAACAAATTCCATAATTTGAAAAAAAATATTAGCTTTATGAATGTTTGAAATACTCGCTGAGTAAACATTTTCATTTGGCATGATAAAGTTACACATAACCAGAAATAAGTTAAATAACATGATTTGCATAAATAATCCGGATGTTGAAAGTTCTTAAGTGCCTTGAAAATCACGACGAACAAGCTTGATTTTTTGTTCTATTACAATGATAGAAAATGCAATGTTTCTAAATGAATTCAGTGATATTTTCACACACTCGCGTCCGCTTCCTTCAAAGGCGATTAACCAAATATTTGCCCTTTCCTGGTCTCATCGTTCTATCATTTCCCTTTGAAATTCATTATTATACCGATATTTAAATATAACCTTAAGCCTTTGTAAACAATACTTCCCTAGCAGTATATTTATATTCCTAATATTGCAAAATACTCTAATTACCAACGAATTTAAAGACTGTTTAAAGGTCGTGTTTATTTTTCAGTTGAAATAAAATATCGTTTTTTGAGTACACACAAATATACAGATCGTTGACGTAGGTACGATTAAGTATTCCATAGAATTGAAAGAAAGTCTAGTACATAGTGGCATGAACTATTTGGTGTTTGTTTTAATTACATGTAGGTATAAATGTATACCAACACATCTTAAAAATAGTAAATTGGAATTGTTGAAAATTTGTACGACTTCTCACGTTATGTCACTAATGACCCGGGTTTCGCCTTTCGGCATCTTCAGACATTATTTACCACGGGTGCAACAGAACTGACAGTCGGCACTAGTTATTCAATAGTAACAAAATATTTTTGAAAATTATCTTTCTCCTAGCCATAGGGTCTATTTTTTGTATATACGCGATGTAAACTGTCAGTTATATTGCATTCGTGCATGAAGATATTTGGTCGTGAGGAATTGTATTATACATAGTTTGAACTACTTAAATTTGATGATGAAATTCTATCAAGCACCTTCAGTGAATATCATAAATTGAAAATAGTAGATGTGTTTAAAAAAATAATTAACAAATAGCTCGCATATATACAATAGATAACAAAAAATAGACCCCAAGGCTAGGAGCAAAATAAATTTCAAAAATAATTTTAATACCTACTGATTTAACTGTAATGAAATTACAATAAAATTTCTAAAAGATAACTTTACACGTCAATATAGTCTTATATGCCTATAAATTAAGAAGTTTTCAAAATAATCAACCACCAATATATTAAATATTTTGGTTATTGCAGGATTTTCAGTACGTTATTCAACATGCTATTTGTTTGGTTATAAAACAGAAGCAATGTTGCCGTACTTACCCTCCAAATCTACCATGGCCTATCTAATAACTATTGTACATGCCCATTGTATTGACATGTCCCGCTTTGTACAAAACGAGGATCCGTTCGAAGAAGTTTCAATTCGTATTGTATTTTAAACTGACTGCGTTAATTAATGTGAACGTATTTATGAACAATATAAAGCGCAATTCCAGCTGTCGTTTGATTCCAGATAAATACACTGCCATGTATAGCGTGACCAACTACATGTGGATTTGAGGACTGTTTCGGTGTGATTTTTTATTTTATTTAAAAAAAAAATACTTCACATTTTAATCTGCAAATACATGTACGTTTATTAATAAATAATTAATTGTGGTTATTATAAGATTATATTTGAATTAATTTCTGTAACGACAAAGATACTTATAGCAGAATAGTACAGTGTCGCATTGTACACATAAAACTTGATTTATAATTGAACCTGGACCATGCGATGTCTATAGCAAATTTCTTACTATTGGACCACAGAGGCGACGTATATTTAGACGTTCTTCGCGAAATCACATTATTTTTCATAAATATATCGGTTTAGAAATACTTACTAAAAGGGTTACTTTTACTTTGATTTATTCATAAACAGGGTATAAATATTTTTTTTTTGCTTTTATATCAACGGATGTAAGATTGATAATAATTCATTTATTGTATTTTTTATTCAGTTTTATAGGTTTAAACATTAAATTATATTTCTTCATCTATCAATAGTTTCAATTCAGATATATTTTCATTTTTTTTAAACTAAGTTGCGTTGTATGAACAGCAACAATTACGTAAAATTACTGTGTGTCGGTGTCAGGTATCATCGATGATAATAAGAGGTAAAAATGAAATAACAACATGTCCCGTAAACACAGGACGTCTAGCCACCCAGACAATATACGACAACTACACAATTCATTGCTTTATATCTTAAAGATATTAAATTACCTACCTACATTTACATTCATTGTGTCCCTGATTGACGACTGTCCCATTTTCCCTTTATAGATATGGCATGAATTGTTTTGAAGTCACGTTGATAGAAAATCTTAAATTTGTTATATTTTAACTGGCTATGAAACAATGCATTGTCATTGATATCAAAAAAAATGCAACGATAACAAACGAAAATAGACAAATAATTTTAATATTATACTTGTCAAGATTAAAAATTCCACAATATTTAAATCATCATATATTCGGGAAAAAATAGTTTGAAAGGCTTTTTACTTCATACTGAAATTCAAGCATAAATTTGCAAATAGTATCCACAGTGGCTTTCATTTATTATTCATCATGAAAATAATTGAATGTATTATCTTATACTTTTCCTATGTGATTATTTTAACGGCTTAAAATTGTAGGCATAACAAGTGTAAAATTGAATGAATTAGGTCATATCGGCGTATCGATATAAACGCACTTACAAAACTGATTGGTCAATGACTCTAATTTTAATTTGTAAAAAAATAATAGGCCTTAAAAAAGATAAGGAATATTGAGTTCTAATTGACTGTCTGCAGCGCTAATCGACTTGCAGATAAGCGAAGCGGCTCATCGTTATAACTAATATTTTTTTTATGTTTGAAAAAACTGTTTTTGTTTTATTTCAAACTGATTTGAAGATTTTTTTGTCTACCAAATGTTCTTAGTAACAGTTAAATCTAAAGGTTTTTCGAGAGGTTGGCGCACATTTCATCTCATTTAATAACAATTATTAAATTGTAGAAAAAGTGACTCTCTCTGGTTAAAGGAAATCAAAATTATTTATATTTATGAATGATAAATAGAACCATATAATACACAAATACATCGAGTAAAAGAAAGGAGAGTTAATATGTGGCAAAATGTACTGAATCACTTCTATAAAGAAACCAAAATTTAAAAAAAATATCTTTAACAAAAGTTGTTTACCATTAAACAACCTAGTAAAGTCAGTTAGAAAATATTTAACACAAAAAAAATTGTAGACAATTTTTTTTACAGTTAAGTTTGATACATTTCGTTTATTTATATAACTCTTTATTTGTAATGCAATCTAAATCAGTTTCCTTTTTTTGTGTGATTGTCAGAATAATTCGATTTATTTGTCAATAAATCTTATATTTTTCTTGGCAACTGAAACCAGGAAATGTCAGCCGTTGTACCGTAACTGTCAATGAGTAAACAAAATATTTCAACTCATAACGCAGCATATGAGTGAGCGAATTGAATTATGTGAATGCCCAGTGGATTTCCAAAATATGTTGCTATGTAAGGATATCGGCTGAGGGTGCTTGATGGCATTTTCACTGTTAAAACTTGGTATTCTTTCACACGTTTTTTCACCTAGGAAGTATATTTTGCTTTTCGGCATCATTGCAGACTAATATACGATTGACAGTCAGTACCCTTAATCATAATGTACCATGGATTTAAGGGAAATTTATTCCGAGAGATACCTTCACGCTATAAATGGGTGGTGGATTAAATGAAACATGATTTATAACTTTAACGACAAAAATTTTCAATTTGTTGACTGATTTAACGTTACTCACGAAAAAGATAGAACAAGGGAGAACCGAGGAGGTTTAACTGCTCATTCGATATAAGCAATTAACCTAATTGAACATTGTGTATTTCTAAAATTTTCTGAAAAAAGATTCTATAACTCGCTATGTTTTGATGAAACAATTTAACACTTTAATGCGTGTTTCTCGAATAGTACATATACGGCTGGTGAATTTCGATCCATCATTATTGAAACTAGACCAGCTAAAGTGTTCAGATACTCTTGTGTCTAGAATGCGCTGGTTTTACTTACGTAGAAGTGTTGACAGCTATTGCATTGTAATCTGTAAATGTCAGAATTATTTGTGACGTTGATTTTATCTTTTTCGTCAATAATTTACCTAACGAATTTTTGCAAACCAATAACTAATTTAGTCCAGGTGCTTGGACATTTTTTCTTACTTTAACATTTTTCCACTAATTTGATGTGTTATTTTATTAAATGTTTGCCCATAAGAGACACGTTTTATATTTTGTTACAAGCGATATATTTATAACTACGCAGCACTATTTTTTTAACGTCAATCATAATATAAGACGAGCAGAACCTTTTATCTAACGGTATTACATACTAGACTAATATTAAACTAGTTAATATATTTGCTCCGACATTTATAACACTAGATAAATTTATAAAATTAATCTAGTGTTAAAATTTATAATAAATTAAACGAGGAATTTGTCACCCTTAAAAATATTAATCAAAGAAATTAACATTGTAGTCACAAAGATGAAAAAGGAAATACTACGGTCTTGTTAACGCGAAAGGATTATTTTGATAGATAGAAGCCGAAAAGCGAACCTGGGTCGTGAATGACAAAACACGTGGAAGTATACAGACCTTCGACGATTCAAAGTTAATGAAGTTTATTTAGCGTTTGTGTATTTTATGATTTAAATTAAATTCATGCCGAATGATCATAAATAAGACGGATTTATGTCACAAAGTAAAACAGTTCCTCCTCTTTGCGTAAATATCAGAATAAATCAAAGTATTTTTTTATCTATTTCATATTATGTTTGGCATACTTGACAACAAAATTTCAACAGTAACACCATAACTGTCTAAAATTCAATGACATGTTTCAATCAATAACATAAGTGGGCGAATTCAGTCCAAGCTTAGATATTTTTAAAAATATTTGTATTCGATAAATAAAATATTTTTCACACTACCAAAATATGATGTTTGTTTTGTGATTTGAAATTAAATTCATGCCGGATAGTTTGTTACAAATAAAAAGGATTTCCGCCTGAAAGTAAAACAATCTATTCTTCTACGCGTCAATATCATCGAAAAATTCTAAAATTTGTCAATCGGTTTGATATTTTTCTTGGCATACGTAACCACAAAATACCAACCTCTACGCCATAAATGCATTTAAGCTAATCAAATATCTTAACCTATAAGATCAAGTATTATATACATTATTGCATTCAGTCGAAGTCACTTTGAAGATTTAGAAGTGATTTATTTACGATACAATAATTTTTCTAACATACAAACAAATATATATATAATATATTTTATAAAACAATCTTATTTAACTTTTTTTGGAATGTTGATATTGAAGTAAAAAAGACGCCATTTGTACATTGAAAAAAAACGAGAAAAAAAATAATTTTATCAAAACTTTCAAGCTATGTTTGCTCTCAATGTCTATTTGTTGTGCGGCATCTCACAAAAGTTGTGCAATCGATGTTACAAGAAAGATGTTTCAATTGTTTTTAGAGAGGTAAGTGAAATAACCATTTAGTCATGAAACGATGGGTCATCATCAACATCAAAGACAAACTAACTTCATATAGAATTATACCTTCTTTTAAAGTTTTAAGCGTGTTGTACCATATAAATTTTTTAAACAATATCTGAAAAATAGATTGTTTTTTTTTATTATTTTTAGTTGAACTTCAGTGTGTGTGGTTAGAAGATTAAGAATTAAAAGCAATATCGGAAAATCACAAACTGGAACGCGTGATAACTGATGGGAGAGTATATACACTTTTTTAATTTCAAAATTGGGTTGACTTACTTCGATATCGACGTTACAATATTATAATAAGGCAACTTTGGCATAATTATTGCATGCTCAAAATAAAAAAATTACCCGTGTCAAACGTTCATAAATATTTTGAAGTGTAATATAACTATCGACGGCACCCAAACATTGTTTATAATCAAATAACATACATTTTCCATGGTCACGTGAAATCCTTGGAATGAATGGAGAGTTCTTCGTTTAATAAATAACATTTTAAGTACTCGTTCAACACTCACTTAATAATCATCTCTACTTTGTCGACAACGCTTGAAATCATTTCGTTTCCTAATCGCGATGAATTTAAATATGTGTACTGTATAATATTAGTCCAACATACTTGGCGATATTGGACCGAATTAAACTTATCATCGAGTGCTAGTTAATGCTATCAACATATGACCTTTATTTCAAAACATCACTGATTTTTCATTGATCTTCACTCTAAATAATCTGACATGATATCGACTTATGATTGTATTTGTATGAAAACTATTTTTCAATTACGCGATGTTGCTAAAATAACTGAATTATCTACATACTGCGACGTAATTGCATAAAATCAATATCAAATCTTACTACTGCTATAACTTAATGAGGCAACAAGTTGTGAATTAAATAAACAAAAGTGCGCAGTCTTTGACTATATTTCTTATTTTTGGCTTTAATCCGAGGCCAATTAAATTGTATTAGCTGTGAACAAAATAAATCGCTTAGTTTGAAAGCGTCTTTGAAATTATGATCAAACAAAAGGCTAGTGCACGAAAGATCGAAAACGAAGATGATACATAGAAATGTGATTGGCATCTGAATATTACCATCGTTTTTGTGTTGACTTGGACGTTTTCAAATTTAATATTTTTTTTCAACAGTCAAATTTTCGAATTAATATATAACATATGTTAAATATTGATTTTGTTTCTTTTCTTTTTAAAATGCCATTTCTTTTCGGATTTCTTTCCGAAGTTTCCCTTGTCATTAAGCTGCTCTAGTAATAGTCTTTTTATAGAGAGCAATCTAATTTCATAATCCATAAGATCAGGGAACGCCAATCGGAGGTCCGCGGAATTGTTACAGAAATGTTATATGAACCAAAAATCGATAAAATTATTTTAAACAAATAGCAGTAAATACCACGGTACCAATTTTTTATACTTTCACAACTGTCAGTTACATTTCATAGTTATACAAGAAATATAAATTGTTATTTTAATTTTCACGACTTAAAAAGCGTCCGCGGTTTTCAACTTTGACAGATTAATAAATTAAAAGATTGACGCCTGACACTTAAAATTATCTAATTTTTAATATAATACTAAAATAATGGCTAAATATTATTGTTTGTTCTAATTGGTTTCTATGGATTTACTGGAAATTATATGTCTGTAATGATTTTATTTGATATTTGATTTGATATTGTATCAGATTAATAAAAGACGGTGAAAAAAATGGCAATGTATTTTAGTTCTACAAAATTATTTTTAAAAATATATAGTTGATAGCTATTTCGGCTCACTCCATCGTCAGATCTATGCTTAAACTAACATTCGCTTATCTATATATAGCTGTGCAGAAAAGGCACACAATACATCCTCTCTCCTGTTTTAATGGCCTAGCTTGTTACTTGCACACAATAAAATTAAGTTTTCAAAAATTCTAAATGAAACAAAAGGCGGCTATGACAATAAGTTTACATGTGGGACGGAAGTGGTTACTACGGAAGCAAATCAGACCACCCCCTAGTGATAGGGTTGGACTAGTGGGGATACCATTATTAATTAGTTTGTTCGTTAAGAATCCTTTGTGATAATTGATGTCTATTGATTTCCAGCTGGTCCAAAGCCGTCATTCTGCGACCCTTACTACAAAGGTGCAAGAGATTTATTAAGAGTTGGTTATTAGAATCCACTATTTTTTTAATTTCCTTTTCGCGATGCTTATTTATGATCTAGTATTTAATGTACATATTTTCTTTGCAATATGTATGATGCGAATATTTTCATATTATATAGGGATTTTTATCCACTGATAAATATGGTAAAAAATACAAGCGTTCTACAACTCCACATTATTTAACTGTAGAAGAAGACCTCCCATAACATTAAAATATTATATAAACGATCTTTTTAAAAATATTCATTGCTAACTATTTAAAATATACTACGAATTAATTCTTTTTTGCTTGCATTCTTATTCATAATATGAGTGACATTACATTTGCACTATTTCAAGGATACAGTTGAACATCAATAAAACAAAACGCTGTAAAAAATATATGTAGCATAGTACGTAGACTCGTAGCGACGTAGAGCCGTAGACTTAAGTAGATCTTAATCGCGATTAAGAAGAACAAATTTTCACATGTTTATCAGAAAAACCAGTTTAAGAAGAGTTTTTAATCGACAAATATTTCAGGGACAAATTTAAGCTTTCAAAGGAAAACAATATCACACACAAAATAAATTGTACATTTTTTTAAATTTATCTTTAATACTTTAACAATTTTCTTTTGTAAAGGGTCCGCCATCTAAAGTTTTTTTTTTCAACTACTGCTAGTTATGGGTCCGCCAAATAACTTTTTTTTTTTGAAAATGCTATAAAAAAAAACTACTAATATTTTCTCAAATTTCTTTTTTAATTTGAAAGTACAATCCTTCCGGTTAATAATGAAAAATAACTTCATTCAAATAGCTGCCTCGGCTGGCCATGCAGTAGCCTACACGATCGGTCCAATTTTTAAGCACATTATTGATTGTGTGCAGCTGTATTTCACCAATGGCTTCACGAATATTGTCCTTAAAGCGTCAACTGTCTCTGGCTTGTCGGCGTAACACTTATCTTTGAGGGCACCCCACAAATAATAGTCCAACGGTGTCAAATCGCAGCTCCGAGGTGGCCAAACGACATCAGCTCTGCGGCTGATAATGCGATCTTCAAAAACAGGGCGCAAAACATCGAGTGTAGCTTCGGCTGTGTGGCACGTAGCGCCGTCCTGTTGAAACCAAATGTTGCCAATATCCTCCTCTTCAATTTTTTGAACAAAAATTAGTTCAGCATGGTCCGATAACGATCGCCATTGACTGTAACGGCCACTCCTTGCTCATTTTCGAAGAAAAATGGCCCAATTATGCCTCTGGACCAAAATCCGCACCAAACAGAGACTCGTTTTGGGTGTACCGGCTTTTCAATGTATGCGTGCGGGTTTTCTGTGCCCCAAATGCGACAATTTTTCTTGTTTACATACCCGCCAAGATCAAAATGAGCTTCATCCGAAAAGATGATTTTTTTGGCAAAATCGGCATCTTCTGTAAGTCGATCGCAGGCCCACTCAGCGAAGCGCACAACCACACACACAACCATATTCGTTCAGCGGAAGGATAAAACTAATTACCTGTCAAATCAGACATGAGCTAAGTGTTACCATTCACGAAATAAGCACTAGTTGAAAAAAAAAACTTTAGATAGCGGACCCTTTATATAAACGCCGGAAGCGAATAATGCATCAGTCGTATGTGAATCGAAACCAATAACAAGATGGTTAGTGAAACTCTATTGCGCGGTAGAGATTTCATATATATGGATTGAAACTTTTATATTTTGATGTATTGAATTGTGTCTAATGTTTATGATTCCTGATTCCTGATATGTCTACACGAATCTTAATCCTATCCAAAAACAGAAGTTCAGCCACCAACTTATGTTCCAATAAATATTTTATCTGAAATACTAAAAGGGTGATTACATGTGGACCAATCCAATTGTGAAGTCGAATGATCAGCGTTGTTGACTTTGATTGCGGTGTTCACGAGTTCAAATCACAGTACAGGAATTTTCAAAAGTACATTTTTCAATAGTCTTATGCACTTGACACATAACTGTGATGTGTGAATTCCTTCCCATACATCTGATCTTAAAAACAAGATATAGGGAGCCAAAGCGATTAACTGTCACTAGATCTATCTATGTCCTTTTTTTAAAGCCTCACTCTCTCTGGACATTTTGAACGACTGGCTGACATTTAGTTTAGTTAGGCACCTTCATTGACATTTCCCAGTTTCTTGTGCATACTTACGAAATAGTTTTAATCTAAACAACATTTTTTTGATTTGAATATTGTATCATGTATTTTTTTTTCATTGTTTCCATTATTAAAAATTGCATTCTTAGTCAAAACTGACATCTAACAATCTTGATCAGATGTTAGAGGATTGAAATCAAAATGCGAGGAAAATTCTTTCGAATTTCTACGCAATGTGGGCGAAAAGTAAATATTAATTATATCACACATTGGCATATTCAATCACAATTTCGTTTTTTTGCACTTTTATGCCCGGTATTTCAATACTGAAAAATATGTCTAAATATTCGTATCCTGGTTTAGGTGCCACTTACTGGTACTGAGATCCTTTAATCAATGAAACTGATAACTACATTTACACACTACGTTACATTTCAAACTCTTCTATGGATTGTTCTAAAAACGAAATAATTAACTAATGTGACGATGTTTTCATAGTAATAATTTATTCGCATTTCGTGTAAATGATATCTGAATCTATAATTCTCCGGTAAGCTCATATGAAAATTCCCAACTTTTTATTAAATTTCTTACATTACTGAATTGTTGCAGCATTTACTCATCTTACTGGAGATAAATGAGTAGCACATGTCAATGCATATTTACCCATGTTAAAACAGAAATATTATTACTGTGCCGCATCAAGACGAGAATAGTTGCACCGATTGCGATTGTGCCACAATCTTATGCAAAAATATCATGGTTAGCCTTATCTTTTATAAAATATCGCACATGGACGTGCAAAATACACGACCATCAAAATGATAACAAGTTGTTACACAACAATTAAATGTTATCATTGTTTAAGATACACTATTAATACATTTTATATGTTTTATTTGCGTATTTTAATGAAGAAAGTTTCCACGATGATCGCTCAAAAGTAAGAAAATATTGTTTAAGAAATAACTAATCGAAATCTTTATTTTGAGAATCGAACTTATGTAAAACCAAATGCGCAAAAGACCCATATTAGATATTTAATATAATTAAAATCTCCTAAGCAACAATATTACTTTAACCATTACATACGAAAATATCCAATGGACAAGGCTACTTTTTTTATCCTTTAACTGGAAGTATCTCAAGAAATATTTATTATTATTAACCTTGCTGCATGGCAACATTCCTTGAACAAAGCTCTCGTCACTAAACGTGTGATAATTGAGTGCGGCCATACAAGAGTGATGTACATTTATGGTTAGGGATGGAAAACTAACATTATTTGAATACGAATACCGATATTTTTCTGTATTACCAATATTGTAAAACCTGTTTTGAAAATGCAACAATTGAAAATGTTACACACTGTTAAAGCAAGGTCCAAGAGATTTTGGGCTAAAAGCATTCAGTGAGGTAGATATTATTGAAAAACTATCATTTTTTGCATATGATATAATCAACTCGTATTAAGATATTTTTCTTGAAGGAGTTTAATTTTTCTACGTCGGTAAATATAATATACATGTGTTACTCGGGTGATGAAAAACTTAGGTAATATAGCAGAATTGAGTCGATTTTTTTGAATTTACCTTGATTAATCTATGTGAAAACTTGTAACAACGCGACCGCGTTAATGAGAGTGACTGTTGAGTGAATAACAGACTGTATTCAGTCGCATTGTATCATATAAAAGTAATAGTGTATATATATATTAGCAAATTAAGCCCAAACCTCCAATAAACGCGTTCAATCTGAATGATTTTATTTTGCAGTTGGACTTATTTGAACTAACTCCAATTTAGATAATAATAAATTTTACGTTTGTTTTTATTGGTTTATTTTAAGGGTTATATTTTAATTAAAATAATCACTATTATGTAATTATGAAAATTGGCGGTAATTTTATCGATAATGTGATATAAAATCGAAAACTTCTTTTTCAAATTGTTCGTCCGGCACAGCAATCGCAACTGTCGGTAATAATTATATAGTTTTCTTTTTTATATATTATGGAAATAAATCGGTATTCAATACGGAGATTAAAGTTCCTTATTCAAACATACTTCATTTCAATTTAAAAGGTTGTTTTATTGATATTCGTCGATACATATTTTTATATTTAGACCCAAAGATTTTTTATTCAGTCGCTCGTCGTTTTCGATAAATAATATGTACATCAACACAAGTAATCAAAACGTTTACCGATCTCAATCATAACCAAAATATCTTTTACGTAATAATACCTTCATATATTCTTCCAGTGGTGTAGTCCTGTCAGATTTCGATATGTCTATGTTGTGTATTGTAAAAATCTATAAATTGCTCCTTTATTATTATTATATATTAGTCGTGGCCTTCAACAATTTTTTCACCACATATTCCATAACGCTTTAGTATTAATCCGACGCTTAATGTGATCATACCTTTCTATCTCGTCCGTATAGTTTTTCACTTTTGGAATTCAAAAAAGATAAAATTTAAATACAGATCTACATTAAAACAGTGCATTCCATCGATTATCGTGTCACAAATCCAGCACTATAGTATTTTTCGTCAGCAATCACCGAGATTATTACTGGTAAGTCGAAATTTGTTTTTTTATTGTTACTATGAAAACGTAATTCACATTAGCAAGTGATCAGACTTTTAAGCTTTACTTGTGATAAAACCATACCTCTCTCCAATAAAAACATCAAAAACCGTTTCATTTTTAGCGCGGGATTTCAGTATGACATCATCATTTCCTGGAGTGTGACTTATCTTCAAATAGCGTTCAAGATATTATTTCTTTAACACAACAATACTTCAACACGATAAGCGTACACACTTCTCATTACTTGGAATAAAATAAAGCTTTAGTGTCAAATTTGAGCTTTTCAAACTAGTATGTTTCTAACGAACTGGGTTTCGTTTTTCTGCATTTTTTAAATAATTTGCATCGTTTATTTATATAACAAATAAGTCTAGGAGCAAAATTTATATGTGAATCGAATTTTTAATTATTATTTTACTGAGTTTAGTTTCATGTTTTATTGTTCGATATACGTGCAGTTTATAACGTTGAATGGTTAGAATCTATATTCACAGTGCAACATTTAATGTTTAACTAGTGAGAAAATGACCGCCTGAAACCAATATTTGAAATACGCATTGGAAAAATAAATCAAATTAAGCTACGGATATTAAAATACGCCATTACGAAAGTACATTGAAAGGAAGGAAATTATCTCTTGAAAATATAGTGCAACATTTTTATTTTTATATCAATATATTTTTTGATAACAATGTTTAATTATCCAATTTTATTGTATATCCTCTGTATCGCAAACGCACCTTTTGTACATTGTAAAGGAAAAAATACGACTGCATTCATATTTGCTTACCGTCAAATTTCAGAATCCCACTTTTGATTTTGGGGCGACGGTGTTAAGATTCTACGAAATTTTTGAAAGTCTTATTTAAATTATTTCGCGACTACAATTCTTTAAACCGACTCAAAATCCTTTATAACGAAAGATTAACATTGTATATTATTCTAATGATTATACTGGCCTATAAACCAACCGATGCGACTCTTCAAATACCATAATTATTCAAATTATGTTATGTATGTAAAACTAGCAATTCAAAATTAATTTACAATAACCCAAGAGCCTGAATGTTTCTGTGAGTTTGTAGTACATTTCGATTTTCTATTGAATGGGCGAGTAGTTAATAAGACTCTTTTGACCGGGTTTCGCATTCGAATTCCATACTATTACTTTTTTTAACCAGAAGTGGGGAATCTTTGGCATGCTAGTGATGCATTTTGAACATAAGACTTCCTTGTTATTGGTTAAAAATTAACTGAACATTTTATCGGAATTTGCGTTTCTCGTCTTATCATTCGAGGTATTCTCAAAATTAGTGTCATTTTTAAAATGCAACAAAAAAGTATTGTAATCATTTTAAATATATATAACCATTCATTTTAAAACTTAAGCTTCACCCACCTCAATTTTCATAAAATTTTGAAGGCTTTGAATAACTATATTCCGATAGTTCTCTTTTCACATCGCCAATATTTAATTTTTAAAAATCAATCCAGAGAGTGTTGAATTAAACAAAATAAGTTATAGTCGTAATAAGCGATGGCAGGAAAATAGGGCTAATGAAATAAATGATCGAGAAAAGGCAACACAGCTTCAAGATCCAGAAGTTATTGATGATTGTCTCCAGACCTTCCAAGTCGTCTTATATACTCTCGAATAAGCTTGGTTTAGTTCCTCGGGTAGCTAATGAATCGTTTGAGTAAGATGTGCTTCCATTTCTGACTTCATGGTGTTTTCCGCTATCATTGATCGTCTTCCGCGTTAAAAAATCCTCCTTCAAAATTTTTGGGCACTAATTTTTCTGTTTAATACCAAAATTGTACAGTGAAAAATACACCAATGCAGATAGAGCAAATGTTATAGCCTAACTCTTAAACTTGGCCACAGGAAAATTAAATAATTATGAGAATATCATATATATTACAGCTAACTTAATATTCCTCCAATATAAAAGGGTTGTCTATTCCTGACCCAACTCGAGCTTTTTTACATTCATTGACTGGTTTATGTCACAATGCTTAATTCGAGATTATTCTAATTAAGATTTTGTGAATAACTCTTACTACGTTATTCAGAAATTATTCTAATATAGTGCATTGCGAGTGATGGCATATCAATTCAATACATTTCTTTCAATTTAAATATGCCACTTTCCTTGCACTCATTGTATTATACTTCATATGTTCAATGTGTATCTTTATTCAGACGTTCTGGAATTTAATCCCAATGGATCTTCTGCACACCAAAATGTATGCTTCTTGTTACGCTAAACCTTTCTGCACGTGCATTCCATGATTTACAACTTAAACTTCCTCGTCATATATCACACGTCGCAAATATAATAATAGTGTAATCTCTGATGTATGTGATGTTACTTAGTGCGCCTCGTATCATTCTGATTTATAAGCATAAAGCCTTTATTAAATTTATTTTAATTAAAGTGCAACCAGAAAATATACTTTGTAAATGTATCCAGTGTCGGATAACATACGTGGAAGGCCTTTACCTTTTTCCGATTGCAAAAATGCATTACAAAATGTATACTGGTTATTTCTTTTAATCGTAATATAATATATTATTTCATTCATATCATCATATCAATCAATGAAACATTCCAATACTTGTGTCTTCTTTTTTTTCGTTGGATTTGGCGGTAACTTTGTTTTTTTACGTGTAAATAATAATGGTTAATTTTATTATTCCACTTGTTTAGTTCTACCAAATGTAATATTGAAAATATAAACTTTAATTTACATTAACCTATTCCGTGCTAAGAATGCGTCTAGTGTGATCATACGTATATCCACTTTGTGCTCAGGACCCGCGTAGCGTGTTGCTATTGTTTGTATTTTTTGAGACGCAAAAATACCGACGTCGAGTTATTTGTACTTACCGACATTCTCATGTATTTATTATCTTTGAAATAATGCAGATTATTAAAAAAATTCAATACATTTTTATAATTCGAATATATTCAGCACGACACTTTTACGTGGGATTTTACATTAGCAATGAAAGCGTTAATCTATTAAAAAAACCATTTTCACGATATTTTTAGAATTTCATGTAAAGTATGAATAAATTTATATTCGGTACATCGGTTAAAAGTTATTTAGGAGTCCTTAAGTTAATGCACCTCTGTGTGCATCAGATTTTTTTTCATTGGGTGTATGTGTCTGGAACTATTGTAAACAATGCGAGATTACTTAACAACTTAACAGCCTAGCTATAGTTTTATGAGTTACATTGTTTTAAATGACACAACCATTCAAAGGTTTGAAATTCAGTTTAATTTAAAAGCAATGTCATACAGTGCTCTGTCTTTTGATAATAATTTTATGCCGCTATAAAACAGAGCCATAAATAAAAAAAAATATTAAATACGAAAATCGGGTGTAAGTATGTTTTTACTTTTTTTGTAAACATTCTGTTTTTTCAATTTTGTTAAGTCAAATCCTTTTAAATGTAATTGTAGCGTTGTCTTATTTTTTTTCTTTATTCTGATGAAAAGAAAATTTTACTTACCGTTATGCACTATAAAGAGCAAGATAATATTTAAAAGTTGATGCACATGTATTTTTTGAGAGAATATCTCATCGTTTAATATTCTTTATGTAGATAGCTGTTTAACAGAAGTTGTTCAAGTTGTTGTATGTTCAAGCTATTCAACAGAATTGTATTCAGGTTACTTAGACAATGAATAATTGAAATGCTTTAACCATATTATTTCGTGTTTTAGTACGAAATACTTCTTCTACCTGACTGAAACCATATTGCAAACATTAAAATCTTTGCAAGCAAAGCCTTGATATATACGTATATTCTATAGACGTGGTAAAAAAATCTTCAGTATTTTTCAAGAATAATTTATCAATATAAACTGTAGTACTCCAACGTCCTTATAATTATTAAATCAACATACGGGAAGTCAGTGAATGTTTTGATTATTTTATATTTTTAATTACTTCTTTAATTATCCTTACCTGCAAATCGCCAGTCATTTCTTCTTCAAAAATATTTTTTTGAAACACTTGTTTCGGATGAATTAATCATTTTGGAATATTTTTGTGTCAATTCACATAATTTTTTTTTTTTTTTAATGTATGAAATTTGATTAAAATAAAGCAATTATTAACGCAAGTGATTCTAGTAATATTATTAAATGACTGTTGCCTGTATTAGCGATGGGTCCGACGGCAACTTCTTGGTAATATAATATGCATTTTAAATTGAGTTATTTCGTTATTCCAACAAAGATGCATTATTTAACGATGACGATTTTGTAAGAAATAAAGTATTTTTCCACACGATAGAACCCAAATAATATAAACGCAATATATTACTATTTTTAGTTTTTGCCGGAGCTTGTACGTTTGTACTGAGCATTGTGCATGCATACAAGCATGTGCAGCTATTAAATATTCATAGGAATTTCGAGATATTTTGCACAATAATTATATAGCAGTGGTCACCAACGTTTTAGATTTCATAGACAGTTTAGCTCACAATTTCAAATCCTTCAGTAATGATTTTCACATAAATGAATGACAAATGATTTTTAATTTTAAATACCACAGATATTAATATTGAATTTAAGACTTGTACAATCGACGGAATGGTAATTATTTGAAATAATAACAACATGCATTTTTTATTTTCTTTATTTTTTCCTCTGGAAACATAAACTTTACAACGAAAAAAATATTTTTGAATCACTTTTGCATAAAGAACTGGAGGCACTTCTCGAGGAGAAAGTAAATAAGATATATTCACCAATATAATAAACAACCACTCAATTACTAAATTTGATGAATTGATCTCCGTACATATAAGTATATTACTTCAAATCATTTTCTGAGTGTATGATGTGTTGAAACGGAATCCCGTCGGCAAGTATCAAATATAGATGACACTGACATTAAATTATTATAATTAGTGTGATCAGTCTCGTATATTTTGGAACCGGAAACCCACCGGCCCACTAGCGGTCCGCGAACTCCGGATGTTGATGATGTTACGGGCTATATTTTATCTTTGGGTCCAAACATTTACTTTCTGACGAATATAAGTAATTTTTCAAAATCGGGTATATATTTTTTTCAGTGGCATACATTACTTAATTTTAGTACAATACAATATGATTAATATACACATATATATATGTGTGTGTGTGTGTGTGTGTATATAATTAAACCAAACTTGTTATCTGTAATCATAATGAAATGACGCGGTAGAAATTATTCTAACGCGTGAATATGAATTTATTTTGTATGCATGATAAAATAGAAACCATATTCATTTGAACAGTGGTAACTGCATTTTCAAGTAGATTAACTTATTTGCTTCACATTAATATAGCAAAGTATATAATCACCTACCAAAATTAACATAGATAAAGCAATCAGATTGTTTATGCATCACATACGATATCGCCAGATTAAATTGGTGTACATTCTCCTTTATATTTTTAAAAATCATCTCATAGTTCTTTAACGATGTTTACTATATTCAATGGTACGAAACATAAAATGAAAAAAAAATATAACATAGTATAAGAACTATTTCGACATTTATATTAGGTAATCCGGGAATTAATGTCGTTTTTATAGTAAAATATAAATTTGTTTTTTTCTTAATTATTCATTTAAACAAAGTAATTACCAGAGTTGTCTAAGACTCTTTTTCATATATTTTCAAGATCTAAAATTCCTTTCTCCTAAAAGGTCGTTGGTTTAAATTCGAAGAACTCCAAGAGACCTGATTTTAGTTCTTCAATATTTTTTTTTGATTTTTTGTTCCTTGATTGCGTTTTTAAAGAATGAAATAAGTGATAGTCACTTGGTACCAAGTCCGGAGAATAGGGTGGATGCAATAAAACATCCCAGCCAAGGTCCTGGATCTTTTTTCGTGTAATGTCGGCAACGTGGGGCACTTTCGTGTTGAAGAATAACATTCCTTCTTGTCATAAGAGCAGGTCAAATTTCTTGTAAATTTGTATTTAACTTGTCCATCTGATCACAATAGAGAGCTGCAGTAACAGTTTGTCCTTGTTTTAACACCTCATAATAAATCATACCTTTCGAATCCCACCACACACACAATAGGGCTTTCTTAGGATGTAGTCCTGGTTTTGGGGTAGAATTTTGTGTTTGACCACGATTTAACCATTATTTTTTTCTTTTAATATCGTGTTACAGCGCCCATTTTTCGTCTCCAGTGATAAGATCATTGAGAAACGAGGAAGAATGTTGCTTTTTTTGCAGTATTTTGCATATACTGAGGCGCTGCGCTTTTTTGTGATCAGTAAGCGCGTGAGGAACCCAAATGTCTTTTTTTAAGATTCCTCAATTTATCTAGATAGCGGTGAGTTATAGACTAGACTGCGCCGTCCACTTCGAGACTCATTTTTCAAATCAAGATTTCCCGATTAAAATTTTCTGAACCATCGTTGGCACTTTCTTATGTCCGGTATATCACAGTAAATCTCACAAATGGATTCCGTTGCTTCTGTTGCAGTTTTTTTTAATGAAACAAACAGCATACAACTTAAATGTGTTTCCGAAGGACACGTCTCTGCCATTTTTTGTAGATGGGGCAGAATTGATTTTTTGTGTTTAAAAGAAAGGTAAAGAATCACCATAGAAAAGAAAAATAATAACACACGTCTTTAATAGTAAACGGACCCAAACATACTGAGTCAAAGTTGGGTATTGAAAAAACGACATTAACTCCGAGATTACCTAATATTAAGATCAGGACCGGGTTCGCCTATAACGTGTATTATCAACTAATGAAAATAAAAAAAAACCGACAGAAGATTTCTATGCATCGTTTTAACTTCATATTACCTATTGACATTACTAATTATTCAATCCACTTTGTTCCCTTAAATATATTAGTTCTAGTTATTTGGTAGTAAATATATCCTAGTCGTTATTCTTGCTGATATTTCTGGACTATTAACGGACTTTTAGTTCGATTTTGTTTTATGTTATAAATTAGCACTACGAGGTCCTTAATATTGTATTTGTTAACTATTTTAGTTCAATAGCATATATTGCATGATTAATAATCTGTAAATTATTTTCTAACCTAGTTAACGTTTGATTTAATATGTATGATAATTGCTAGCCCTCTTTTCTAAAATTTGTACAAATAGCCTCGTTTTTATTTTGTATTTTGTCAGTTGACGCTTGCGATGAATAAAATCTGTATGATCAAATATATATATAATTGTGTAAATATTACTACAAATTGTGTTTTTATTCTTTCAATTTAGTAGGTTTATTAAATAACATATTAAAATCGTGTATAGAAATGCTGAACGAGAGAACGATGGAATATACTGCTTTTAGGTCTCTCCTTCATTATTAAGGTCTTCCAACAACTTCTGAACAAATAATATCAAAATTTCAACAAACACTTTGAATTGCAATCGACGGATGAGAATAAAATCGCACTATTTAAACTCGTGCTTCCCAAACTGGGACTGCAGGCTTTCTTGGAGCGGGCGCAATTTTTTTCATTTCCAACAAGTTTCTTGTTCAGGGAGTCGTGGCATGAAAATGTTTGGGAAGCAATTCTTTATACAACATCCAATAAGCTTAATTCTACTTACTGAATTCTTTTGTAAATGACGTTGTTATATAATATTAGGATACGTTTGAGACTATCATATAAAAAATAACTAAGGAATTGATAAATCTTTACATGGAAATAACCAACTGACTTCCAATTACAAAAGCATGAACGTAGTTGACGTCCGTGCAATAGGAATTGTTTTTTAATTGTGTTATGTATACCAAAGTTACTTTGATTATTTACCCCTTTTTTTAACCCTTCTTTTTTTTAATATTTAACCCTTCGCGTGCAGAAATCCGAAATATCAGTTTTTGCTACTTTCGTGAAAATTACTGAATCCGTCCGATCTGTCGGTAATATTGAAAGAGATTCCAAGACATTTCTCTAGGTAAGGTATTGCTTTAGGTGTACATAGTGCTGAAATTATATAACACATTTTATTTAAAAATCATATATAATATGTTAGGACTTGCGATATAACTTCAAATCAGTACTCTTTTTAATGCAGAAAATGTTTTTTAACGACTTAAATTTTTGGGTCGAAAGCTTTCTCTTCTTGGAATTTAAATAATGTTAAAATCATTTTTAATTGAATCTGCAGGGGGGTATCATATAAAAATACAGAAAAAATATTCACTGTCGTGCAAGGTGAAATAACAATAAAATGAAACATTTATGTTATAAAAACATTTCAATGTGAAAGAGATCGCGTGAGCTGGTTTAAATCTGGAAGAGTATAAAACCCTTTTGCCAATTCCCTGCACCTTCCTGTTTTTTTTAAGGTTTCTTCGTAGCAAGATAAATGCAATAAAAAACAAGTTCAATTTTTCAAGTAATTCAAGTCAAGTAATTAAATAAACAGGTTATCCTCGACTTACGACCGAAATACGTTCCTGGACTTTGGTTGTAAGCCGGATTGGTCGTAAATCGAATTTCATACAAAATATGTATGTACTTACATATTAAAATAAAACATGTGTATTTATTTATAGTTTTTTATTGTTAAGTTTATACTTATTTATTAATACAAAATAAAATATTTAATTCATTAATATTTCAAATATTTCGTCATCTGTACTTATATAACTGCAATCCATTTGCTCATCATCAGTAATGGAAGAAGAAGCAGTCGAAGTCTTTTTAAAAACATATCCAATTTTACTTGAGATGTTTGTTGTTTTTTTTTCCTGTATACGACCGAAATACGTTCCTGGACTTTGGTTGTAAGCCGGATTGGTCGTAAATTGAATTTCATACAAAATATGTATGTACTTACATATTAAAATAAAACATGTGTATTTATTTATAGTTTTTATTGTTAAGTTTATACTTATTTATTAATACAAAATAAAATATTTAATTCATTAATATTTCAAATATTTCGTCATCTGTACTTATATAACTGCAATCCATTTGCTCATCATCAGTAATGGAAGAAGAAGCAGTCGAAGTCTTTTTAAAAACATATCCAATTTTACTTGAGATGTTTGTTGTTTTTTTTTCCTGTATACGACCGAAATACGTTCCTGGACTTTGGTTGTAAGCCGGATTGGTCGTAAATTGAATTTCATACAAAATATGTATGTACTTACATATTAAAATAAAACATGTGTATTTATTTATAGTTTTTTATTGTTAAGTTTATACTTATTTATTAATACAAAATAAAATATTTAATTCATTAATATTTCAAATATTTCGTCATCTGTACTTATATAACTGCAATCCATTTGCTCATCATCAGTAATGGAAGAAGAAGCAGTCGAAGTCTTTTTAAAAACATATCCAATTTTACTTGAGATGTTTGTTGTTTTTTTTTCCTGTATACGACCGAAATACGTTCCTGGACTTTGGTTGTAAGCCGGATTGGTCGTAAATTGAATTTCATACAAAATATGTATGTACTTACATATTAAAATAAAACATGTGTATTTATTTATAGTTTTTATTGTTAAGTTTATACTTATTTATTAATACAAAATAAAATATTTAATTCATTAATATTTCAAATATTTCGTCATCTGTACTTATATAACTGCAATCCATTTGCTCATCATCAGTAATGGAAGAAGAAGCAGTCGAAGTCTTTTTAAAAACATATCCAATTTTACTTGAGATGTTTGTTGTTTTTTTTTCCTGTATACGACCGAAATACGTTCCTGGACTTTGGTTGTAAGCCGGATTGGTCGTAAATTGAGATTCATACAAAATAGGTATGTACTTACATATTAAAATAAAACATGTGTATTTATTTATAGTTTTTATTGTTAAGTTTATACTTATTTATTAATACAAAATAAAATATTTAATTCATTAATATTTCAAATATTTCGTCATCTGTACTTATATAACTGCAATCCATTTGCTCATCATCAGTAATGGAAGAAGAAGCAGTCGAAGTCTTTTTAAAAAAATATCCAATTTTACTTGAGATGTTTGTTGTTTTTTTTTTTCCTGTATATTTCTTTGTAGCAAGCAAGATCTTTCTCAATACGGTGGTTTATACTCAAAAATCTTTCGTTATCCGAATCCATTTTTGCAAATTTTTTCATTACTTATTTAAAGGATTGCTGTTTCCATTTCTTTCAATACAATTTCTTTAGTCTCTTCTTCAACAGTTTGATTTTCGATGCATAATCATTCTTCATTCGTAAGATTTTCCAAAACAATTTTCTATTCTAAGTTAGTCTATGTCTTCACGATCAATATTAATATCAAGTTTCTCGCAAAGCTCTACATTGAGATTTGTGATGTGTTCAATTTCATTTTGTTTTTCAAATTGCGACTGAGTTATATTTTCAAAACGTTTAGTAAGCTTTTTCCAGATTCCATACAAGCGCGATGATATTACCTCTTGCCATCCCTTTCCAATATTTTTAATTGCTTGATGAATATTAAAATTCTTCCAAAACTCTTTAAAGGTTTTTCCTCGTCAAGCGCTACTATTGCTTCGGCAAATGTAACTGTTTTTAAATAACAGGCTTTAAATATGGCAATAGCACCTTGATCCATGGGTTGCAAAATACTGATGGTATTAGGGGGTAAATAAACGATTTTAACGTTAGGATGTAAATATCCGATATGTGATTCATGTTCCGGTGCATCGTCTAGTATTCAAAGTATATTGAATGGAAATCCTTTCTGATTAAAATATTGTTTTACTTCTGGAATAAATAAATTCAAAAACCATTCTTCTAAAATAATTTGTGCTATTCACCCTTTCTTGTTTAAGCGGTATAATAGTGGTAATATTGCATATCAATATTGATTCCTCTGGGAGCTCTCGGCTTTTTAGAGTGATAAATCATTATTGGTTTCAATTTATATCCAGCAATATTTCCATCAAATAAAAGTATAAAACAATCCTTAAATGCCTTGAAGCCTTGCATACTTTTTTCTTCCTTATTATTGTTGGTACGCTGAGGCATTTTCTTCCAATATTTTATTATTTATGTAATAATTTATTTCATACGATTTAATCTATTCGGTTCAATAGCTCTATGGGTTAAATATAAGCACATGACATGATAATTTCGTATGCATGTTTAGTGAAAGTGTTGTCCGTGAGGTGGATTTCAATTAATAAAGAATTAAACAGGTCAATATACTATATAGCATTAGTAGTCTAATAAATACATGCATAGCAAAATATTTAAAATTGAAACAACATTATCAATTAAGTGTTGTTTTAATCAATTATGTTGTCAATATCATTTTAAAACAAATTGCATGTTAGAGGAGTTTGTTGATTTTTAGAGACTGTTTGAAGTTCTTCAGATACAAATACTTCTCTTCCGTCGCTGCGTGTCCACATTACTAGGTGTAATTATGATTTTGCCATATTCGTCCGTTATTATTTCAAGTACGAGTCTTATCATTATCAGAGTATTAACTGGAATCAGCAAACTCAGTTCCAATGTTGATTTCTGTAAAGGCGAGCAGCAAGCGACGAATATACTTTTTATGATTTCCATACACAGGCCGAGCGTTGCGTGTGTGCACACTTCACAATGAAGTTGTAGCCGATTGTAAACATCTGTAGTCTGTATACGAGTGTCCACACCAACGTAATCGCATCTGTCAAACTGGATTTCCGTAAACACGGCTCGTATAGAGCTTCTATCTATTAAATGCAATAAATATCGTGTAAAGAATTGGGCTTTATTTGATGACTGCCGTATTACGGCCATAAGAAAACGGCAAATTCAATTCGAAATAAGAGATCACTCAGGTATTAGCTCTCTTTCACACACATGCATTCGTTCACATATACGGGAGCGTTGTATTTTGCTGTTGTAAATTTACTCACACAGATTTAGAAGTAAACGCGGCGTGCGAACCGCCTAACCCAAGGTCGCCTTCTCTTCAATGAAGATTTTAAGATTCACATATTCAGAGAGGACTGTCAGATGCACCAAATATAAATAAAAAACAATCACCTAGGAAGCTCACCGCGGTCGACACGTGACTGTCACTCCCGTTCAATTAATGTATTGATTATAATCGCCGCAGGGGCATACAGTGCGTACGGCAGGCCCTCGACACTGTACGAATGTAAATAAAGAGTAACGGGAGGGAATGTCACATCGCTCACTGCAATTTCGGTAATTTATTCAAAAGCGCTTACCGGAGGATCTCTTTCCGGGCTTGCTTGGTAGGACTCGCCGCTGCCTCTTCTGCTGCCGACGCACATGGCCCTTCGCAAGAGGCCAGACACCAACGAACAGAAACCGCACTGCTGCATCTCGAAGACGCGAGCGAGCCCGTTGGCTCTCCGACTGTAACTTGTCAGTCAAGAGTGGACTCCGAAACTCGGCAGCCGCCGCGGAGCGCGCAACTTGCGCACTATGCAACGCGGCGGCGCGAAAGAACCGCTCGCGACTGAGCCGCCCGGCGCCCGCGCCTGCGAAACAACCCGCCCTCTTGCCTCCTTCACCCTTCTGACTGCTACCCGCTTTCGGCGCGAAACACGAACGCACAGGCGCCAGATATCCAAAGTCAAGTGTTCACCATACGAATTTTACACTGATTCTCCACTACAAAATACCACTGTGCGGCTATTTTCTTTATTCTTTTTCATATTAACTCAGCCAAGATTGGTATTATGCTGCGACATCGTATTAGTTTTCTATATGTAGATAAATTTACACCGACAACTGATTCGTGGAAAACAATGAAATATTTCTCAAATATTATGTCAGCTGTGATTTTCTACTTAAAATATCGCACCGTATACAGTACTATATCCATCACATGCAAAGAAAGTAAACTGTTTTTTCATACTGTAGTAAACTTTACGTAGAATAAGGCTGTATTGTAAAATCGCGGGGTAGGAATTGCGATAAATGTACTTACTATGTGCTTTGTACCTGTATGCGTAATCATCTACCTCTGCGAGCGTTGTCACCCTGCTCAAAGAAATATTATTATTATTGTGATATTGCACCCGGTGAGAGATGTTGGATCATAACTAGTTAGTATCGCTTAATCAAATCGTGGTTGAAGTCGAGTTCATTTATTATTTCATGCAAACGCAAAAACAATAATCTCTTCTAAAAAATAAATTCGTGCAAATATTTCCGAATATAATAATATTGTTACAGTGTTTATAAATAAATTTTATTGTTTACATTGATGAGCTATTCCAGACCAAACAAAGGGATACCTTAAGCAAGTAAGTTATTAAGCGGATTTAATTTATTTTTTTGAACAGATTTTAGCTTAAAATTATATTGATTTTAATAAGGATAATTTGATTTCTTAATTAACCGTTCTGATGAATATTATTAAAGGCATTTCGAAATTTAATCTCACGTCTTTGTTGACGACGAATATTTTTTTCGAATAAAATTTTGCTCCCAATTTTTCAATTCTAGTGTGTTTGTCGTATGGATATATCCATCACATGCAAAGAAAGGAAACTGTTTTTTCATACTGTAGTAAACTTTACGTAGAATAAGGCTGTATTGTAAAATCGTGGGGTAGGAATTGCGATAAATGTACTTACTATGTGCTTCGTAGCTGTATGCGTAATCATCTACCTCTGCGAGCGTTGTCACCCTGCCCAAAGAAATAATTTTATTATTGTGATATTGCACCCGGTGAGAGATGTTGGATCATAACTAGTTAGTATCGCTTAATCAAATCGTGATTGAAGTCGAGTTCATTTATTATTTCATGCAAACGCAAAAACAATAATCTCTTCTAAAAAATAAATTCGTGCAAATATTTCCGAATATAATAATATTGTTACAGTGTTTATAAATAAAATTTATTATTTACATTGATGAGCTATTCCAGACCAATCAAAGGGATACCTTTAGCAAGTAAGTTATTAAGCAGATTTAATTTATTTTTTTGAACAGATTTTAGCTTAAAATTATATTGATTTTAATAAGGATAATTTAATATCTTAATTAACCGTTCTGATGAATATTATTAAAGGCATTTCGAAATTTAATCTCACGTCTTTGTTGACGACGAATATTTTTTTCGAATAAAATTTTGCTCCCAATTTTTCAATTCAAGTGTGTTTGTCGAGATGCTTTTAATTAAATATTGGTGTATCAATTTAATATTTTTACAGCAATAAGAAGTACAATATATTTTGTAAGTTTCTTGTTGCGTTATACTTGACTTAGTTTTAATAAAAAAAGTCATTTAGGATAAAAATATTAGGTTGTTTCTTCATCAAAAATCTTTAATTGTTTACCATCGCTTCAAATACAGTGAACTGAAGCTTTTCTTTTAAGTCACGTTTACAAACATTTTAATTACTCGCATATTCTAAAAAAAGAAAATTTTCAATAGTTTTTTTATATAATAGTTTCAATAATTCCAGATATTGATTATACTGTTTTACGTCAAACCTTTTTCAGCTTAAAATTTTTAAAGATTTGAGAAGCAAATAAAAATTGAAGTTTTTTTATGTGGAATAAAAAGTTGACAAAATATTCCACAATCTTTCATTTATAGGTGAAGACTACAACAAGTTTAGTTATTGCCTTTTAATGAACACACATTTTTTGTGCATATTATATTATTGCTTTATTAAATACAGGCCGTTTGAGGGGGAATTCGGCTGTCTACGTGTTTATTTATACTTTTCAATCGATAAAATTATAAATGTAAGAGACAAAGACTCTTTCACCTATGGTAATTACAAAAATTGATCGTTTGTTAATCCCGAAGCTTAAATTATTTTAATATCTTTTTAACACCGGATATTATGGTTGTGGTGTAAGGATGTCTGATATTTATGCTCATTTTGTTGAGATGGTAATATTACATTAATATATGGCCAAGACCACTTTATTCGGTAGGTTAGCATTTTCAAATTGTAACATACTCGCCCGCCAAAATCTTTATAGATCGTCTAAGAACTCATTGTGCATGAAGTATTTTATTCTTTTATAAATTTGATTTGAAAATATTCGCGACAGAACCTCAAATATTCCTCATAAATAATCAATGACATACTTCAATGAATAAATACGAATGAAAACTGTCAAAAATTATACCATTAAAATACCAACTTGTAATATTTCAAAATATTAGACTTTCTTTCGTTAAGAAACCATCATAAATTCTAAAATAAGGGGTAACTCTGTATAAAGAAAAAAAATGATGAAAACAAAGTTACTGATAAACTTTTTCCATTTTGAAAAGTAAATTCAAATGATTTTCACATTATGATTGAACTAAATTTAATTATAAAAATATTGTATACTGATTGAGAAGATTTGATTTCCAGTAAAAGAAAGAAGAAACCTACTGCGAAAAGTTTAATACATGCATCTTGCTGTGTTGATAGAATTCAATGTAGGGTTACACTTCAATTGTCAACTATTTGATTTCACAGGTGACCTAAGCGTGGCCCGCGGAGCTAATATAAATATTTTTTAGTTTTAATGAATATTTATTTTTGCACATCAACAGATTTTCATAACGGTTGGTTAGTATTTGGCTTTCATGAAAATTTATTCTTCGTTGGTGCTAAGAGACGATCAAAACTATTATATCACTCATCATCATTATAGACACTTTCAGACACATCACAATAGTACAAAAAAAAATGAACGAGAAGAAAAATATGATATTGTCGGTTCTAGGACAAAGTCGTAAAAGGTAAAATCGTACGCAACCCTAATTATTGTGGAAATAGAACTGAACAATGTGTTTTTAATATTTGTTAAAACATGACCTTCCAACAAGACGTAAAATTGACACGCTACAGTAAACATGTTTTAATTAAATTTGTCTCAATAATAATCTTTATTTTAATTAGCATTGAAAAACTCGTGTCAAGAATATTATATTAAATATGAATACACTTTTCAGTGTGCAATTTTATCCGTGAACAGTTTTCTCCGTGCTGTTTCGTCTCATTGGGTTTTGTTGTATAATATTTTGCTCGTTCATCTATATTTCATTGTAAACGAATATGCTCATTCAACTAAGAAAATAGAAAACATTAAAATATAAAATCAAAGTGATATAACTTCACGTTCATTATTGATTTAAAATTGTAAACAAATAATTTATCAAATTACATATATGAAACGTCTAAATGAAGCAGAACGAAATGAAATTATTTTTAAGCTCATTATGAAAAAACCTCAAAGCAAACGATCTCTGGCAAGAAATTATGGTGTTACTGAAGGTGCTATCAGAAAAATTTGGCTTAACAAAGATAATATACAAAGCCGTTCAGCTCTGATGTCTGAAAATACTAAAAAGAAAACATTTCGCTCTTCAGTCGGTCATCATCCAGAACTTAAAGACAAGTTGTTTCTATGGATAGAAGGAATGCGAAGAGTTCCGCTTCCAGTTACACCCATATTGGTAATTGCAAAAGCCAAATCTATTGCAGCTGATATGTCCATTGAATCATTCAAGGCATCTTGGCAGTGATTGAAAAAATTTCGTCAAAGAAAAGGGATACAATCAATGATGTTACACGGAGAAGGTGCAGAAGTTGATAAAGAAAATCCTGAACTGCTACAAGCCTTGTCAGAATTGTGCGAAAAGATTTCTAAATATGAACCGGAAAATGTCTACAATATGGATGAAACTGGACTGTTTTTTCGACTTCTACCGTGGTATTCTCTGCTTTTACCAAACGAAAACGTTAACACGACTCGTGGAAAAAAGAAAACAAAAGATAGAATTTCTTTGACGGTATGTGCTAATGCAGCAGGCACTCACAAAATCCCTTGCACAATTATTGGGAAACCAAAACGTCCAGCATGCATCAAAAACCGAGAATGGCCGGTTAAATATTTTAATCAATCAAGAGCTTGAATGGATGTGGCAACCTGTTGGAAGTGATTTAATGAAGTTTTTTATCCCGAAATCAAAAAGAGGACAGGAAAGCCAGTTCTTTTGCTTATGAACAATGCACCAGGACATTTTGAGGCATTTAAACGAGATAATGTGAAGGTTGCATTTTTCCCACCTAATTGCACAAGCTGGAAACAGCTATGTGATATGGGAATTATTGCAGCCCTGAAAAAGCGATATAAATATTTGTATCTCAAAGAAGTCCTTAACTATTATGAAATGGATGATGGTTTAAAAAGCATCAAAGCAGTTCAAGGGAAACAGCTTTCAAGGGTTGCAGCTGGTGTTGCATATGGAAATGCAGCACATTTATTAGATGCTGCCAATTTTGTTAAGGAGGCATGGGACGCCATCTCAGCAGGGACAATCGCAAACTTTATTGCCAAAACCGAGATAATGACCCTTACACCCGTTCCTGTTGAGAATTCTGAGAACAAATGGATCAATGAAATCATTTCAATGTTTGCAAATGTAAGCATTGAAATTGACGTCAACGATGCTATAAACTTCGAAAGAATTGACGAGGAAAACACTGTAGAATATGTTCAGGAAATTCTCAAAGATGTGGACGATGTTTTTGAAGATGTGAAAGAAGTACCGGATGAAAGCCACTTATCTGACGATTCTGATCTGGAAAACAACGAATGTCTAGTCAAGTTTGAAGGCTTTGACAACTTGTGTGAAATGGCAATAAATATAGAAAATCAGCTTTTATGCCCAGTTGTTAAAAATGCAGCAAGAGCTGATTACAACGATCTTCTATGCACTTTTGAAAACTTAAAAAAAAAAAAATGCATCAATTTCAAAAAAATCAAACAATAAAAACAATGTGCAGTTGACACTTTACGATATGTTTGTACCCAAATAAAAATGTAATTTTTTTTTTTTCTCTTTGTATAATAGTTAATTGTTATCTTAATTGTTTTCCATTTTATAAAATAATTGTGTTCAGTTTTCTTTAATTTTTTGCATAATAAATATTGATCCAAGTTTTTTGCCATTTTTCATGCGTATTTAACCGGGATGCGTATCACATTTTTTGCGTACTTAAGCGGGAGGTTACTGTAGCTACATTCTCTGATTACAAAATCTTCACTTGATTTCTATGAAATTTTAATGAGCTTTTGTTAATATGAAAATGTTTTTTTGTATATTTACGTTAACTTTTACCATGCCCGAATGGAATTGCCAGGTTATGTAAATAATGTTCGTATTTGAGATTATCTGAAAATTATTATTATATTATTCTGTATATCAAGATCACTCGTGACGAACTGACATCGGAAACATAAAAAAATATTTGTTTGATTCTTGAGAAAAAACGAACGCATAACAAGGTAATACATTGTTATATATTCACCGATAATTGATTGCATTTTTTAAATATATACATAGTTTTTGTTAACCTTAATTTTTTTTTTTTTTTTGTATAAATAATATGACTATTTTGTATAAATAGACTTGTTTGTAAATTGTATTCTATCAGTTGATAATGCTCGCGATGAGCGAAACCGGTCCTGATCAAAAAATATATTGTGGAAATAAGTACTAAAAAAATGTGTTTTTATTATTTAAAATAAAAGTGCTTTATATTGTTATCATCTCGCGCTACCAATTCAGTGAAAATATTCAAAAACAATAATTCAAAAGATGTAATTGGTATGACTATGTTAATAAAACATTTTTGGCTTAGTTTATTAAATGATAATCCATACAGCTTATCCAGCAGTCTTGATAAAATTACATGAAATATTTTTCGGCATCACACTAATCGATGTAAAGAAAAAAAAACTGTGGATTATAAATATATGTGTATAAATAATTATCAAAGTTTGCCGTTTATAGAGTGCGTTTATATTTTAAAAATGCATTTTGGTGTAAGTCAAAAGCCGAAAACAGTATAGTAGCAGTAGTATAGTTTTTACATCATTAAAAGTAAATGAAAAGTAAAAAAAAATGCTATTTCAACTTATATATCTCAGCTAGAATGGCATGTGCAAATTTAATATAACTACTACTCAACGTTTAATATGAGTTCATATGAAAAACTTATTTATATTGTATATATATTTACATACATTTGGTTATGAAGTAAAGATTGTACGAAAGGTTCATTAACGCCCCGAAGACACTCCTGACTTAAATTTAAGTTTACCTAACGCTACTATGTTGCAAGGTACTCCCGGTTACTGCTTTCAATCATGAAACGTATAAGTGAAGATATATCGGTAACATAAAAGATGTACGGCATCTCATATTTGTGACGTCTAAGGCATGATTTTCGCGGAGAGAAACAAAATTTTAACTTACGTCATTCAAAGTGGCACGGGTTGTATTTCTTAATCAACGTTTTATTATGAAGTGTGATTAAACATCCATAGTTCTTAACAAATATCTTTGAAATGCAATAAGGTAGTAAGGTAATCATTGATTTATCATTAAACCGATGCACGCTGAAATTTTAACACATATCAATAATATCGCATTCTTCGATTATAAAATAGATGCCGTACAGTAGAAACACGAATGGTTCAAACTTCTAAATTTAGCATTCATATTAATTTACCAGCAAACTAAATCTGTCAATTCCAAAATGACGATATCACATGTTACTAATTATTGGAATTGCATTGTCTGGAATACATTATTCAAAGCATAAATTGAATTTCTATGGTATTCCGCCATAATTATTCTCATGCTGCACATTTCTGTGTAGCTACAGACAATTGACGCAGATAATGAATACATTTCTCAATTACAATCAAAACATGATGGAACAAATAAATAGATACTTAGCCAGATTTCGCGATTGTCAACATCCTTTAATTTGTTATAAAATTATTTTCGTCAATACCACGATTTATATCATTGTTCTACTGCAGTGGTCGGAAAAATCATTATTCATCTGACCCAAATGTCAACTACACAACGATTAAAATTTATTCTGATGGCCAGTTTTTTTAAAATTTAAAACTATATAGGTACATTGTTATTTACTTGATTAGAGGCTGCTCAGCTGGCTTGCTAGAAACTTATTAACGAAAACGATTTAAAGTTTTAAGTTTTCATTAAACAATAGTTACGTTAAATAAAACTTGGTATAATAAATACTTAATACCGATATTATTGATTGATTAAATTAAATACCTTTCAATATTCATTTAATTAAATCGTGACAATGACTGAATAACACTGATGTGAAAAATGGTCTTTTCGGAAAGTTTGGCTAAATCAGATTTATGTGTTATCGTTTTTAAATTTAAGGCACGATTCCAGATTGTCATCAATAAAAAGATATTTAAATTTACAATTGATAAGGTTCATGCTTGAAAATCATTGTTCGCTTAATGTAGGCCCGAATAAAAATACACTATTTTCCAGTTGATTATATGATGCCTTCATATTATAATAAAAAGTGGTGTTTTGAAATAGCAAAAGTCAATAAGAGAATTATTTTCTTGGCGATGTTCAATCGTATTGTATGTGCGCACCCGCGAGTGTTATTTTTGGAGGAGGTACTCTCATGGTGGCAATTGTAGCTCGCGAATCTAGATTTGCCGACCCCTGCTGTAGTGCTGTAATTTTCACGTACAAATTTACTGTTGCCACATTATGACATCAACGGTCTTATGAAAGTTTCTTGGGGCCGCACCAAATTTTTGTTTCGAGATGTAATAAAAATAGCAGTTGCATTTACTAAAAAATAGCTTTTGTCAGTCATTGGGGATAATCAGTTCGAATAAACGCTGGGCAAGTCAGGTGTATTCAATCAAATTTAAAAATATAAATAATTTTACACTTTAATTTGTAAAAATATTTTTTAATATCATTATTTATTGTAGTATAAATATGTTGTGGCCACGACAAAATTCTCTGGTGCATTCATTGCTCTATAGCAATCACATTCATGGAACAGATTATGTTCGTTAGCTGATCACCCATTGTATAATTTATTTCAAGTCATTTCTTTATGGCAATTCTCAGCGTAGTCATTTCGAAAACCAACTTTTATAGTATATAGTATATTTTTTCATTAACATGTTGTCGATTAAACTAAGCTTAATAAATTATAAAAATCATATTTGTTCAAATAAATTTAGGTCGTCTCGAAGAATGTTCCATCAAAGGCTGTTTGCGAAAAAAAAGTTTTAATTTAATAAATTCTCGATAATGAGTTTTTTTATATTGAATAACTGCACTTTTCGTTGAAAATTTTTAACTTGTGTTTTGCTATTCAACTTTAAATACGGATATTGTAAATAATAGTATTTATAATTTTATTGAATGTTTTCATTTGGCAATTTGGCTTTTGTTAAGTATCATAATAAATAATTTAACTTTAAATTTTGTATCCTTTTTATGTTCCATTAAACGAAAATAATTTACAATTTAACGGCTACGTAGTTCAAATTACAACAATATTAACCGAAACATAAAGTTTTATGGAATGGAAATGTAGTTTATCAATGCAGAAGATTATAGATAACGGATATATAAGTGTTAAAATACGTGTAAATATTTAAGCTATATGATTTACAAAACCGGTTCATATTCAAAAAATATAAAATTGTAGAAATGGTACAAAACATTGTATTGATTGAATTGGCATTCACTTGGTAGAACTCCATTATAACACGGTGAAAAAATAGCAATGTATTTTAGTTCTACAAAATTATTTTTAACAAATATAGTTGATAGCTATTTCGGCTCACGCCATCGTCAGAACTATTGACAGAACAAAACATTGTGTTTTTATTATTTAAATATAATGCTTGTCAACCAAAAATTGACAGTTAACACCATAAAACGTGTTTTCATTAAATCTCACACTATATAATATTATATATTTTTATGTAATGCGGATTTGTATTTAAATAAAATTAATGAAGTATTTTGTTTGACCTAAATTACAAATATTCATTTTATTCATACAAAAATTATGACCCAGAAATTCAGAATGCAAACATGGAAATACCGATAAACTATGTTGCCTCAACAAACAAACTTTTAAAGCGTAAGCTAAATTTATACGAAGCTATTTGTTTGTTTTTTCATCATGACACATTTTTTCTTACAAAAAAATGTGTTGTTATTTAAAATATCATATATTTGTACCAAGAAGTAATAGTCAATTTATTAAAAGAGTAACTCTTGTATTTACGCGAAATGCGTTTTTTATTTTTTGAAAACCTGCACATTTCGTCAATCGATGTTTGATGCAGCAATTTTGTAATTGTTTGCTTGAACAGCGAGCTTTATACACGTACTGTGTACTTTAAAACGAGTCTTTCTCTGCTTAAACCACCCAATCACGCGTAAAAGCATACGTATAGCGTGCTAATAGAAAAATCAACCTGCAGGGCAGAGCATCAATTGTGAAACCGCTGCTATCATGTTATGCCGTTACCAAGGCAACGTACTTTGGAAAATCCATCTAGTCCTGTATGCAACCAATTACAGTAATTGAATTTCAATGCATCAATGAATTATTTTCTCTATTACAAAAATGAATTTGAATTTTCATATGATATTTTCCGAAAAAATCTTGAGTAGCTATTTTATTTGTAAATTTTTGACGAACTTCAATTAAATAGAAAATATTTTCACGGTAGCGTAATTGAAATATTTTAGTTTCTAATTAATTAATTATTTTATGTTTCTGTTCTATCCGTATATTTTTCCTTCCATACCAACACACTGAATGTGGAAGGAAATAGACACCGTATTTTTTACACGCCGTTAAATTTGGAATATAAATTTTACAGTCGATCCTGATTTAAATTAATCATCGTTCTGTTATTTTTATATGATTAAGTGCGACCAATTGCTGCAAAATTTTTTTACATAAATGCTCGTCTTTTTACGTGTTTTGGTTATCAGAAAAAGGTTCATCCAAACACGTTTTTTCTGTGAGGTGTTTTTTATGTCTTTCCTGTAACAATGTCTTCTGAAATAGAAAATAATAAAATGTTGAGATCTATGTTTATCAAATATGAAAGCTTCTGCATAATTATAGTGATGCATAAAACATTTTTTATCGATAAGTGAGAAGAATAAAGTGTATAGAAATGATATCGGCACGAAGTTTTGTCCAAACCTTTGGCAAAATGTTCGTAGATGCCGTAATTATTGAAGTAAAAACTATTTCATTTTTACGTATTATTTAGACGATCAAAGCAGTGTAATATTTTTTTTTTAACCAAGCACTCAATACACTGTATAGTCTCTAGATTTGAATAAAGATTTAATTGGGTTACGCGTGCTAATGGATCATTTACCATTTTTCTGAACATTCTCAAACGGACTTGAGAAGTGTTTAGCACCATTTTTGTTATTATAGACTTCCTTAAAATGAAATTGATTAAACATATATAAACCCATACAGTATTTTTAATTCTTTGATATTTTTTCAAAACTGAATTAACGCTTTTTTCCTTTGTTCCTGGTGTAAAAAAAATACATGCGTTTGAATCATGTTGACATGGATTTATGCAATTCGAGATATTATTTCCTAATGATATCCTATCATTGAAACTGATCCATGATTTACTTTTGTACATTTCCACTTTATAATTTTTTGATGGAATAAATATGCATGATGTAAATTTTTATCTCCAAAGAAGACAGAAATATTTCTTGTATGTTTTCATCTGAAAATACCACAATTCACAAATATAATTGTGAATTTGATACACCTTCTGATATTTTAAATAGTCTCCACGATCAATTGTCTTGTAACATCGTCAGCCTGTAACATTTTTGTGTTCACATTCGATATTTCTTCACTTTTATTGACATCCAATTGCCTAAAAATTCTTGTCAATTCATTTAAAATATTGAAAAGTTAATTGTATGTAATTCTTAAAATTTTATTGGACTTTACCAACATACGATATGAATGACGATTTTTTAATTGAGGAATTAAATTCTGACGAACCTTCAATAATATTTTTCTGGACGTTTTGATATTATACTGTAACATGTCTTTCAAAATAATCGATTAAGTTTATTCTCAAAGTTGAACTAAATTAGCACGGTGTGCCGATCCATTTACTAAAACATGATTACAAACTGCGTGCTGAAACCTCTGAGTGCTATCAGTTCTAAAACACAAATTTCGTATTTTAGCACTCTACATAAAGGCACGGTGGATATTGAAATTTGTGGACATCTTTTTAAGCTGATTTATTCATGCACAATTTTTCATTGTTAAACTATCTCTTTTATTAGGATTTCGGACTCGTAGAAACATTATTTGTGAAAGCCAAAATTTCCTGTCTACTAACTATTTTTGCTGGCTGAATTTAAAAAAATTTTTTTTTAAATATTACAAAATTTTAAAAATAAAAACAGATTTCTTCAAACGGGTTCAAATTTACAATTTAATAATGGTAACTTTAAAACAACTTCACATATTAATCATGATTTAGTAGTTATGTAAATATTTTAACTGTCGCATAATATTTCTATAGACTATATAAAATATTAATATACATTACGTAAGATAATAAACGATAAAATAAATATAAATTAACAGAACAAATAAAATACAAACCATAAAACTTTCAAGACAAAAGTCAGCATAAAATGTGCAGTTATGAAAATAAGTTATCCCTCGTAATATTTCAGCGAGAATCATTGAAAAAAACATAATATTTAATTAAAAATGTATATTATAAATATAGTATAGTATAAATGTATATCCATGAATACATAGCAGATTTTGATTCTCATAAAAGCAGTTTTATATTTTTTTAATGAGATATGTTTTTCTAATACATTAATGACATAATTTATAATATCGACAGATAGAGTCTGACGAAATTTCAATATCAAATTTGAATTGTTGAAATTTCGTCCGATTCCATGTTTTGTTACTAACGACCCGGGTATCGCCTTTCGGCATATTCATACATTCAGCATTATCACACGTTCATCTATCTTTAGTTCAAATTTAACAAAAAATAACAAATTTAACATTAATGACAGTACGAAATGGCCCTTTCTCTTCCCTACCGAATGGTAATGGTGTTTTTTAATTGTTTTGTTAGCAGAAAAATCATTCTACTGTCAATCCACTTTAATTAAATGTTGTTGGTTTTTTCGTTATTATTTATTTCTTACGAAATAAATATGAAAAATTGTATCTTGTTGAAAATTTTCAACTTGATGCGTATTGGGTGAATAGATTAATTGTACGTTTCCTTTTAATTTGACATTGCTGTATAATAAAACAGCTCTTAATTTGAAAGATAACTTTATTTTACATTCACATTTGATATGAGAATCTTATCTATAAATTAATCTTTTTCACATTTATTAACACCTACATATTGTGATTATTCAAAGCTTTTAAGAATCTATCACAAAAAGCTCAGATTACATTTCTTTCAAACGACACAACATGATACGTATACCTTTTGTTACTGTTTTCAATATTCTATCCATGTCTGTTATTCACTGAAAAAATCTTAGAAGCTTTTAAATTATATGTTGGTCGCAACGTGAAAGAATATAAATAAATGATAACACAATGGCACCTCATTGTGCAATATTCTATTGAACTTTTTATTAAATATCAAAATAAAACAAAGTGTAACATTAAGTCCAAGACTTATATATTTAAAATCTTGTAACATGTAGACAATAAACACATTTCTTTTTTTATATTTAATAAAAGATAACACTGAAAATTTTTAAATAAAGCATAGAAGACAACCCAAAAACTTTGGACAAAATCTACTTTAATGCAAATGAAAAATCTGATTGCCCTTGAAAAAAAATGAATGCTAACTTTTTATATTTAATTTTATTGAATAACAATTAGTTTATTATTTTCAAACAGACGTTTGTGGAATTTCGGTGGCTTTGACAGAAAAATTCAAAAGCTACAACAAAGTATATTACACATATAAAAATCTTTCGACAAAACATCTCTAAAACTGTAATTATATTGTATAAAAAAAATATTGATTGGAACCACTAAAAAATTTTAATGCGGTTTTGAACACAAGAAGAATTTTAAAAAACGTAGTTTTAAAATAAATAAATAAATAAATATATTTATGTTGTTAAAAAATTACATAAATTTAATCAAATGCATCGAAATAGCACAACCTTCAAAAATTTACAAATAAATAAAAAAAAAACATGTGTCGCATATAGAGTAGCCAAGTCGTACACTTTATTTTAAATCTGTTTCAAGCATAAATTTTTCATGTTTCAATGGCAAAACAAACGTCGAATTGTTTCGAATGTTTATTTTGTTATCTGAAAGATTAAAAGAAATATAAAAATATTATCACATATACATATTTACTATATCCAAGCATTTAATGTATTTAATATCACTTATTGGTGGAAAAGCGAGATATTAAAAATACGAAGATACTATGTTTAACATTATTTCACAATTATAAATTTTAAAGATAACAACCGATTTTACTTAAAATACTTTCCGGTTGTTTAAAGAAACATAATTGCAGACAACGTTAGCATTGCATTATACAAACAAAATTAATACAGTAAAACATGAATCATGATGAAAACTTCGTGTAAAATTTAAACCTGTTACCTGCAAAATTTAATTCGTTGAAAGAAAAATGAAAACAACTCATTCCAACAAAGCGTTTATCGGTATTTACGTGATTGCAGGCACGCGTTTCATATTATTTATATTAAATCCTCGACGTGCCGAGGTAACCAAAGCAATTAGCGGGGTCATACGGATAACATTCATTATTATTTTAAAGGATCCAGTAAAAGTTATTATACTATTATTGGTGATGGAGGGTACACATTTCAGTACTATGATAAAAGGCTAAATAGAGAATACCGCAATTTCAACTTTTCATTCAAAGTTTGTGACTTTAGAAACGACAACTTTAAGTGAAAGTGTAAAAAAAAATATTAAAAAATTGTGATTTTTTTTTACTTTTTCTTTCAAATTGTCACCTTTAATACTATTTTTAAATAATTTTCTAGGATGTTAATTTACGAATTTCACTTCAATTACATTTATTATTTGATGCTATGACCTTAATAAAGCGCCTCCATATGGTATCCCTTATAATGTAATTTTAAAGCTATGTCAATGCCGTAGTTCAAATTAACACATGATATTGGTGATGTATATTAATTAAGGTCCCAAATGAAGAGCAGTCAGTGGTCAGTTTGACGATCAAAAATTAATGGTGTCTATAAATTTTTTTGGATTTGAACATTGTTGAAACTGACTGACAAGTGATTTAGCAATCTGTGTGTCGGAAACTCGTCCTGTCAGGAATGAATGTTTTGACATGCTTCAATCATAGGTAAAAATAACAAACATCTACCGTAAATGGCATATTCGCAAAAATTCGTGAAAATTTTATAAATATACATAATAATCTCAAAAAATATCTTAATTAGCTTTCTCTTATGAGGAAAAGCTGCTACGCACGCTACGGTGCTAATGCACCGTATTTCTAATGTATTAATTAATCAGCTATATCACAAGCGTTTGTATAAATATATTATATACATTTGTAAATGAAATGAAAATAATTAATTAAGGGACATTTTTTTCTGATTTTTGTGATATTTTATCAATATGTCAATGTTGCAAGGAATCAGGTTTTTCAATTTTCAGGTTTCTAAATGGGGAAATGGTGACGTTATTTGCTTATGCTAATAATAATGAGTTTGCATACTACTTACCGATGTTGACACTGAAATTGGTTATAGGTACCATCGAATAAATTGATGAATGAGTAAAATTATTTCATCGGTTTCATTTCGAAAATGTATTAATATTTTGAAAGGTTTTCCTTATTATGGATTTATTATTTCGAGTGTAAAATATTTTGTATTACAAATAATAAAAACACATTTTTTAGTATTTAGTTCCACAGTATATTTTTGATCAGGACCGGTTTCACTCATCGCGAGCATTATCCGTTGAGAGAAACCGTACTAAAGAGTACTTAAAATGTGTTTTTATTATTTAAATATCATGCCTTTCCATCAATAGTGACAGTTAACACCTTAAAAACTTGTATTATGTTTCAATAAAAAAATGTTGATCTTTGATTTAAATCAAAATTCTTCTTTTTATTTCGATTTTCATTCGATTCAAAACCAATTTATTTTAACAATTTAATCCATATTCTTTTCTAATGTTTGATCTTAATATTTTATGAAATATGTTAATATTAACTTTTTTAACATTGAAGTGGGCAAGAATTGTTGGATCTAATTAAAGAAACCTTGATGGCATCTTTTTAGAACTGTGTCTAAACGTTCGAATAGAAACATTTTATGTTACGAGTAAGTCTTTTCATTACCTAGATATAATCAATTAACAACCATGGTGTTAATTTATGATATTTACTGAAGGTGCTTGACGGAATTTCAATGCCAAATTTGAGTTATTACAATTTTTTACGATTCCACATGTTTTGTCACTAACGACCCGGGTTTACCTTTCGGCATCTTCAGGCATTCTATCACATCAAATTTGTAACAATTCAAATTTAGTCCTGGTGTTGTTATTCGAAAACATCATAATGCTAAATTATGGTGCGAATTTTAGATATAAATAACAAATTATCTAATGTACAATTAATTTATGGATTCAACAAAAATCTTTTTTTTTTCAAGAAGGATTTTCCGAAAATAGTGATTAATAATTCGCATATAACAACGTTAATAATAATCATCATATTTGAGATATCGACTAACAAGGGTTTTGTATTAAATTATTATTCGGGAGTATGTGACGCCAGAAGTTTCCCCGCGTGAGCTGCAACATACGTACCATCGCTGATTCGTTATCAACCCCGTCGTGCTGAAAGATTTTGTTGAAATAGAAGATAATCTTTTAAATTGAATTTATGGATGGATAAGTATGGGTGTTTTTGGTAGCGCTGAATCTGAACTGTATTGCCGAGGTCAGTAAGGACGTTAATATACGCAAGGGGAAAATTCCATCGCGGAATTGCATTTCGGAGATAATTAGTCACATTCGGCTATCCAATCCCGGCCCCATGGGCCACGTTGACTTAGTATACACAAAGGCAAACTTTTAGCCATTCGATAAATTTGAAAAATCATACGGGGAACGAGATATTCTCGATTCGTCTTTAGATTCAACGCGTAGCACATTAAACATTTCCGCCACGACGGATTTTCAGTACACGGATACACAGGATACTTAATATCATGTAAAGTAAGTGGCTGAGCAAGTCACATTTTCTTTTTCTTTTTCTCTCTCTTCTCCTAAGCACACTAGTGCAGTGTTTAACGATCGATCCGTGCAGCTTTGTATCAAGCCAAGAATATGAGGATAAAAATCGATTCTTTTTATTAGTATTGCGTTATGGAAGGCGGCTGTGTAACAGCAGCTACTTACACATAACGGGTGGCCGTGTGACAACCAACTTGTATCCAAAAACGTGTGTTACTAGATGTCACTAAAACCTTAAATTTTATAATAATTATTCCCAATAAAAGTCAGCTCTACATTGCTTACAGCTGATTCCGAATGGATAATAAATTTATTAAATCAATTGTGCCATTTTTAACAACGGCTGCGCTAAAAGGAAACACGGTCAAGGTCGCAGATAAAAGTTTTTAGACTTTTCAATTTCAACCTTCGCAAATTTCCACGGGATTTTTGATCACAACAACTCGACCACATCACGAATCGTGGATGACAGCGCGTGTGCAAATGTATACAATTAAATACTCAAATATAAATAACAATTGATTCCCAAACTGATCTAAATGTAAAATACACATCAATTATTTCAAATTCATTTTAATACATTATAATCGGAATTTTAGCCGATATATTAAAATATACTCTAGGAAACGCCTTTCGCATATTGTTTTGTAATTCTTTCTTAAATTATGGCACTTTCATTACCGACAAAGCAACACTTTTTTATTGTTATTAATATAAAAGCCAAGAAAACAATGTATTTGAATTATGAGAACAACTTTGATCACGTAAACATCGCAGTATACGTATGCATTTAAAGAAGTGTTTAAAGAAATACGACCTAAATGAAAACAAAAATGTTTACTTACGTACCCATATCATAAAACTTAGTGCCTAACCCTTCATACCACCGGTTATGACTCGCACTGTTGATGGTATTTCAGCGCATTCTATAAAATACAATGAGATTTAATAAATATGAGCTTCAACTGAAGACCTGGTGAGTCATATTGATATACATAAATATATTTTAGTATAATATGCTAAATTAAGGATGCTATATATCGAATCGATTTCCACAAACATTGTGTATAAACCGTGTAATAAGTAAATAAAAAATAAAAGAGAATAATTATTCAATGAATTTATTAAGACTCTCGCTCCTTTTACGTATTTTTTGTTTATCACTTACAATTATAGCAACGAAAGATTCTCATCAAAATAATACACATAGACAAGTTGAAATGTTCCACTATAAAAACGGATGCATTTTTGAACAGTCAAGTGGATTAAGCAGTTAACTTTGGTTACTGTATATTGATTGAATTGACATTTACTTAGGTAGAACTTCATCACAACACGATCAAAAATTTGTCATTGTATTTTAGCTCCACATAATATATAAAATATATAGTCGATAGCTATTTTAGCTTACCCCTCATCAGAACTAACTCTAACTAGTTCTGATGAGGGAGGAAGACGAAATAGCTATAAAATATAAATATATATTATCAATTTTATAGAACGAAAAAATAGATTGCAATTTTTTTACCGTGTTTGCTTACGGTGCTCAAAAGCTCTAATTCTAGAAGACACATTTCATAAATTGAGTTTGCAGTATATTTAAAGATTTAATTTCACCCCACCCATTTCATCTGAATGGATTTGGTGATAGCGATAAGCGTACCATTGATAACTTCCTAGCTCTACCATGACATCAAGTATAAGTCCTCTTAAAAAATCATATTTAACAAACGAGAATTAAGATTTTTTATAGATAACTTCCAGTTAAGAAGCCATACGCTTTACATTGAAAATTGATAAAGCGTAAAAATAAATATTTCAAATAATTTGAATTGCACTAAACAAAAACATCCGTATCCGTGAACACAAAACGTGATTTTGTTTTGCTATTTCACATGGAATGTGAAAAAATGTTACAAAGTAAACACTTTATGACAGTTTTCACCAAAACAACTTAAAAATTTTTGTTAACAATAAATATTCTGTTACTACAAGATCTGAAAAAAATATTTATGGTTTTGTTTCATTCACAACATTTAACTTCATTTATTTCAAAATGTATTGGGTAACTTTCTACATATAATATAATAACTATATAGAACACTGTGTTGGTATTATCAGCAAATGAAAACCACATAGATATAAAAATATTTAAAATGGTATTTCGTCTATGCAGTACAAATAACAAACGATTGCAGATTTTTCTTGAATTCCAGAAAAGCAAATTGATTTTATTATATTCCAAATCGACCCAGGATTATTATTTGTGTACAAAAGTATTCACATAAGAGATAAATCACATATGAGCTTTTCAATGAGATATCTAAATGGATTCAAGCATGGAACACATATTCGTTATTTTAATTCACTTCATTTGAAACTGCCATTAATCAAAAGTATTTTTTATAATGTTACAATTATTTTAGATTGCTAAACATTTACGAATATTAGTATTTTATAAAAACAAGAAAAATTTCGTGTTGCCAACATTCAAAGTTAAAAATGTTGCTTGCAAATATAAAGTTGCAACTCGCGAGCAAGAATAATAGTGCGACCATATTTCTCATATGTATGGAAATCCATTCGCTAAAAAAATCCAACTGCCTGTATGATTTTTTTCTACATATTTGACTATATGTCTAAAGACTATTTTTAAATTATTATAACATATCTGTTGATCAATTGCAATATTTCAGTTACTGACAAAATTATTATTTATATAGCTATTCTAAAACAAATATTTGAAATGTCGTATAACTCAAATTATTATATATTTTCTTTACTCTCAAGTGATAAATAGATAGAAATCGATGAATAAAAAAAAATATTTTTTTACAGCTAATAACATTCTGTTTTTAAATATTTATTTTAAATTTTATCAAAACTTATTGATGACCTAATAAATCAAGCTTATTTTTTTAACTTTTTTGGAAGTCAAAAATCGCCTGTACTTGAATTCTCATTTATAAGAATTACAATAAGAACCAATAATTAAAATTGTTACATTTTTTGAAATAATAAAAATAAATAAACTGATATTGAATTATCAAAACTTGTCCTAAATCTTAACTTAAAATGTGTTTGTTAAATATAAAGATAATTACTTTATGCAATACGCGATATCTTTGGCCATTTGAATGTGATCTTTTAATAATGCGTTAACATAAAAAAAATAATGGCATTACATAAAAAAATGCACATATGCATCGTCACTTGTTACCTTTAGGTACAATGTATTGTACATAACGAATATACACACACCCATAGACACAAAAAGCATGTAATGAACGAACAGTCGCATTGTTGAAGTTGAGTGAACTCCTCCTGTTCAGTGCTGAAATTTTTATTTCTGAAAGAGCGCTAAAAGTTTTGAGAAAAGTTTTAAATGTAAGATTTTCAAGTTCGGTGAGGAGGAAACAGTGTGTTTAATGAAAAATATTTTAACGTAACTTTACAATACAAATAAGTGGCGTTTTTGTCAGATTTAAGTAATTATTTTATTAAGGCTTACCTTACGCTTCATAAAAAGTGTCTGAACAGGTGCACTTGCAGACTGCCGTCCATCTTTAACGAAAAATATTTACAGTGATTTCAAACGGAGTCAGGTATGATTTGTTCTTATATTGTGCTATATTTATCTAATTTAATGAATTCAGTTTTTAAATCCGAAATTACGTCCGTGTGTTGAAATTTTTACCGTTAATTACACCTATCCCTCGATTTACACAGTACTTGTTTTACACTTTTTCACTTTTACCCGGATTAATTTTGATGAAAAAAAAATTTTAACCAGTCACATTTACAGCTATAATCGTCCACGAACGACTCGATTTGGGAAGAAAATTAGGTAATCATTCTGTACAAAAGACTCAACTGTTGAACGGGCCCTTCGATTCCAACGTCATATTAATCAACGCTTGGCTCAATATGATAAGGTCCATATAGATCTAACAAGAAATTCGAAGCAAATGTTAATAATGGATTTTACTATTTACACGGTTTTACATTAAAAGCTATACAATTTCGATTTATATGTTTTTCTATGATATCATATGTCGATATACTTATTTCCACAATTAATAATGAATTTAATTGTTAATCTTGTGGAAGTAAGTACTATGTGTTTTTATTATAATATAATATTTAACAAATGTAAATGCTCGTCAGAAACCCAATATGTAGAATATTTGTTAAAAATATGCGTCTATATTTATCTTTTCTCCAATTCAATTTCCCATCACTTATTTTCGTTATGATTATTCTCTCTGCTGTTTTAACTTTTCATTGGTGTTGAGGTGCAACAACTTCCCCACAGATTCAGTTTATTTTGTGAAGGATTTTTGACGTCGAATTCTCCATAAATGATTTGATTATCTTATGTCCAAAAATAGGCTGAATGTCGCAAAAAACAATATAATTGTTTACGGAATTACACAAAGAAAATTTTATTTGCTTATAAGATGACATAACAAAAACCAAGCTTTGGAATAAGGATACAAACTAGTTGATGTGAGTTACGAAATTCTTCTATATGTATGAATAACGATCTATTTGATATATACAACACAATGGCGACTTTTACACGGTGAAATTATTTTTGGCTTTAACTATCGATTTGTCTGATTCACATGTGTGATAATTCAGTAAAAAAAACCAGGCTTGATACTTACATATAATAACAGAATAGACCTAAAATCTAATATCACATAAACAGATCATTTTAATTTGAATGTGTTATGAAGTATTTAATAATCGAAATGTTTTGAGATTGCTGAAAACATTTTACAAAATTGTCATGATGAAACATCTAAACATATATTACTAAATAACTAAGTTTGACGACATTCTTTTACTTCAGATTTGTACTGCCTAGCAGTATAAAAAGAATAATCATAGATGAAAAGGCCTAACTCAATCTGTAAGTGTGGTTTAAAACTTTTCTACATACATAACTTCACACCGTTATCGGTTGGTCATAAGTTTTTATCAAAATAGGGTCGTATTTCATTTCCTGAAATCCGCACTAAGATATACCATGCGACCGTCTCCATTTACTCATAAACAAAATATAATATCAAGAATACAAACAATCGCCTGTTGTTTTCTTCGTCGTTTCTTATCGCTTCAAATTACTGCCCGTGTTTCTATCTGGTCTCACAATTATTAATACATTGTATAAGCAGTGTATTCGGTTGTTAGGTAGAAATGAACATTATATTTAATAAAAGAAATAAACACTACAACTAATAAAAAAAAGCTACGAAATAAATATATCAGCTTTGCTGGACATTGGACATCATAGAGACAGAGAGTAGACATCGGGATCTATGATTCTGTGAACTTTAATTCATAATGCCAGCGATGAACGAATGTTCTGAAATATGTAATTCTATGAAAATAGTATAATATTATACTATTCTGTGTTTCATTATTAAAATAAAATTCCTCTCGACCAAGAAGTTACAGTTTACACATTTAAAATGAAAACATACTCCGTTTGATATGTTTTTTAAATCATCCTCTAATATAATTCTTCTTATTTTGATTTTTCATTAAAATAAAAAAAATATATGATTTACTGCTCCATGTTTACCGTTAAAAAATAAAACAATTTTATTTTCTATATGTCCTCAATTTTTAGCACAGCTGATAGAATGCTGTTGAGTACACATTTATGAACGTTAGCCAAAGTTCATAGCAATTGTTTTTTTTGTATATTGGGATATTAACTGTGACTCATAAAGTTTATTTTAAAGGGTTTGTCTACAAACTATAATTTAACAATTCTTTCAACTGCGGGCGTCAGTGTAACCCAACATATCTTGCTGTGACTCTATATCGACAAAATTCTATTAAAGTTTCTGTCCGAACACTATAACATATATGTAAAAATATGAACATATTTTCACATCAGACGCTTGATGCATCTTGCTGTAACATCAGACGCCCAATGGAGCACTGCTTATTTTAGTTATCAACGAGTAAATGTTTTGTAACGTTTTTCGTAGTCTTGAAAACATCTATTTCTTACTTTTGCTGGTTTCGAGTACCTCGTATACCATTCAGATAGTCCTGAAAATTAAGAGAATTTTGTGGGGATTTGCGATTAACAAGGTTTTTAATACTACATACAATTTTATCTTTGGCTGGAAAGTCAATTATAAAGATATATAAAGAGTCCAATCAAGATCGAATAATGCCTTTAACGCCATTTTGTTGTCTAAAAAGTTTTCAATTTATCTTTTGCGGTGTATACCGGGAATTATTACAATAATAAGAAGAGGGCTGTTGGGGGTGGTTGATTTCTTGAAATTTTGCTAAGAGAAGAGAGCACATTTTTTCTCCGTATTTATTAGTGTTGCTGTAAATAATCAGTCGTGATATTCTTTCAAACTGATTTTTATTTTCGCGTAGAGTATGATTTTTTGTTTTGCGATCGGGCTCGAATGGCGTTGCTATTCTCTTTCCGCCAGATTTTTTTCTCTGATAAGGTTTTTAATTTTAATCGGGATGCCTGCACTGTATCTGTCTAGCGTGATAACTAATGAGGCCATTGCTGTGCGGATATATGTTCAGGATTTTATAAGTCGTCCAGGACTGTTAAGTTATTTACGAAATTTGATTAGCAGTCGATTCTCGTCCTAACGGTGTTGGGTGTTACCGCTAAGGATGTATAATAAGTCTATCGGATCACATCGAAATATGGCAACCGGTTTGTGATCTGTTTTGGGCACCCCCTGTCGTTTGTAAGGTGGGCTCTTCTTCGGCTTGCGCCTGTGGCCTGTGACGTGTTCATTTGGACCAGGGTGCATTAACAGCGGATACATCTAGGAGGGGCCTGACAACCGCTGTTGGTGTAACCGAGTGCTTGGCAGTTATGACACTATCAGTCTTCGTCTTCTACGTGAAGAATTCTAACTTCATATCATTATTAAAAGTACTCTGTGTCTTTTCGTGGTCGTCTAATATATGAAGAATGGATTGGCGGTTTATCTTCACTCTCATTCGTATCATTACATTCGTTTATGTCAGTAACATTACATTCGTTTATGTCAATAACAATAAAACGTATTTTTCTCGCGTCTAGGAATGTATTTTTATAGACATATGATGTGGCCATCTTGACCCTTGCTATGTTCTTCACATCCTTGACAGAAAGAGGCGTCCCTGCCAGCATCGTCTAGTTTCATGGTTACAAAATATTTTTTGTCGTGCGGCATAATTAGCGAAATTTCGGATGAGAAGTTGACTTATTGGAAGAGAAGATTATCGGTGATACATCCGTACCACCTTCTTAGCTGCTTGAGGTTTGGCAGGTGTGGCTAGACTGTCAGTGTGGGTTGTTTTCAAGGCTGCTATTTAAGTTATTTCGGAGTGCAAGACACGATAACTGTCGTCATGCAACGGTGGCTGAGGTTGGGGGGGTGCGGCAGCGATTTCTCTCGCATAGATTTTTTATTTGTGCCGGTCTTCTTATTCTTTGAAATGGATCGATCTTCAGCAGCTGATTCTGTCGGTGTTGGGGTTGGTCTCAGCTTGGCTTCTCAGGATTATGTATTAGCCGTCCTCTGACGTGACGTCTTATAATCCTAGAGCACTGCAGTTTGTCTTTGGGTTGGCAGGTTTTATAATGTTTCTGTTATTAAATTGTATTGTAAGTATGTGTAAAAAGTGTGAGTTGCCAGAAACGGTATTTAAAGTATCAATACTTTTTTATGTATATTATCTCCGTTTGAAGAAATAAATTAAAGAATGCAATTATTAAAAGATTGTAATCTCTCGTTTTTTAATGTTTTAAAAATTGAAAAATCTCTTTTCACCAATTTTGTGAACCTTAAAAATTATAAATTAATATTGAATATTCTTCAATAATTTTTCACGATTTATTGAAAATAACAATATTAATATTTTTTATATAATATGTATATATATATATATATTATATTCTGTAAATCGCACATCATCCTACTACACTCATAACACACAATAGCCGCGTGGAAATTTTTATTTCAAAAAGCGTTATTTCACACGACGTATATATATTATATATGAAAAAATGGCCTAACTAAACTTTGTTTTGCGTGGCTTTAAACCTTTTTGAAGTTCTATATTTATTAATCTGTCAGAATAAAATTCAATTCGATAATTTTCTGATATGAAAGAAAAACCAAGAAACTCACTTTACATATTTCAGATAGAGTATTTTTTAAAAGGTGCTTATTGAAGCCCACCGATCATATTTACCTTCTAATATTCAAATACTATTGATAAAGAATATTTCAACTTTTCTTAGAGTATCGGGAATATTTTTATTTTTAAATCTTTTCACATTTCAATTTTAAGGCATGTGTGTGTGCGATAGATATTCTATTGATTTTGTTGATATGGTCAGTTGCATTTAATATATTGATTGAATTGGCATTCACTTGGTAGAACTCCATTATAACACGGTGAATAAAATAGCAATGTATTTTAGTTCTACAAAATTATTTTAAAAAAAAACAGACAGACATCTTAAAAATAGTAAAGATAAAATTAATAAACTGGACAGGAGCGGTATTTATAAAATGTCCTGTGGCTCATGTTTATCCGTTTATATCGGTCAGACAGGTAGAAGTATATCTAATCGAGCTAAGGAACATGTAAGATCATTCAACAGTAAAAAAAATAGATTCACAATTCGCTAATCACGTTATTAATGAATCACATAATATAAATTCAAACTCAGCGCCTAACTTTTTGCATCTTTGTCGTAAGGGTCGGAGAATGACGGCTTTGGAACAGCTGGAAATCAATAGACACCAAATATCACAAAGGATTCTTAACGAACAAACTAACATAATAATATCGCCACTTGTCCAGCCGTTGTACAAAGGGGTGGTCTGATTTGCTTCCATAATGACCAATTCCGTCCCACATATAAACTTATTGACATAGACACCTATTGTTTCATTTAGAATTTTTGGAAATTTAATGTCATTGTGTTAAAGTAACAAGCTAGGCCGTTGGAACAGGAGAGAGGATGTGTTATGTGCCTTTTCTGCACAGCTATATATAGATAAGCGAATGTTAGTTTAAGCATAGTTCTGACGAAGACGTGAGCCGAAATAGCTATCAACTATATTTTTTAAAAATAATTTTGTAGAACTAAAATACATTGTTTTTTTTTCACCGTGCATTTAACATGTTAAAAGACTTACATTTTGATCGATTGAAATCTGAATTAATGGTTTAAGCTGTTTCCTTCTTTTAATGTGCTGTCACTTCTTGGTGGAAACGTCTTATGTTTTAAATGCGCTTTTATTATTTTATTTTTGTTTCTTATTTTTTTAATCAAATTGATTTTAATTGAATTCTCATAGAAGGTCTTTTTTGAATGTATTAAATAAATTATTACGAAAGCCTCCATGATGAATACATTGAATACATGCGTCGTCAGCTTTATTTTATCGTTTTTCCTATAAAATCAAAACTGAAAATACATCGTACTTTGTACAGTTACAAAGTAACCGTATCAAAATTACTTAACATTATCGCCAATATTTTCATTATCTTCGCTGAAACTTACACGCGTTAGCTTATCGTCGAAATGCAGTAGCATTCGCTGTATTCTATATTTCAACTTGAAACGGTTATGTCCTTACATAAACTTAGAAAAAGAAAAGATAAAACTTTTAATATTGTATATAATATCTCAGTATCGAAGATCATAAGCCTTCTATGTAAAATTTTATCGGTATCCATTTTGTTACTCAAAAAATCTACAAAAATAATAGAGCAGTTGAATCCTATGTTCATCAAACAGGAGAAACATAGCCAACTTTCGTCATATTTTTATTTAAGCTCTCATTATTTATTACAAATCACTTGTTAACTTCTTAAGCTTTCCCTAGCCAAATATTTTTGTTATGTTCACTATCTTAACGACAATGTATTACATTATTCATTTTAACCTACAAGTGTAGTCTTGAATCAATTCATAACAAAATTATAACTCGTCTTCGTTTTTGAAAATAAGATCGCATTTTCATTTTTTGAAAGTAATCTAAGAAAATATCAAAAAGTGAATTTGAAATTGTTCATTTATCGATGCATCTTATTCGTTCATTGATGTGTGCACTAGAGAACATATTTTTTTAAGCTGGTTGTGTTATAATTAATCTATATATATATATATCCATATATACATTATATATATATTAAGGTCTTTAACGAAAAAATATGCCATATTCATCGCTGCGATAAAAAATGTTTTCATTTATCATATTATACTTACTTATTCACTTAACACCTACAGTCGATATCATTAATTATTAAATATAACTGTCCGTGAACACAAGGAACCTCGAGACCTAATCGAAACTTACTTTTTCTTTCATTTGATTCTGGTTAGATTCAGTGTTTTAATAAGTTTTACAAATATTATAAAATGTTTAAAATCAAATCAGTTTTTATAATAATACTTTCGATGGATTCGGTAATAATTTTGTGGAAGTTCATTTTAATATGTATGAAATAGGTGACACACATGTTGCAATTAGTAACACAATATGTGGAATAATAAAAAAAAGTTATATTGTAAATTTAAATTATATTTCTTTTCAAAAAACTGCGGTGAAAATAATTACTTTTATTACAGAACAAAACTTTTTTAAATTCACATTGAAAATTTATTTTGCAAAAACAATGAAACATATTGCGAAATACATGGTGTAACTGAAAAATAATTACGTTGCGTGAAGCAGATACTTCATAAAACAGAAAATCATTTCATCATTTTGATTGATTGCTTTGCACTCGGTAAAGAAAACAAAAAAGCGTTGTAGCAACTCCTTAATTAATTTCAAGATTTTCGTAATATTCGAACGTCATTGAATGAAATGGACGCTTAACAAGCTATAATTAATTAATAAAATATTTTATAATTATTTCATGATTTCAAAGCTTTAATCTACCAAATAAAAAAATGCATTTCAAAAAGTGATATTTTAAAAATAATATGTACTATTTAAAACATTCGAAAGTGTAATATTTATTAAAACATTCCCCTGGGTGAAGGCCAGGTTTCCTCTTACCAGTGTCGCAGAAGTATGTGGTCTCTTTTTTTCCTCCTGGAACCTTTCTGCCAGAACATACTATGCAATCCTTATGTTTTTTTTTTGCGAAAATATGAAATGGTGTCCATTGAAGTGCTGTTCAACGTCACATGTAGAAAAACGCCCTAGGTTTGATTTAGGTGCACGAACGTCTCCAATTAGATTTATAAGTATAACCTTTCTAAATTTTCTATGGGATATTTGTTTAACGTTTGCTTTGAAAGCATATTTCTTGTACAATATATACGAGTTAACTATTGAGGTTTCTAAGCCCCCGAAAAATAGTTTTCTCCACCATTTCAACGTTTTTCGCATAAAGCAATACGATGTCGCATATTGGTCAGAGACATCCACACCGCCCATATTTATATTGTAATCAAGAATAACATTTGGTTTATCTATGTTTTGACTGGCTTACACCTTGAGAAAGGGTTCTTGCTCGTCTCCTTGTTGACTTAGCAGCAGAAGTATGCTTTGTGCTGAACATAGTAACAACCTTTTTGTCATTCCACGCTTATACTAACGTATTTCCTTTCCTCTATGCAATTTTTTTTCCAACAGCTAATTTTGGTTTCTTAATTTGTTTCGGTAATCCTTTTCGACTGGTCATTATTGTACCAGTCAAGTGACATTTATTCCTCAGAAGCTCTGCGATGAGTATTGGATTCGTATAAAATCTGTCTGTGAAGATATGATATCCTGTGGAAAATTTACCTAATATTTTTTCGGACATAATTTTCGCCGCGTATGCACTAATTTCTGTCACAATTTTTCTTATCAGTGTATGAGTGAAAAACAATTCAAAAAAGCTAAAAGGTGAAATACGTGTTGATGAAACTTGTGACCCCGTATCATTTTGCCCAACAGGAAAGTTTATTATGTGACGATAATTGTCATTCTCGGTGACATTCGATCATGAAACTTCATTGGGTAAATGAACATTATCAGCATTTTTCTCATCGTAACTAACGATTCTCATAACTCTTCTTCTTTTTCTTCTAAGAAACAATTTTTCCTTAGAATCTGTCTGAGTAGAGAGTAAAAGTTCTGACTAAGAAATTGCAGTATCAGCAAAGTCTTCCAATGCATCGAATTCATTTTCAACTTGAGACATATATTCATCTTCACTGCTTTCAAACTCATTATTGATTGTGGCAATTCTTTTTGTAATTTGGGGCATCTTTATTATTATATTATCAATTACGTAAAACAAAGAAATAAAATTCCATTGTTCAATCGAAAATATTACGATACTAGCTACACATCACACATTATTGCTTTTACATCATATTTTTTTTGTCTTTTTATTACATTTGACTCACATAACACAAAACATAGCTTTGAATAATTATTTTTTGTAATTTATCAATATTTCTAATAGCAAATGTTTACGGGAAGATAGACGCGGTACAACTGCAAACTAGGTATCGTTTACGAAGCTTCAATAATGGGAACAGCTGTACCCATAAAAATTGTTTTAGCTGGATTAGTTCGCGCTTAGACAACACCGTTGTATTTGTTTTATTACTATTAAAATAATAAATTTTTCTTTTACCTAATGCCGCAGTCGGCCAAAACACATCCTGTACAATATCAATAAATAGTATTTGAATGGAAAACAAGGCGGTAAAAACCCGTAATTTCATTTTGACGTGACAACGTCTTACAAATCGATGAAGGCCCGCTGCACGCACGAAAAAACATGACTCATTGTCCCGTTTGTCTCGTGCGAATAAAATATATCAATAAAAAATTGTAGATTTCAGTTCACTCCTTCTTCGTATCCATACAAAATAATGATAATTCAATAAAAATGATTCCATTTTATTCATAAAAGTATGCAATCATTTCATCAATGTTTTCTTATGACGTTGTCACGTTAAACTATCGTCCGTAAACCGACTTTACAGACAACCAATTTTTTTAAAATGGTATGTTTGTTTGAATGTTCCCGACATAGGAGTTGTAGCGGTTAAGCCTGTAACTTTTACACTTACGTTAAAAAGAGTTTTGATCTTACAGTTCCATATAATTTATATTTCAGTCTAAGAAGTATCGTTGTTTAGGGTTTTTATGTAATAGTTCTGCGAATCAAATAACAGTTCATTGTTATTGATAACTATTATACACAGCTATACACTAAATTGATAATTTGAATTGTTTTAACTTTGACGATTCCACATGTATTATTACTAACGACACGGGCTTTACCTTTTAACATTTTGAGGTATTCTATCAAAAGGATGCAACAGATCTAAGCGTCAGTTCCCAAACGCGAAACTCAGGTCGTTAATGACAAAGCATTTGGAATCGTATAAAGTTTCAACAATTCAAATTTGATATTGAAATTCCATCAAGCACCATTATTTGATATCATAATTGAAACTGTGACTATCGCTAATAAAAAAGATAAATGATATTACAACATTGAGTTATATTTATGTCACGGTGAAAAAAATAGCTATGTATTTTAGTTCTACAAAATTATTTAAAAAAAAATATAATTGATAGCTATTTCGGCTCACGCCATCGTCAGAACTATGCTTATATAGCTGTGTAGAAAAGGTACAAAATACATCTTTTCTCCTGTTTTAACGGCCTAGCTTGTTTCTTTCTCCCAATAAAACTAAATTTTTCAAAAATTGTAAATGAAACTAAAAAATGCGGCTATGACAATAAGTTTACATGTGGCGCGGAAATGGTCTATTACGGAAGCAAATCAGACCCCTTCCCCCCGTGGAGAGGTTTAATAATGGGCTAGACCAGTGGTCGGCAAAGTGCGGCTCCGGAGCCGCATGTGGCTCTTTGGCTCCTTAAGTGCGGCTCTGGCATAAATATCCACGGAAGGCGCAATAATACTTTAATTCAAAAAAAAACTACATCTTATTTTGATAAATTAAAATTCTTCTATAAATCGAGAACATGTATAATTTTTTCTTTAAGTTAAAGGATAGATAGGTAATTAAAATTTTATATTGTTGTAAAAATACGTAACGAAAATCGAGTTTAATTTTATTAGTTTTCGTAAATGTAAACACAAACATTGTACAAGCTTCCTATAGCTTATTCCATAGCACTAAATATCCTACTGGTGATGCAAGGAAGAAAGCAGTTGAGGAACTTCAGAAGAGTCAAGAGTCGTCAACTTCTGTGTTTAATAACTGGATGCAATCTTCCAGCAATATTAATATGGCAAGTTTTTTTTTAGCCAAGAGATTGCTAAGAGAGGGAAACCGTACACAGACGGCGAATACATAAAAATGGTTTTATAAATGCATCCGAAGAGCTATTTCCGGATTTTAAGATAGCAGATATTCTGAAAAGAATTGAAGAGTTACCATTGTCTGCCAAAACCATCAAAGATAGAACAATTAAAATATGTTCGAATATAACCACCCAGCATATCGAAGATCTGAAATTGGTTTCCTCTTTGTCAATAGCAGTTAACGAGTCTTGTGACATAAATGATACAGCGCAAGTGTCAATTTTTGTAAGATTTATGTCTCATTCAGACCCCAAAGAAGAACTTTTAGGATTATTACCACTCAAAGGTCAGACGCGTGGAGAAGATATCGCAAATGCTGTAATTGAGTGTATGGATAAACATCATATTCCCCTCGATAAAATTGTGTCGATTTCAACAGATGGGGCCAAAAGTATGACTGGCGTAAGAAAAGGGTTTGTTGCTATTTTGAAACAAAAAATTAATCACGAGATACTTGTTTACCATTGTATCATTCACCAAGAAGTGCTTTCTGCACAAACATTTCCGGATGAAATTTGTACGGTTATGGAATTAGTGATTACCATTATCAACTTCATTTTAGCTAAAGCTCTTAATCATCGCCAATTCAAAGATTTTTTATTTGAAATGGAGAGTGAGTACGCTGGTCTTCTGCTTCATAACAAGGTACGTTGGTTATCAAGAGGGAACGTTTTAAAACGTTTCGCGTCCCTTTTTCCGGAAATTAAAGCATTTCTCCTTGAGAAGGGCGTTCACTATCCAGAACTAACAGACGATCGGTGGATCCAAAACTTTTATTTCATGGTAGACGTTACGTCTCATCTAAATCAGCTTAATCGTAAACTACGAGGGAAAGGAAACTTAATTTTTTCGATGTTAGAAGAAGTAATAACATTTGAAAACAAATTATCCATTTTTGCTCAGGATTTTGAAAGGGAAACATTGTTTCACTTTCCGAGTCTGCTGAAGCTTCGCCAAAAAAATAATTCCTCTATTGATAAACACCATTTTAAAACAATAATTTTAAATATGAGGGAAGCATTTCTCAGCAGGTTTCAGGAATTTAAAAACAGCAGAACAACTTTAGCATTTGTCAAAAATCCTCTTAATGCTACGATAACCGAGTTGAAATTTTCTCCTTTTGAAATTGATATTGGTAATTTGGAAATGCAATTGCTGGATTTAAAAAACAAGGAGATGTAGCGCTCTAAATTCGAACGTCTTTGTGTTGAATTGGAAATATTGGAGAAGAAAAAGTGTGATCTTAGTTCACATCACAAGTGGTCTGCTTTGAATGACCTGGAGAAGGAAGACATGATCATTTTCAACGCTTGGAATAGTATTTCCGACTCTTACGATCAGCTGAAAAAGCTCGCGTTTGTTGTTCTTTCCCTTTTCGGTTCTACATATATATGCGAACAATCTTTTTGAAGCATGAACATCATCAAGAGTAAACTGAGAAGTCGTCTTATTGATGAGAACTCCGACAAACTATTTCATGACTAACATTAAAAGCAACAACATACAAACCCGACTTACTCAAACTTTTCAAGGAGATGCAAGCACATTGTTCGCATTAATAAATATTTATTAAGTATTGAATTTAGTTTTATTTAGTGTACTACTTTTTATTAGTATTTATTTCATATTAAGTTTTTAATATGAAAAAAAGCAGTAAAAACAAATTGATTAAGTTTATCTCATATAATTAATTTTAAGAAAAATTTTAATACATTTTCCAATCATCCACCATATGGATAAAAAATGAATTCATCCAGTAAATTCAATATTAATGTAATAAAAGTAACTTTTTCACAGCATATTATGTCACTATCGTCTTATGAAAAAAATTGTTAAATTGCGGAATATTTCAACACTGTTGCGATTAACATTCATTTGCAAATAGACCTCCGTGACAATAAAATTGCCACTCCAGTAATTCGTATCTTGACTTTATATTAATTTGCATCACAACTCGAATACACATTTATTTCGTACTTAGAAATCAATCATATTACAATAGTTTTGTTGCATATTTATATGTTTATTGTTTTTATTGATTACTATATTATTTATTACTATTTCATGCCTAAAATTAAAAACAACAACATACAAACTTGACTTACTCAAACTTTCCAAGGAGATGCAAACACATTGTTCGCATTAATAAATATTTATAAAGTATTTAATTTAGTTTTATTTAGTGTACTACTTACAAAGATTTTTAATATGAAAAAAACAGTAAAAACAAACTGATTATGTTCATCTCATATAATTAATTTGAAGAAAAATTTTAATGCATTTTCCAATCATTAATTTGCCTTGGAAATGAATTGAAAAGAAAGTTTAAACATTATGAAAATTTATAAAAAAATATATCTGTATGTAACATCGCAATTCGATTATCAAAGAAAACGTAAAGAAAATCATTTACATAGCCATATTAATAAGTCAAAACGTTTTTTTTTTTGGTATTTAAAAACAACGCAGTGTAATAAAATTTTACTAAGCAAGCAGATTTGGCTCCCAATATTTTTTTAAATTGTTGTAATGGCTGGACACTATATTAGTTTTTTCGTAAAGAATCCTTTGTGATAGTCGATGTCTATTGATTTCCAGCTGTTCCAAAGCGGTCATCCTACAACCCTTACTGCAAAGATGCAAACACTTAGGCGCTGAGTTTGAAACGCCTAACTAAACTAAAACTAAAATACATTGCTATTTTTTTCACCGTAGTATAATATAGTTCTACCAAGTGAGTGCCAATTCAATCAATTATATTTATGTGTTTATTGTTGACAGATACGACGAGTTTGATTTTGACTACTATATACGGAATCTACGCGGCGTCATGTGGTCTTCTTCTGACGAAAGTTGCGACTCAAGTGAGTGGAGTTACTGCAGCTTTGCCGATTCCGAAAGGGACGATCTAGAGCGGGTAAGAATATTTTTATCATACACGCTTAAATTTTGTTGCATTTTATATCGATAGCAAATTGTACTCACAAGAGCTTTGAGTTGCATTTTTATCATGCTTCTCGTGCATGGCATTCCCGACTATCTCTATCAATTGCTTCTCTTTATTCTTCGGTTCGTGTATACTCTTGATGGTTTGCTGTGCGTTACGCATATGTAACTTTATACTATAAAAATTACATATTACATTAATAATCCGCTAATTAGCTTTCAAGCTAGTGGTTTACCACTGTATTCCCAATTATAAACGTATACAGGGAAAACCATAATAAAGTGTCATGTATATCATATTGTTAAACAATTTTTTAGGGTTTTCATTTTCATCTCAAGCCCAGAGTTGATTTCATTGTAATGAAATAATGTTAGCGCTTAATACTGATAACTTTTTGTCTCATTTGATTTTTTTTTAAATCGGTCTTGACACAAATTGGCCAATTTTAATATTAACAATCGGAATATTTATATTGCAAATGTATTCATCTATTGCATAGGTGGCCGAAGCCTCGAACGCGCGGCCATTCCTAATCATTTTTTGCCTGTTTAAGGTTTATTTTATTCAGTTCATTTAAATGTAGTATTAAAAATAATTTTGATTATTCCACGATTGTGTTACTTATTGTGACACATGTTTCGTCTCTTCCAAATTAATACTCAAGCAACCTTTGCAATAGTAAGAAGTTATTTTAAATTTTATATTACTTAATTGTAATTTACGATTTCCCACTAAGAATTAATAAAATTTCAATGTCAAATTTTAATTATTGAAACTGTGTAAATTTTCACATGTTTTTTCATTGGCGACTCGAGCTTTAGGCAATCACACGGGTGCAATAGAACTGACGGTTGTCATACCGAAAGGTGAATACCTGATTGTTAGTGGCAAAACATGGAAAAATTTATTTTATTTCGATAATTCAAATTTACTTTGTAAGAGTTATGTCCATCCCTAATAAAAGACTTCTTGAAACATATACTCGAAAGCACTGTAACATCTATTATAAAATGAATATAAAATTACACCTTGTTTTACTTGCATGTTTATTTTTAAATTCAAATTATTTTTGGCTTTAAATTACTTCCTTTAATGTGAGTAAACCACCCTCAATAATTTCAAAAACAGGTCGCCCATAGTTGTTGAAAGTTTGGCCAGCTATCTATTGTTTACTAATTTTTACTTTTTCCTTCCGTTTCAGGATCCGGACTGGGTAAGTTAGTCTCTCAAAATCTTAAATACTATAGTCTGACATCTCAATCAGTGCGCGCGAAAACGCAATGAACGTTGAAGTTAAATAAATAGGGTAAAAAATTCAGTAGGTAGAGAGGTGAAATCATTAACAAATTCCATAAATAGCCGGAAGAGTATTAGTTTTAGAGAATAGTGTTAGATAGTTTTCATCTGCGCGCCATCAGGCAAAATGTCAACTGTATGAACAAATCGGACTGAGAAAAAATGGAGTCTTGAACTTCAAGCGCAAATACTAGAAGTGAAGCTGATAATATTACAGAAAAAGATGCAAAATATGATGAATTTTGAAGTAATGAATGATTTTTATAAACCATATTGAACTATATTGGTATTAGTATCGAATTCTTGTTTAATTGTAAATTGTGTTCTTAATAACCAAATTTAGTTAATTGAAATTAGTCAAGTCTCGTTTTTTTCATATAAGGGTATTAAAATTTTACAAAATTGGCAATCTTTATTTCGCGGTGTATTACAGGAAATACACAGCATCAATGTCCCGCAACACAAGTAACGTAGTCAGATTGTAGTATTTTTTTACTAATTGCAAAAAGTTACTAATTAAAAATTCTAATTTTTGAAAATTATTGACGATTTGCAGAAGATCGGTAGTAACAAGGGAACGAAGAGAGTTCTAAGGAATAAGAAGCCGAAAGCAACGGAAAAATGGGGTGATGTCGCTAAAGACAAGCAAGGCAAGGGCAAGGGTGTTGGGAAAGCGACAGGGCGTGTGACAGCGAAAATGGAGCTGAAAGAAAAGATTGTTAACAATAAAAAGTCGGTGAAAGCAAAAACCGAAAAGCCAAATGAGCCCCGTTTGAAAAAGTTACGTTTGGTTAAGACTCCGAATGAAAAAACTAAGGAAAGGAAGACTGGAACGAAGAAACCAGAAGAAGGCGTCAAAAACGTTGAATCGGGCCCGGGACGGCATGTAAAGGGAAAGCAACGACACCCCTGTAAATTCCCAACTTGGGAGGTACAAAGATTTTAATAGCTTTTATCTGCTTCGCTCATTTATATTTCTTAGTATGCAACTGTATATGCATAAAAAATGATCTAGTGTTTCTTTTGATTATGATAACCATTTTTATTTGCGTAAAATATATAAAATACTTATATGGTTTTGGCTTGTTTTAATATTCTACATGACGCACCTATTTTTATTTTTGTTGAATTTGTTTTTGTTTTTATAATTACCATTTTCCAAACATATCTTGCGATTGAATGCATGTAATCAAATCGCTTTGTGAATTTTCATTTATTTTAATAAATTTATTTTATTATCCATTTTTCGCGACTAATAGTATGATCATTATTATAATGCCCAAACAAATTGGGCATATGATAATATACCCATATTGGGCATCTATCAATACCCATTACTTTATCGCTTGTTTTCAATCAAATACCACCGAGACGAGATATAATTAATAAAATAAACCATCAATCTGCTCAAGAAAAGATAATAAGTTTTACAATTGGGCAGCTAGAATATGTGAAGTTTATGAGTTTATGTCATGATTTATTATTATTTGAATACCCAAAGATTGCACAAAAAGTTTTTGCTCGATTCCATAAATAATATAACCATACTTATTTCTATATTAAACTAAGGAGACAAGATAAAAAATAATATATTAGTGTTGAGCTTTCCGCTTAAGAATTTGTCAAATAAACAATTTATAGGAAAACATTTTAAACACTTTCAAAGTCACTTTACTGATATAACTGATCATTACGAAAAAATATATTTTTCATAATTTCATGGCATTTGTAAGATACGACATTTCAATGCGCTTGCACCCTTAAGCACTTGTTTATAAAAGATTATCTATGCCCTCTATTTTAATATAATTTTCTATTTCACCCATTTCTAAAAATTTGTGAATTTTTTCGATAGTAGAAAAAAACTATGCATTTCCATGTCATTGCTTTTTCTGATATTTTTCCTGCCACCTTCTCAAATACGAATAGATATAATCTCGTCTAAGGACACATGCATTATATGTTTTTACAGTTTATTTGGTATATTGTGCGTTGCTACTTCTTGTAAATTTATAAACATGAAGAATAGACTATGAAACGGTAAAAATAAAAAGAAACTGATAAACTCTGTTAAATCATTGACAATCAAAAATATAAATGAAGCCATTGTGCATCTTGATAAATTTTTGACTGTCTTCGAAGAGTGAAATCTCAATAGAAGTTAATATTTAAAGAGTGGGCTAGAAAGATCTTGATCGCAAACTGCAAACGTCTCAACTGTTAAAACGGCTGATTTTACTGTGTTGATAGTTGTTATTCGAAAATATATAAATTAACAGTGATTAAAACCTTCTTGCAATCGCATAGTTTTGAGTAAATGCATCGCTTGATTTGTCCTGACAAACTCGAAAAGATTGTTTCAAACCAATATTACTCAATAAATTTTTGAAGTCTAGGTGTTGGAACATTCTTTAAATAGCTCAACAGGGAATGAGTTAAACTGTTTTAATACCATATAAATAACTAGTGGTTTTTATTTATCGCGTATTTTTCAGGGCCCTCATTTTTTTTTAATATTTATACTTACATGCTGATGGGCGGGATAGCATTTTTCCTGTTCAACAATTATCTCCGAACTAAAATTAAACTTAACAGAATTAATATATTATGTCGTATCTTATACCGATGAATTTAATACGCTTGTCATAAATCATTTCACAGCAACGTGGCAGCCATCATGGCATCTATGCGACGCGTTTATGAATTTCGCTTTTTTATGTATTTAATATACTTTGAATTGTCTTTGAGACAAGTGCTACTCAAATATTTTTGGTTTAAGATATTTTTCTGTGCTCACTTGGGACCAGTTCCTAAGTATCCTTTATTAATAAAAAGTAGATTTCAACTGTATTGAATATTTATATCGATGACCGCGAACCGGCATTTGAGTAGCACTGCTTAATACAACCATTCTATCTCGCCCCTCTGTCTTTAATATTGTAAATTAAAATAGCGCGACTGCTTTGAGCGACTTTACTTTACTAGCTAGCGTGCTCCCGTTATTTGAAAATGAACCCAGATCTAAGACCCGTCTTTGATGAATAAATACGTCTTTTGAAATACATATTTTCATATTTATTTACATTGTTCCGAACATTCAACATTCTTACAACATTTCAGATAATAGTTTTGAGCGAAAAACGAAGGCTGTCTGTATTGACTAAAAATCGCACAATGGGTAGTATCATGGACAATAAATTAATTTTAACTAATGACCAACTAAAAAACCGCATTATCTTCCAAATCAAAACAAGAATTCTCTTCTTGTACATTTATTTCTTACTAACATTTAACATTTTTAGTAGGCTAATATATTTTTTAAATATTGTATTATACGCTTTTATCACAATTGTTTCGGAGCAAAAAGTCGAGCACTATCTTTCTGAAAATATCAAAACCAACTGACCTGAATAATTGTATTGATTGAATTGGCATTCACTTGGTAGAACTCCATTATAACACGGTGAAAAAATAGCAATGTATTTTAGTTCTACAAAATTATTTTTTAAGGTATAGTTGATAGCTATTTCGACTCACGCCATCGTCAGAACTATGCTAAAACGAACATTTGCTTATCTATATATAGCTGTGTAGAAAGGGTGCACAATACATCTTCTCTCCTGTTTTAACGACCTAGCTTGTTTCTTGCTCGCAATAAAACTAAAATTTGTAAATGAAACTAAAAAGGCGGCTATATCAATAAGTTTAAATATGGCACGAAAATGGTCCATTACGGAAACAAAACGGCTCCCCGTAGCGGGTTAAGCAATGGCGATCGACATATATTAGTTTGTTCGTTAAGAATCCTTTGTGATAGTTGATATCTATTGATTTCCAGCTGTTCTAACGCCGTGATCTTTCATAGTTTCAACAATTTCAAATTTGATATTGAAATTGTATATCACTTGTAAATTAAAATGAAACTGTTAAATAATTAAAATGTATCAATACATAGCACATATGTATGTATGTGAATTCAGATACCGGACCATAGCTAGCTACTCTCACAAAACAGCAAATCAATCATGTCAATACTTCAACCAACTTCAAAAATTTTGCATTAGTGATTTCCAAAAAACTTGCCGATATATTTTATTTTGAAACAGACACTGACAAAATGATAACTAAAAATTTAATTTCTTGTGATAATTACAAAAATATAATTTCAGATTATTTATTAATCAGATACATGATTTATTTCTCATATTGGATATTGATATTATTACTTATTTGGCAATTTTAATGGCATCTGTATTATTTTCTTTGAATTTAATATATAAAATCTATAAAACAGGAAATGTTCAATACACTTTTACAAGCTTCCGTAAGATGGCGGACTAATACTATATTTTTAATAGTAATGAAATCCGTAGAAAAAAAATATCGGCCACAAAGATGGTTCGTAGCCATCTAGTGGTCTATGATAAGTGCATTGTCTATGGAATAGCGTTACTGCTCGAATTTTAATGAATAGAGTTTATTGGCGATATTGAATACATAGATGTTATGTATATGTGTGTAGAGCCATGCCAAAGAAGATGGTGGACGTTTACCAAACAGATTGGCAGCTCAGTTGGTATATATTCATAAAAACATAGAAAATAAAATATCTTTCGATCCTCGGGATGAAAATATTTCTGGCCAACTGGCTAATATAATTTGATTTGATGCAAACGGATTTAGCGCCTAACCATATCAAACGCACCGCAAACATGTTGACTGTTAACTGCCATGTTACAGGAATCATCGCTAATTTTTTATATAAATAAATATTCTTGTATATAAATCGATAGCCATATAAGAACAACTAGCTCTGTTTACTATAATAACGTGATAAGCTCAGCCGAAAAAATCGCAGATCGTCCATAATTAGAGTATGACTGAAAATACTTTTTTTTGTTTTAATTTGAAAATCAGTTTTTATTGTTCAACAACTTGGGTAAGTACTACAATCTATTTATTATTTTAAGCGATCTCGAGTGTAATGTTTTTTTTTTAAGAATGTGATTAACTCAATTATATGACTTGCTTAATATTAAACTAGTCTTATATGAAATAGAAATTAAGAAAGTATAAGTATATGTATATGTATACAAATTAATTAAAAATTAAAGAAAGTATAAGCATAAAAATATTTAAATTTCGTTTACAAAAAAAATAATAACATGCAGAGGCGCAAGATAATTTGTAAATAAAAAATGCAAGCATAATCACATTAATAGATTGTCGAGTCTTACGTGCAAGTCTGAACACGACCTTTCTTGCGAACCGATTATATACCGAAATATATACGCGGTATATATAAGTATGTAAACAAACATTAAAATGCGAAAGATTAGAAAAAAAGCACATACTTTATTAAATAATTATGTATAATTAATGATTACAATTTGCTTAACATGTGTTTTTTTGATATTTGATTATTTGTGATTATTGACTTCTACCCATTGGCAGCTGTAAATAAAATAGTTTTGCAGCAGCGATTGCTTGGATTCTTTAATGTTCCAGGACTTATTTTATTATATAGGTATTTCGTTATGGTATAATCAAGCAAGCCAGTGAATATGTAAAAGCGATGGATACAATCTGCATTTATGAACACCCTCAAAGGTAAGAAAAACTCAAGTATTAAAAAATGAAACCTATATATACGTATATTGCTATTATTAATCAATATTTATAACGTTATTTTTTTTCAGAGAAAAAATTCTTCAGCTTGTAGATTTCAAAAAAATATTGTGTGTCAATATATTGTTATTTATCTATTTATATTTTCTACCAATTTTACAATCAAAGTATATTAATTATTTGAGTGTATTAACTTTGATATTTTAAATTTATATTGTTCGTATGAAACATACCTCAATTTAAAGTCTTAGCAATATCAGTATTAATAGTTGCATCATTCTATTTCGAGGCTTAACACTCGACCGCGTATCAAATAACGTGTTAGCTATTGTAAATGAGAAAAAGTAAATACGTGCGTGAACACAGATAATAAAATAGTTGTTTAGCAGGGTGGCTTCGTGAAGGGTTTCTTAAATATTCTAGTTGATAACTTGTGAAGAACTCTCAGTTTTAATTGGATGACTTTTAATAACCTACAGTGATTTTGTGTTTTTAAATTTACTTAAAATATAAGCTATCAGTAATTCAATATAGGTTAATACTTGACAATTATAACGGACACCATCCTTCAGAATATTATACAATTGTTATGTTTTGGAGATGCCGTCTTCATCCAGACCCCGAGGATCTTGTGGCGGAGCTAACAGCACTCAGAGGACGACTCTTGCAGCTCCGATGTCTGAACGACAGCAAATGGCCCTGGTGATGCAGCTGACATCTCAGGAGAACAATTCTGGTATATTGTTGACGTATTTTTTAAGTGTCGTGTTATATCTCCGTAGGTAGTTTTTCTAAATGTCTCTAACAATACTCAATTTTGTTTTAGCTTCAACAAGTGCTGGTGTCGGATTAACGAGATGTCGTGAACGCAATGAAAGAGGCGAAACTGCTTTGCATGTTGCAGCTATCAAAGGCGACCTGGATCAGGTTAAGAGACTCTTGGATCAAGGGGTTGATCCAAATGTGGTGGATTTTGCAGGTGATCATAATTATTTCTATTTGCATCATCTTACTGGTTGTCCTTACTTAAAGACGCTAGGTAAGATAGCATTGTTGTGATGTTTTTGTGTAAACAAAGACGTCCTGACGCCAAGAAAAGAATTACCTAGAATTATTCAACATTCTCTGCTAAAGATCATACATTCAAATATGTGAACAATTTTTCGAAATAATTGATCTGTCATAATATCATACTTTTAATAACAATATGTTGAAGTAACATTCGAGTGTCAAAATAGTTTTATCATCTTATTAGGGTGGACACCTCTTCATGAAGCCTGTAGCCATGGCTGGCATTTGATAGCAGGGATGTTAATTCATGCGGGAGCAGATGTCAATGCTCGTGGCTTAGATGATGATACTCCATTACACGATGCTGCAATTAATGGACAATTGAAGATAGTGAAGTGTTTGATAGAATCTGGTGCAGACCCACTGTTTAAGAATAAAAAGGGGAAAATGCCATGTGACGTAGCCAACCCTCCAGCTTATGAGTACTTGGCGTCATTTCAAGGTATGTGTTATTGAATAATTGTAAAAACGACGTTCTTATCAGTGCATATTTAACCTCTGTCGACGTTTTGTTACTTTTTCTATATTGTGCTTCCATATCCGACAAAATGTTCGCGGCGCCCTCTCGTGGTGCAATTACGAATAAATCAAGGTTTTTTTTGTTGCCAGTGTAGGTCAGAGTTTAGAAGATGTTCATAAAAGCTCTAAAGAAAAATGCTTTACCATGTTCATGTTCACTCCTAAACCTTCTTGGCTTTGCGCTCTTATGCGGCGCTTGTCACGTTTTTAATATAGTAGCTTTCCGTGAAATGCAGAGGAGGATAACTTCTCAAAACAAAGGTACACACCTTCGAAATGAGACCGGAACTTTTTTAAAACTGTAAATAACTACTACAGGCATTAAAGAGGATCCATGCTTATATTAGTGGCTATAAAATAATTTCTTGTGTAGTGATTTAAGTGAGTGAGACTCGCTTACCGTGGCCTAGCCACTAGGCAAGTAGTAATGACCTCTGCTTGACGTGACAGCCAATAGCGGATAAATCTACTTGTATACAATAATATATGCATTTTACAGACGTGATACTTAGGCGCATTCGCAAGTTAGATAATACGGGGAATAGTTTTGGTGTTTATTTTAGTAAATCCAAAATGTCTGATTGCCGAGATTTTTTTTTAACATAGACTCTCACTGTGCTGTTAAGATGTTAATGACCTAAAAAGTTGTGAGATAAGAAAGCTGATTGTTTTTTGGTTATATCCATCTAATAGGTATGTGTTTTTTTCTCAATCATGTTCGCCAACTAACACATACACCCTATTAACACGCTCAACTAACATTACGGTGTTATGCAAATATCAATCCGAAGTAAGTGTTAACTATTTTTAAGCTAAACTAACAGTAACCTAACTTTCAGATTTCATGTCACTTCCAAACGCTAATATTATCAACCTAACAATAGCCAATGCATATATTAAGTGTAGGTATTAGAAATATGTCTTAGTGTTAGATGGCAATGAATCACACCATTACTGAATAATTATATTAGTTTCTGTTGGTAGTCATAGAAAGTATATCATTATATTAGTTACCTCTGAACTTAGTGTGGTTATTCCGCTACTAATTAATGAATTTCCAAGTAGTCATAATTGCTGTTGATAATCGTATACTTCGGTTCAACAATACTTATATACGGTAGCTCATTTACGACTTAATTTAACGCATTGAGCATATATCCTTTGAAACTTGACCTACTCTAGTGACTCGACGCTATTGTAGTACAACAGCTGAGCCGTGTGTCGTGTATTTGTATATTTCTTCGAAATGGGTGTTCTTTCTACGAGTGCTATTGTGTTTTTTATACTTTATTTTTATTCTTATATATTTTAAAACGTGCTTAATACATGCAGCAAAAAATGAACGATTGAAAATAATCTTTTCGCCTTTTAAATGTGTGTACTTGGTGGTTTTTCAATGACATTTGATAAGATACATGCCAGCGCTCACTGTTAACCGTGGTTCGCTCATTCATAATTGTAAATAAATACCTACATTTTCGACTGTGGATTTACGTGTTCGGCAGTTTTTGAAATATAAATTTGTTTCCATTTGTGACATTTCGAATGAACATTAACAGAGACTGTGAATAATGAAATTGAAAAGAGCTACTAGGGGGGTATCAGGGAGGTCAACAAGGACGGGTAAATATTTTAATAATTCATTTTCGTATGAACTGCATAATGAATTTAAGTATGATCGGCAACAGACACAATATAATTCAAATTATAATCGCTGTCAGATTCATCGAAAAAGTGCCCTAAAAGCTTTCGTGAGTTTAAATCTGAAAGTACTATGTGTGCCTGTGAAAGAATAAAGAGTTTATTATTTTAATAAGTTTATATTAAGTTTAAGACGTGATTAATCCGTGAGTAATGGAAATCTGATGGTATATTACTTATTGGATTGTCATCTTAAAAAAATTACTTATACTTAGTGAAAACGAGATTCGAATTTTTTTAAAAAATTTATTCATATGCATAATACAAATGCAAATATATATGTTTATTATGCTCTCGTTTTCATTTTAGACCTTACAATCAATAAAATATACATCTTATACTAAACGGGCAAACAAGAGAGCGTTTTTGTTTTGATGCTCTCATACCTTGGGAATTAATTGTAGTTCAAAACATAGAATGCCTTCAGTGTGCACTAGGCTTAAAGAATGATTATACTACCCTTAATATAAATACTATAATAAGTGTAATAATAATAAGGGTAATATAATAATAATATTATATTACCCTTAATATAAATACTTGGTCAGTCATGTTACAATTTGTATCATTATTTGGCTACTATAATTAATATATAATAATAATTATTTAATAATTTGTAAAAGTATTTTCAGATTATTCTTCAAAGGTATGTGAAAATTTTGCGAGTGATGATCAATTAGCACTAGTCTGATTGGGTAGTATGGTAGCTCATGTGTGTTCAAATGTTGTACTTTCTTTTATCAATTGTGAGTCTTGTGTTATTTATTTTCTTAAAATGTTAACTGTCACAACGTGGTCGAAAGGCATTATATTTTAAAAATAAAAACACATTGTTAGTACTACTTTTACAATATATTTATGATCAGTACCGGTTGTGCTTAACACAACCATTATTGAAATGTATTTTTATTAGTTTGTTACAGTTTCTTCAAATATGGATGCCACATACTATCAGTAATTTTTCGCAGTTCATAGCTTTTTTTACTTATTTCAATGAAGAAAAAATTAAAATTCGGTAACAAATCTGTAGCCATATTGAAGCAAGTGTAAAATTAAATTCTAGATTGCCCAATCCCCACTCTTCTGGAATAACGCATATTTAAAATGAAAAATAGATTTATGCCTAAGTAATTGTTTCTTGAAAATTGTACTAAAATAACAGTGGTTTTTTATTTTATTGTCTCATTTATATTTTTCAACTACGCACTGATACTTCTTAAAATTTATTGATTAGGTAATCATACTTAAAACAAAAAAAGATGTGTTTAATTGAATTAAAAATGACACAACTTGGTTAGTATAACCATAATAGTATGTTGGTATTATTATTATGAGGTGTTCCAAAAATAAATGTATTTTTTTAATGAAAAAAAAAATCCTGAATGAATATTTATTTGTATTTCAATTTTAGATATAACCTCCCACCTCTCGAGACAATTTTTTAAATTTCGTTTGTAGAGAATTTGAACACATAAATTCAAAGTTTTCCAATAGTCCTCTTTTCACAGCATTTACATTTTCAATGTTTTATTTGATAAAGGTTTGCGTGGAAATAAATAAATAATAGTTACAAGGAGAAATATCTGGTGGATTAGAAAAAAGCTATCCAGCCATGTTCCTTGATTTTTTTTTAAAAGGGAGTGAACTTCACATGGGGATCGTGTTATTAAACTAATCGAATTCTGTTGACAAGTGCAGGCCCCAATTTTTTATTATTTATTCTAATGATCCAACCGATGTCCATGAAAGCTTGCTGTTATTGTTTGGCCAAATTTAAGATGTTTGTAATGGAAAAATTCTTTGGCAGTCTCACCATACATACAAAAAAACTCATTTTACACAGAGACCCAGCTTTGGGATAGATTTTGCTACCTCTTTGGATCTTTGAGTAACCACTGTCTTTTACAATGTCAGATTGTTTTCTTCACTCGATGCGTGTGGTGTTCATATATCTTGTCTCCATTTGATTCCATTGCCATCACCCATTTTTTATTTTATTCCACGTCCAGGATTATTCTTTAATTTATTAATCCCCAGTTCAAAATCATTTGAATCAACTTTGATATTTACAGATATGTAATGAGTCACCTATCACTTTTTGAAGCCAGTGTTGTTGTTCTTTTTCAAGAAGTTTGTTTAACATGCAATTTCCTATGGTTTCTCCATTTTCTGCCAATGTAAATTTTGGACGCTAATCTTTCTATTTAATATCAAAATGTATAGTCCAATATGCATTAACATAGACATGCTCAGGTAATACAACTGACAGTTAAAACTTAAACTCAAGAAAAACTTAGACATTAATTTTGAGAATACCTAACATGAAACAGTTACAGCTATTTCGATAACTCGGATGTAATATTGAGAGATCATTTAACCACCAATGTATGCATTAAATGTTCTAATAGCAGCTCTTATTACATCAACAGTATACAATGTGTTGAGAATTATGTGTCATATTTGTATCGGCCTGAACATCTTTGGATCCTTAGGTATTCATTTTGCTTTTCTAGGCGCGGCATACTTATTGAGATGGTTCATTTTGCTTTGTCTGCCTATAATATACAATTGCCCATAATGATAAATTATTCATCAGCTATGTCCGTAGGGCTTGCCAATCTATAAAAATTCTTGTTAGGATACATTTACATATATTACAATTGTAGACACAGCTCTTAGGTAAACAAAAATATTTGAGTCCCTCGTCAATATTTTTTGTCAGCACTTACTGCAGATCTACAAGTAAATCATCATATCTCATAATGCATTTTTTTTTGTTATTATTTCAAAATGATGATACAATTAAAACAAAAATATACTAGTGTGTTTGAAATATCTTTCTGGATGCTTATCTTTTGTGGCAGTATTGGGGTAACAACGTAGACTACCAGCTGGCAGACTGCATTGGGCTACCTTCAACGTCATCACTAAAACACTGATCATGTATTGTATTCATAATACATCATGAATGTTCCCATACCGTTAGTTAAAATTCCTCATTATTTAATTTTGCCAACAAATCTTCAATAAAATAATAAATGATTCAAAGCTTTTAATTCTTTTCTGTTTGGCAATGATTATGTTAACAAAAAATAAATGACGCATTTTGGTTAGGGTGAACTAATTTAATGCATCAAAATAATAGGCTTCCGTAAAAGCATGCTATTGGCGTCGTATCCACACCACCCACAGCATTCAGGATTTTTGCATATTTTTTAGATGTGATTGCGATAATTAAAATTTTTATATAAAATGAAATGATTCAAAACGTCACGCACAAAATTAAAGGTAATATAACTTTACAAGATCTGAAAAATAATATTCCTGTTTCGTGAAACCATCAAATAATCTAATACACTACTAACTTGCCCGTCATCTTCGTTGACATATTTTCTCATCTCTAAATTTCTTCAGTGAGTTGAGATATTGTTTTTCATTAATTATTACTGTTAAATGTTTTTAGTGAAGTTTATGGCTTGAAAGGGTTTTGGACTGGTAAATCATTAAAAATTGTAATTGTAATTCTCTGTGTGTATATTCATTGACTTCATTCCACCATCATGTACAACATTTTTTACTGGAGAATATAAAAATTCAATTTGCAATATAATTCGCAGGTGGTACCACCACATCACCATATTTTTTATAAATTCAATTGGACTGACAAGGTCACAAATAGGTATGTATAGTATCTGTAAATGAAGAAACGATAATTCTATCAAAATGAGGAGCCTAGCGATAAATAATAATAAATATGATTCTTGGACCACTTATCCATGTAGCCTTGCTGCCCAACAAGCTAAAAATTTTCAGTGCACATCGTTCAAAGCTCTAGTTGTTCGTCCAAATATTTTTTCTTTCCAGTGGTGATGATTAATTGATTGAATTGGCATTCACTTGGTAGAACTCCATTATAACACGGTGAAAAAATAGCAATGTATTTTAGTTCTACAAAATTATTTTTAACAAATATAGTTGATAGCTATTTCGGCTCACGCCATCGTCAGAACTATGCTTATGGCCTGTGGCTCTTGTTTATCCGTTTATATCGGACAGACAGGTAGAAGTATATCTACTCGAGCTAAGGAACATGTAAGATCATTCAATAATAAAAAAACAGATTCACAATTCGCTAATCACGTTATTAATGAATCACATAATGTAAATTCAAACTCAGCTCCTAAATGTTTGCATCTTTGTAGTAAGGGTCGAAGAATGACGGCTTTGGAACAGCTGGAGATCAATAGACACCAATTATCACAAAGGATTCTTAACGATCAAACTAACATAATAATATCGCCACTTGTCAAGCCGTTGCACAAAGGGGTGGTCTAATTTGCTCCTGAAGGACCACTTCCGTCCCACACATAATCTTATTGTCATAGACACCTATTGTTTCATTTAGAATTTTGAAAATTTAGTGTCATTGTGTTTAAATAAAAAGCTAGGCGGTTGGAAAAGAAGAGAGGAGATGTTGTGTACCTTTTCTGCACAGCTATGTATAGATAAGCAAATGTTAGTTTAAGCATAGTTCTGACGATGGCGTGAGCCGAAATAGCTATCAACTATATTTGTTAAAAATAATTTTGTAGAACTAAAATACATTGCTATTTTTTCACCGTGTGATGATTAAGTTTACCACTTTTATTAGTTATGTAAGAGTTTGGTGTGAGACAAAATGCTATAAAACTCAATGCTTTATCTTTAATTAAAACAATAACTCTTCACAGCTAATATTTTATTAATTCATAAATGTATCATGGTTTGCGATAAATTTCAAATGGTTTTTTTGACCTTCAGAGAGGTGTCTCAAATTAAGTCTGAGAGATAAATAAAAATATATATACTTGTTTACTTACTTAATATGGAACTTGTTTAATATACATAAAAATATTTAAATATTCATTTCTTTGTTTGAGAGATAAATAAAACTATAGTCATAATTATTTGTATTTGACAGTGTAAATAGAAATTACATTTTATTTATTTAAAAATGGAGATCAAATCCAAGTATTTCTCCGTAATATAAAGCTTTATCAGACTAAACATTGTTTTAAATCAATGTCAAGCTAAGTTGCTTCCTTGTCTATTTAATTTTTTAATCGTTATATGATGGGTATGTATTTTAATTTTATATTCTAGAAAGTGTATCAGGCCAGAGAGCTTCACACGCTGGCAGATCAAGAGATGATAACAAGAAAGTTATTTCTTTCGAAGACTCATCTTCATCTGGATGCAGCTCGTCTATAATGGAGGCCGTTCCAAAAACTTCCGATGACAAGAATGATTCTAAAGAATCTAGTTCATCGGGAGGCACTGAAAAAACGGTTCCAACATCTACCAATAACAAAGCCAATGATGGTAATCTACTTTTAATTGTATGAATTTCAGGGTTTACTAAATTTTATACAGTTTTTCTGAATAATATAAAAATGTGTAATATGTCCAAGATAAATGTAATATTAACTATACAAATTTACATTTATTTTATCCTTCAACTCTTAACATTGTTATGTCTTGATATTTCATACTGAGTAATCATCCATAGATGATTATAATAACAAATATTTAAAATAGTTTATCCAGGCTATTTATTAATTTTTCTTTATTTCAAGGTGACACTGGTTCTGGCACAATCAGCAGTGCTGTCGTATCTTCAACTCAGGAAGACTCTTCTGGAACAACTGTAACCCAAAGTAATAAAAGAGCTCTTGCTGAGACTGCAGATCCAGGGGAAACTGAGACAGTTGATGATGACGCCACCAAACGCAAGAAAAGAAAAGAGACAGAGCCTGTTAAAGAAACTGTCAAACCATTGCAGCAGCCCCGGGTCAATGTTGGGAGGTATCTTTTATATTGCATTGTACCATTTTTTTTATTATTATTTTTGCTGACACTTCACATTGCCTACTTAATTGCAAATAAAAATTTTCAGAAACGCTATTATTGCTGGAAATAAACTTCCTGGACCTGCCAGCAAGACTGGTGTTGCACCCCTCAGTAGAGGAGGTGGCCCAGTACAAAATTCTAACTCTAAATCATCGTTGACCGGTGGGAATCAAAAAGTTTCGGCTCAAAATAATCAAACCAAAAATGTTACTAATAATTCATCAGGAGCACAAAGTAAAGGTGGGCCAGGAAATGCTCAAGGTGGTTCACAAACGGGAAAGGCCAATTCTGTAAATATGAAACAATCCCCATCTGGTCTTTCTGTGAGTCAATCAAACGTAAAAGGAGTTACTGATAAAAAGAGTCCCTGTGCAAGTCCAAAGCCTCCTGTTTTTGTACATGTTAAAGAAAACGATGCTGATATTGAAGAATCAAAGACTGTTGACACAAGTGGGCCAAAAGTACCACCGCTCAAAATTGTTATTCCTGGAGGTGTTGGAGGCAACAGTGGATCAGGAGGGCAGCAAGAAGGGGAATCAACACAACGGGGTAACACCAAAAATCGCGGCAGTACATCAACCTTACCTTATATTATTCATTTTAATATTAATGCTGCCGGTGAAACTGTACCTGTCAATGCAGAAGGAGGGGATAACTCCACATCTGAAACCAGCAAAGACGATAAACGTCAAACTGGAGGCCCAGAAGACAAAGCAGGTTCTGGCCAACGGGTATTACGGTCTCATAGAAATACTGATGGTTTAGAGAAAGACAAAGAAAGAGGTCGAAGTTCTCCTCATATATCTTCTTCGGCACCTCCGTGCAGTCCTAGCGGAGGCCCTGGGCCAACTAAAACTCCACCACCGTCTAGTGTCAATGCGCAGGTATGTAATGAATTTAAAAAACGGAAACTCATTTCAATTTGCAGGAAACTCATGTCACTATTGCTAGCGAAATGATTATGATTATGTCATATCTGTTGATTGTTAATTAAGTTGTTTTTGTATCGATATGTATTTTTTTACATTTATTATTGAAGTACTAGTGTGATGTGCACCATTTATACTATGTCCATTTATTGAATAAATGATCTTTACACTCATGAATTTATTATTTCGTTAGCTCGAAAGTATGGACATGTTTTATTTAACCTATACCAAATTTTCAGCCAATGGTATCCATGTTGAGCTAAAATTTTAAACTTTATATATTTTTTAGTTATGATTATTGAAGATTTAGTTTGTAGTATCAGATAATTTTACCTGCAATTCTAAGTTACTGTCGTAATTTTGCAGATTGCATTCAATTCTGAACATTATCCTGTTTAATTTTTCACAGTGTAATACATCTCCAAACAACCAAAACCAATCTTAGTCCATTGATTAATTCAATTTTTTGTTCATTAACTGTCTTCTCATGGTTTTTTTTTGTTTTATGTTGTCATATTTTTCTTTAATAATTATTTATATTTATTTGCACCATATTGCTCCCAGCTTGATAACATTCCTATACATAAGTGTAATATTTATAGATGGCATAGATTGTAAAGCTCTTTCTTTTAACCTCTCCTTTAATCACTTGCGTATTAAAAATAAATGCAAATTTCAAATATTCTGTAATAGTTCATATTGTAAATTAATTCATTTGGAATTATTATATTTTTTCAATGAATTATAAAACTAAATAAGTATAATCTTAATTTACTATAATATTAAAATTTCTACAATTAGTATATTTATAAATGTGCTTTATATTTCGCCTTTTTGAGAAACATCTTCAGATTACTTACAATAAAATTGATAAAATGAATTGAATTTTAAGTCTCAGGATTCAGATAGTCTCAGCAGCAACGCCCATCATAATAATGCATCAGGAGGAGCAAACAACAGCAACTCTTCAGGTGCCTGTCATAACAATTCGTCCAAGGATTCTTCTGTAGAACTACATCCTAGGAAACGGAAGATCAAGGCTTCCAAAGAGAACCACAGTCATCATTCGACATCCAACAATGATGCGTCGCATTCAGTTAAAATAGAAGATTCACATACTACCTCTCATTGTCACCCGCAGATGAATCCTTATCAGATGTATCTGAATGTGAAAAAACAGGTTTGTTACTTTGTACAAATATAATACATATGCATAAAAGTATAATTGTAATTTTGATTCTCTATTACAAAGGAACGTGGCTATCTTATTATCATTTTAAGAAAACAACTTTGGTCTCGTGCAAAATGATCAGAAGTAAGTCATTGCTATTTTCATCGTGGTGGTTGAAATATATTATGTGAATAGGTTACTAATCACACTGATGCTTATGTTTTACTTTTGACATTCTCATTAATTCGCATATGATTTTATAGTATTGATGTATTGCTTTTATTATGATTCATTTTTTCCATTGAAATTTCAGATTGAGGGTCGTCAAAAGAGCCTGTTCCCTGTCCAGCCAAAACCTCCAGAAGGTTTTAAAGATTACCTGATGAACAGATCAACTTATGTTTTGAAAAGCAATTCAAAACAGCAACCGATTATAAATCCACCGCAGTCTCTGCCATTACAAATGAGGGAAGAATTCATCTCGCAGGAAAATGAGCGGTAATTACCATTTGTTTTCTAGCTAAGTGACACCCTAAACACATACGCCATGTCTTTTATGAATTCATTTCAATATCTTACAAAGTCTTAAAGTCTTGCCTTTTCACTTGTGTAGGTATAATCCAGTGTGTAGAAAAAGCAAATATAACACGGTGAAAAAACAATAATATATAATAAAATATAATGTATTTTAGTTCTGCAATATTTATAAGGTTTATAGTTGATAACTATTTCGACTTACGCCCTCATCAGAACTATGTTTAAATGTACATTTATTTTTCTGTGATGCAAAAAAGGTACACAATATCGTCTCTTTTGTTCTAATATCAACAATATAATTGAGTTCTACCAAGTAAATACAAATACAATCAATAAAGGCAAACATATTTTTGGCATTGCCCTAAAAATATGCTCACATACCCAAAATAAACAATAAAACTACGTTTTCAAATTCGTTTGTCTTTTCTGCTGCCACACCACTTGAAACTTCAATGTGAGAAGAAAGATATAATTTAAAATTTTCATTGCTTCCTTGTCAACATTTATCGAAACTAATTACCCTTTACATGAAATCTCATAGTAATTGCACAAGAGTTCACACAGGTCACACATAATTTAATAGGATATATAGTTCTGACGATGGCGTGAGCCGAAATAGCTATCAACTATATTTGTTAAAAATAGTTTTGTAGAACTAAAATACATTGCTATTTTTTCACCGTGTTAATTTAATAGGTTTTGAATACAAAGGAAAAGAAGTTTTATTATTTATTTTATACATTGTGTGTGTAGCTGCGATCTTCCTGAAGAGATTCATGTATAATACTCTGAAATAAACGAGTAAGTACACCTTTTGCACATGTAAAATGGAGCCAGTGGAAAAGATAAAGCTACATTTTCCATTGTTGAGTGGCAGTCTAGCACACAGGAAGGAACTACTTTTCCCGCCAAAGACATTTATAATAACTTAATCTTTTTTCTAGCCATGCTTTGCGAGTTCAACATTTGGTTGAGAAAGAAAAATTGGTACTTGCTGTCGAACAGGAAATTCTAAGAGTACATGGGAAAGCAGCCAGAGCTATTGTAAATCAGGTAAAAAAATACTGTACACTACTGCCCTAAATCAGCGCTTCACAAACTGGACAAAGCTTTCTATGTCTCTTCTAAATGAAAAATTTTGCAGTCACCCAATTTAGGAAGCACTTACATAATTGATGGCTATTTAAAACATCAAGGCATGTTTTTGATAACAGTGCTTAACTGTCAAACTGCTAACTTCTCAACTGTTGCAGAGTGTTGATATTTAACAATATAATATAAGATATAAAATCGTGTCCAATCTTTCGTCCAATAGCTAATTTTTGTATTATATTGTTCTGATAACATCTGTATTTTGGTTATAACTGAATTCTTTAAAATTATCACAATCTCTGCCAGAGTCAAAAATCAGTTTTAAACTTCGCAGTTTAGCAATAATGACATGTGGCAGTAATTGGGCTTTCTCATCTGTCATTAATACGTGGCTTCAATTAGTCACCGCAATGGCGATTACGAGCGGGTTATTTGTTAAGGATATATTTGTCAAAGAGATTGCGATAACATAGGATATTTCATTGCGTTTCTTAATGTTGTGAAACATTCCTAATGCATCTGGCTTCCATAAAAGCCAACCCAATTATTTTTTATTGCTCTGTTTATAACTCTATATGGAAAGAAAACATTTCGAAAAATAGCAATGCAGACAGATTTAATTTGTATGAAAAACACCCACGTCGATTGGTTAAAGAAACCCAAAACCACTAATCGATTTAAAGCGAATGATTGTGTGTATACATACCTTTTTGTTTATTTATAGCTGTTAACAGATTAAATGTTTCATTAGAGTGCTATGGGTTTAGTTTTGGGGTTAGATTTGTACAAAGAAAAATCAATGCAAATATAGGTTGAAAAAAACCTACATATGCAGTATGTATTAAAAAATATATGTATGAGAATGAAAAAGCATGCAGCCACACAGATGTTCTTCTGAAGGGCAAAGTTTGGTCATTCTGTTTGGGGCGAATGAACCATTTTTTTTTAAATACAGAACAACTTGAGATATCACACAACATGAAAAAAAATACTATGATGTTTTATTTAACCTAAGGCCCGAAGTCGACTGATTTTAAGACACGTATTTGAAAAAAGCGTCAGGACTTTTTACTACACCTAATATTTTGACTAATAGTACGTACTCTACTGTTAACAATATATCAAACATTTTTTTTATACTATGAGCCTAGCAAATGGCTTTGCCATTTCACAATATTTGGTGAGAATAGACACTAGCTATGTAAGGATGTAGGTACGCATATTCACCACTATACAAAAAATATTGCACCACAAACCCCACATAAATATTTTTTGAAATTTCATGAACACTGCCTTCCACTTAAGAATGGCAACATGTATGTATCTAAGACAAGTCTTCGCACCCTTTTGTAAATAGAATAATTTACTTTAAGTGAAATATTTATCGACAATTGAATAGCTTACCACTTCTTGGTGGAAGAAAAACTGTTGCATCTTTTAGAAATTATATAGTGAAGTTTCAATTAGGAAAATTTGATCTTGAAAGTGGTCACAGAAATGGTGGACCAAGAATTAAGAATTGAGGTATTTGGTTTGCTGAATTTGAACCAAATCGACTAATTTCAAAAAATTCGTGAAAATCACTTGATTAAATTTTTATTCAGGGAAAATCAGCGGGGTGTATAAACTGGATGCTGTATTGAATGGAGACAGCGTGAGTGGTGCTAAGAACTTAAAAATTCAGAATCAAGAGAGCTGTTTTTAATTGTGGTTTTAAGTGTACTTAATTCAAATTAAAAAATGAAAATGATTATTTCATAACCAATTGGCAAAAATGTCCCTAATCTGCGATTAACACCCATTAACCGTTACTGTCTGTAAAATGCTACTACTCGGGAATGATTACTTTCAATAGCCATTTAACATATTCAGGCCTTTGCAACTAACTGAATAGGTTAAATGCCATGATAAAATGTAAAATGCATGTATTCAAAAACAAATCATTGTGATGAAGAACAATTTGAACCCACCAGTTTTGCGCTAATACATTAGTTTGACGCAATATTTTTCATAGGATAAATTTCAGAATTCCTGTAATGTAAAAGGTGCTCATTTCATATGGATTCATAACTGACAATTCATTTGTAACACAATCTGTCTAGTATTATTTCCACATATTGTATAATAATTAGGAACAATTTCATCAATTGCAAGTATTATCAGCTATCGCTGTAATAAAATGCTTGCCATGAGTGATTGTGATTTTGTCAACAGGATTTTATGAGGTATTTAAAAATTGTCAGAATAGTGAATGTCAACAAAAATTATAATGTTTTTTTAATGGTTGAAAACATTGGGCTGTTTAAAGATCATTTCTTTTATTAATGATACAACATTACTTTCCAAATAAATTATTATTCAAATTCATGCATACAACTGAAACCAACGACATTGACAAGTCAACTACAGGCACTGATCAATACTTATAGAGAATACTAACTAAAAAAATTTACCGTTTATTATTGTTTGAAATTCTGTTTCTGTGCACTTAGTTCCTTTATGTCTTTCAGGCGCTGCCGTTTTCAGTTTGTATGGTTATGAAAGATACCGAAGTTTATAACATGCTCACACCTGAGCAGGAAGAAAAAGAAAGAAATGCTCAGCGTCTTAGATATAATGGCCGCCTCTTCTTGTCTTGGTTGCAAGATGTTGATGACAAATGGGAGAAGATTAAAGTAAATTATCATTTAAAAATTATCAAAAATATACTTATAAAATTGACACACTTGTGAAAAAATCAATTTAAATTGTTAGTTTTTGCAAAAACCTGATGAACAGATTCTAGTAAATTTACAATAAATTAAAAGCAAACTTCATTCTTAAATTTTGATTTCAATGTTAGTAATATTTTGAATATTAAGTTATCGACTTAGTTCGCATGATATTTTTAACTGATATATATTTGTAGGAAGGGATGGTGAGACGGCATCACACAGAAGCCAAGTCACTTCACGCAACACAAGCCATGAGTTGGGAGTGGAAACTAAAAGAATTGGGCCATTGCGACTACAAGACGACACCCATGATTGAGCAGACGCATGTACCAATGGTTCATGTTTCTGATGATTTTGATCTACTAAGTCCAGAATAGAGTTTTTCAACTTGTTATTTTTTCCTAATGAACAAACTCTTTACTTTTCAATCAATATTTACAATCCACTATATTTATTATAGTTTTTAAATTTGGTCCCAATTTAATTACTTCATTTATCTTATATCTTGGGTAGTTAGTTATTTATCCATATACCACTAATGGACCTGAGTGATTGGAAAGAATCATAATCTGGCCGTTGAACCTGGCATTTTTTTGTTTAATAAAACTAGTAGTAGTCAAAATTAAGTAGAGATGATATCCCCTTTGTCTTAACATTTTCATCATATTGATGTTGACATTATTTTTTAATACTTATTACGTTTTTGGACCTGTTAATAACCATGTCCATAGATTGGTCATACTACAAGAAGATTTATTGTTTGAATAAGATTATCTTAAATACTGTATATACATATTTATATTTACTTCATATTATATTTTCTAATTATGTTTAATAAAAATAATCATGAATAGATACCACATTAATTATAATTTATATTTTAAGTTAATTCTAACATTGTGATATAAAATAATCTGATGTAAATATGTAATATCTTCGCTTCTAAATCATCACAAAATAAAATCATTCTTATACTCTATTTTTTTTTCTATCATTTACAAATGTGTGCAGTCTAAATTCATTATGTTTTCAACTATAACACATAAATATTTTGTTTGCTACAAATATTCAAAACGTAGTGTGGATTATTCGTCATAATGCATTGTAGTTTTAAATATGTTGTTTAAAAATTTGTCCCTATTGTATTTTCTGTATTAGATGTCTATTTTTATGAATGTCATCAAAAAAAAAAATATATATATATGTGGAACTCATAATTGCCTTATTATTTCCACTTTAAACATTTTTTTTACTTACTCTGAATAAATTCATATATAAATATACTGGTTTGACAAGTAGTTTCCAAGAAAATTTTATCTACATATTTCTGTTTACAAGATTTATTTAAATTTACCTAAGAAAGACACTTAACCTATTCACTGCTGAGTATTGTAGGGATACGTCAACATGAATGTTTCAAACATTACATTAGTAATATTGGCGCTTCTCAAATTTAAGGCGATTGACAGGAAAAATCGAGCTAAATTTTAACTCGCATATTATCTTGTATACTAAATGTTTGACAATGATTACATCATTGAGTGTCATCTATCAACACTGATATCAGCTGAGAGTTAAGCAGTTGGAGGGATAACTGACATTCATTACACCATTAAAACAGCACAAAATATCTGCTGATATTAAAACTACAATGAATAATATTTGGCTGAAATCCTGATTGATTATATTTCCTAAAACTAGCTTTATCCGGCAGAACCATATTTTAAAAGTAATTTACCATAAATTGCTAAAATTTTTACATTATGTTTTTAATTGAGGTCGAGTGACTTACTGTTAAATAGTCTGTTCAAAATAAATTATTTTAATATATTTCAATTTAAATACTCTAGTAGGTATATATTTGAAAAAAAACTTCAATAATAGACAATAACTTAAAAAAAAACATCGTTTTTTATATCACATCAGGTATAAAAGTTTTCACTGCATTCATAGTGCATAATTATATCACCATGAGTAAAAATATACACAAATGCCTCACACGGAACTTCAATCTCGCCACATACTGGTACTAAATAAAGCTGTGCTGACTGAGAATAATAAAGGAAGAGTGTACCCTGCAAAACAAGTCATGATCAATAGGGGAGTGACCCGTATTCCCTCTATTACTTATATGAGACATTGTAATGGTTGAATAATTGCATTAGTAAAATGGCTGCGAATAATATTAGCTAAATAAACAAGTACCACCGAAAGGTTTAGCTGACAGAGGGTATATAGTTGGAGTTAAGTAGATATTTGTTGAATTTATTTATTAAAACTACGTAATTAATTAAGTACGTAACGTAAACGTAAGTAATTGGTATCTATTAAAATTACTCAATGTCAGATATAGTCATTTTAAAGTATCAACTTTTTCTTTGTAAAAAGAGATTCTTGTGAATAAATAAATTTATTTGTTCAGTACTACTTCCATATTTTGTGCTATAATGAACAGGACTGATTTTACTCATTGCAAGCATTATCAACTAATAAAATGAATCTTATAAAAAATATTTGAGTAAGTCTTTTTATAGTTTTGCGGAGCGATTGAAGTAATGCCAATAAATGATGAGGTGAATTGTTGTAAGCCTAGAGAGCCGATTACATTGGGCATTTGGACTTATAGAATTCGTGCTAATCCACAAAATCATCGGACGTATGGGCAATTCAAAATGGCCGCCAAATGTCACCCACGAAACATAATATGGGAAGCCTGTAAAGGTTGTTAACTTTATGCACATGCCATCGGAATTACACACACCAAGCAAAATAATACAAAATAAATATTTCAAGATACAATAAATTCGTGTTTTTTTTTAATAAATGCTTTCCAATTATATGTAAGTATGTAAATAAGTTCATGCAGGTGTTTGAGCTTTGACATTTGGAAATTAAAAAAAATATTAAGTAAAAAGCGAGTTTTTTGTAGAATAAAAGGAAAAGATAACATGAAGTTATATTTTAAGTAAGTATGTTCAACAAAAACAATTCTCTATTTACGCATGTTAAACATGAAGTAAAATTTTATGATTTATTTAAAACACAGTAGTTTTGTCAATTTTGACGATTTTTTACAGAGAAAAAGCCTTTTGAAATTTTCAGCAGATTTAATAAGGGCGCATCACTCCACTTTTTTTTATCACAGCTTAGTTTTAAAAAAATATTCAAAACTATCAGTCTAATAATTAAAAAAACCGCGAAAAGAACAAGCTGGATAAGGATGTATGAAAAAAATATTGTAAAAAGAGTTTATAAGTATTGGATTACGCATATCGAGACATTAATATGAAAGCCGGATGGTATTGTAGGTTATTGTTTGATTTTAAACGGTGCAAAGTAATTATTCGATGCGATCCTCAGATATTTTTGCTGAATAACTATAGCCGGCTATTACACGAGCATTGCACTTGTAAGATATTTTCATTAACTGGATTTATACCCCGGCACTTTCATGCGCGATTGTATTCGTTTTATGCTTTAAACCGCAAAATTGATGGAATGCAAGCCCATTTCATACGCCTTTTCACGTTTAAAAGCATACAAATCTTCTAATTACTTTATAGTTAGAACACTCAGCACATTATTTTTATTTTGACGTACACAAACCGCACATCACGCGTGGAAGCGTTAATGTGTAAATTCAACTATAATTATTTCTTTTTGAAGTTTGATGCGGACATTATCTACAATTTTTGTGCTTCGCCATTTTCACGCTATAATACAACTTAGAATTTTTTATTCTAATTAGATTGTGTCAATATTAAATATACCGCTCTATTTGCTATAAATTACATCTTATCTGTTCTTGAATCACTTTATTATTACCTGGAGGTATTCGGCGTTTTGTTTACATTGGATAAAGTGTTAACTATGGTATGACATAATAGTGTCATCTTGCTGTAATAGAGTTGAAATATGGTTTACGGTCGACAAAGCAGGAACATTCGAAAAAAGGTTTGCGTCCCCGCTACCAAAATATTGATGCTGAACGGTTGCACATCCTAGCATGCGCAGGGGGTGTCGGGAAACTATTATTTTACACCAGTACAGCCTTAAGTACTGTAAACAACCTAGATAAGTGAAACGAAGGTGACGCACACGGGAATAAGACAATATAAGATTAAATTTTCAGAAAGAACTGTTATCGATGCCAGCGTTTCGCTAATCAGCCAATAGTGAATATAGTCGGCGCGAGATGTCACGGGAAGCTCGCTGTGTCCACATTTAGATTGATTTTCGAGAGTAGTGTGTATTTATTTAAGGTACGGAACCGCAGGTCGGCGGTCCGCGAATGAGTGTGTGAACGCAGGCGAAGTGCAAGTGACCGGTTTATCGGTGTGTTGTCGCTGGAATCGGTGCATTGGATTAGAGTGAAATGAGTGACAGGGATCGGTCGTCGCCCTCTCTCATTGACACCCCTCTGAAGACGTACATCGGCCGTCATGACGATGACTACCCCCTCATCAGTGGCAATGGTGAGTACCAATACCCCGCCTCTAGATGCACCGTTTCGATCTTGCTATTTACCGCATCATATGACCGAGCGCTGCCGACGCGCAGCGAATATCCCAACTATAATCTTATCAATCCAGTGGCCATTCCCCTAACGACCGTCCCTCGACTCTCAAACACCCCAAAAACCCTCAAATCCTGTGTTAATAGTCTCACGACTCCAGCGGAAAATCCTTCTCAAAGATCCCAGACACACTCGTGATCATTTTCAGCAATTTCCCCCGCTGAACTCGCGAGTTTCCATTGAACTTTTCAAGCATACATTTCTTGTCGTGCAAAATCACGTGAGTCGCATTCAGAATAGTCCAATCGAGAATTTTGTCTGTTCGTGCATATGAAATGTTTGAACACGTTAATGTTAATAGATTAGTTACTACTGCGATCGCCCTCGAGCTACACTATGAATGTGTTAATAATACACTCACACGCACACCAAAGAAGGAACATGTGTGTATTAGGTGTGTATGTATGAGACCTGGCTGGGTTATCGATATTTAGAAGGCATGAATTTATTTAGATGCAACATCTGCAAGGTTAAAAACGATATAATTTCGTGACAATACATAATCAAATTAACTGCCCAAAATATAATCGTAATAAACTCTTTCACAAGAATACTATACAGGATAATCTTAATGCATACTAAAAGCAAGCTATAAATAAAATCATAATCACGTATAGATTATAGGCACAGTAACGCCTAACTACAATTTTTATTTAAAATATAAAACATTTTAATATCAATTACAGTTTTTTAACTGTACCAAAGTCTTTAATCAAGCAAACGGAAACAATAACGCATTAGAAAATACCTTTTTAATTACATTTTTCACTATTACATCTCATTTCGAATATATACTAATAATAATATATTCGCGTATAATTGTTAAGATCTAAAATTTGTGTAGTTTATCGTCAAGGTCAACAAAATTGTCACAATTTTGTACAAAATAAATCATGTGAAACGCATATTCTTCAAAATATCCAAATAAACCTGTTAAAAATATTTTTCGTGGCGTAGTATTTATCTACAAATGAATGTGTTATGTTTGAATGTTTTCATATAAGAAACTACCTCAAAGTGTTTTCACGAAGCACGTGATTGACGAGTCGCTAGCCTAAAACGAATTCAATAGACTCAATGTTCTGGAGTTTATACAATATTACAGAAAAATATGTAAACCAATAAGCGAAACTTTTTAGTAGTTTGATTAAACTATGACGATAACGTAATAAGTAAACGATCGGTTCCAAAAGTTCAAAGATTGAAAATAATCTGTTGCCAGTCGCGTATAAATATAAAATACTCAATAAATAATTGTAAGAGTAAAAAACACCGTACAAAATCAACAACATGAACGATTAGATTAGGATTTATGTACACAGTTATAAAAAATACTATTCTGTGGCGCTACATTGTGATAACTCGACAAATCTTCAGATCAAAATATTTTTGCTATACTGTTGAATATTTTATTTTTAAGATCACACGTAAGAACAGTTTGGAGCCAGAACTGACCGAAAACATTCGTATACAACCATCCTTGTTTATTAATTTGTTTTACTGTAAATTATCCCATAATATATATATATATATTCAGAACCGAAAATAACTTCCAATGAAATAGATTCTAATGAGCTGTTTTATCTAGTTGTATCATGCTCGTTAAAAAATATTTTTGATTAAAAAAAATCTTATCTTGAATACTTTTGTAACTCAACTTAGCGTCTTGTTAGGTTAGAAATTTTTTCCACATTTTAAATGATCAGATAAGATATATGTTTAAAAATCTCTTGAGATTTTTTAACTTAAATACATAAATAGGAATTCCAATATAATAGTGTGCAAAAATAAGTGTAAACAATGATACATTAACGAAATGGATAGTTCTGACGATGGCGTGAGCCAAAATAGCTATGAACTATATTTTTCTAAAAATAATTTTTTAGAACTAAGATACATTGGTATTTTTTTCGCCGTGTTGAAATATATTATATTTATAAAATTATATACACAAAACACGGTGTGTTGTAAATTATGCAGACAATTTAATTTGACAATATTTCAACAACATACGTTTTGTTATTTTTGTAAATGTGTTTGTAATACCTTCTAGAATAATATTGTTTCTCATCAAAATAATGGCGCTTGGCCCTTATGGGTCCAAAATCCACGGCCATTTCAGTTTAAGTTTCCTTCATACATCATGCCGGTGTTAATATGCTCTGTCTATTGTAGGCACTTATCATAATCAGCATGCGCACGATGTCGGTTGGTTAGTTACCGCTTCTTGTATTATTGCTTTATCAGGCTAGGATTTTTTTTTTTGAACGGTACATATTTTGAGATACGGATGCAAATAGACTTTCCTTTTTTTGCTGAGAAGTTTTCACGGAGAATATTTTTACATGTTATTTTACTTTATGTGAATTGTCATCAAATCAACTCGGTATTTTTATATTTGTCTCTCTCTACAATATTAAATATGATAACTTTATTGCCATAAATAAAGTACTATTTGCTGACATTAATATTATAAAAATGTACTTAGTTTAATTTCTAATTATTGCTTTTATTATAATTCTATTACAACCAATTTTAATCGGCCATTCAAGTCGCATAAGAGAATCTTGATATATGTATTTACGGTTACAACGTAGTTACATTGTGTTACCCAGTAGGTTTACGTATTTATTTTTGACAAATTTGACAATATTTTTCGGATTAGTATACTAAAATATATGTAAACTAATTATTATCTAACCATATTCGTCTTTAGTAATATAATATTTCTTGAAAAGATTTCATAATGGTTCTGATGAATTTTCATAACTCTGAAATCTAACTATAACAAATTCTACCAGATGTTGTTAACGTCAAGTTAATTTTATTTTTGTATAGCTATTACAAGAAATCTTTTAGGATATGTTTCGAGTCAAAATGATCGCGTGTCAAGTATGTATTCTGTTAGAAATCAATTTCTTGTTGATATGTATATAAATATTTTAAATGATTTGTTAACGAATATAAGAACAGTATTGGCGAAATTGTTAGCGTAGCTTGTGCCCTTTTGGCGTCCACCGATTCAATTATTTCCTTCGTGCTTAAAATATAATTCGTCCATTTGTACAACGTCTAAAAATATATTGTAGAAAATGTTGTCTACTGACTAGGAGATCCAAGATTGACTTGCCAGCGGAACACACCGCATGAGTTGCTTTTTCAACGCATTCGCGTCGGCCTGTACGATCTTATTGTGACCACGTGCTTGCTTATATGCTTTGACTATGTGACGAGAAGTGAGTGAGACATAAAATTATTTACACTCATCAATTAATGAGATTGAAAAATAAAAATAAAAAAATACAGTTAGTAATCGCATTGTAATCGAAATAATTCAAATCAAATTGCAAAAAAAGCTATTCTTTTATTCATTGAATCTAGCTACTATAAAATCATGTTTTACGAGATATTTAAAAATTGATATGTTATGAAACATATTATTGAATTAATCAATACATCACTGTATTTGTGAATACGCTATTAAAAAAAATATTTTCATAATACTTATAACCGCTTTTGTCACATTTGTTTACTATTGATTCAGTTGTTTTTATTTTTTTATTGAAGTTCCAAAACATACTTTCATCAAGAATTTTATTTGCAAAATATTTTAATTACTTGAAAAAATCATACAACTTAAATGTTATTTATTTGAAAAAATAGTATTTACTTCTTATGTATGGTAATATTAATGCAATTAATAACGTTGCATATCATTTCTTATTATAAAAAAATAAAGTATTTATTCATGAATCTCAAAATATACCTACTTATAATTATATAAGTAAGTAAATTATTACTGCTCATGTCAAATTCAACCGATGACCATTATTTAAATAAAAAAAAGTGTGAAATATACACCGTTAATATAAATGAAGGTACTTATTTCATTAACTTTATTTATTTAATTAAATATTTTCAAATGAAAAATATTCTTATGAATCTTTGAAAAATATAATATCAAATTATCATATGATGCAGTTTGTATGTTTTGTGTCCATTTTTGACTTCCTACGTGTGGATGCCGTCAATTTAATTCAAATATCTTGTACAACGTATATCCATTTCTTCCAAGCTTCAATTCAATTCAATTTAGAACTGCCTTGGGTTATACAAGGTCTTTCAATTGGTACAGATACAGTCAAATAACTGTAATCAAAAATCGTTTGAACATGATCTTTCTTCTTGTTTTATCGACTGAAATATAGTTTTAAATATTCATTAAGAGACAACAATATCGTCGGTACATGTTAAATTCTTCATTATTCGCAATTCACAATTATATGTGACCTGCACAAAAAAATGCTTCGGTAATCATAATAATTAATTGATTATTAAATGCGGACTGTCTCGGATCCAGCCGAGTACCATTTATTTAATGTTTACGTTCGACTAGTGTAATTTCATGGTTGAAATTTTTCGTTAACTGGTAGCTTCGATGAAAGATGAGTGTGATCTGATTTGATTTCATAAAGAATTTAGAGATAACGGATCAGACCAATGGTGACATATATGCGGTGCATTAAGCCGAATAAAAGTATGCTGGCATGTTACTGGATCGAGTGAAGCTATTATTGGACGATTGGTAATCGTGTTATGATGGAATACTACAATAAAGTGAGCAGATATCAAAAGAAAAAAAACATTATATGCTAGAAAACATTTCTCTATATATTTTAAATATCAATAACACATTTTTTAATACTATATCCACAATATGTTTGATGAACAGTAACGGTTTCACCCATCGTGAGCATAATCAACAACAATTTCTCCACATCATTTTGACTACCATTCAAATTTCAATTATTTAAGGCAATATGTAACATAAACTATTAATGTTATGCAGGTAATTTTGTTAACAAAAATTCCCACTCGTTTTATTGTTTTGAGTTTCGGTTTTTATTGAATGTTTCTGAAATATGATTATATTTTTATTAGACTTATTTAATTAAACTATTTTAATTAATAATTATTACTTGGAGGTCTTTACGACTTTATTTTTTAAGTAATTTACTTCATATGGATGTATATTGCCATTACTCAATAATCTCTTAGAATAACATGTAGATGGTGCTAATATTAGCAAATTTTATGATTTTTATTTAGTAAAAACCATATATGTCAAAATTTAATGACATTCAGACCTTCATTATTTTATAAGTGATGCTACTTTTGTAATATTCAACATAGTGAAAAAATCTGAATCTCGTTTATTGAAGAAGAAATGCATTTTAATGGAAAAAATACCGCTCAAGCAAAGCAATGGTTTGAAGAGTGTTATTTGAACTGCTCCGTCAATACAAATAGTAGAGAGAGAGAGTGGTTTGCTGATTTTAAACGTGACCATACAAACACTGCGAATTCGGCAGTTGACCCATAAACCTTAAAAATGTGCGAAGAATCGTTTTGGAAGATGCGATGTTATTATAAAAAATACTATGCCTTTCCACCAAGAAGTGACAACACCTTAAAAGTGATGTCGTATGTTACCTTTTTACATTTTATTGGTAAAATATTCACTACATTATATTATACTTCGTATTACCAATATCATTTCACTCGTTTGCATAATCCCCAGTGACATTGACAGTAATTGAAAAACTCTGTAATATCAACTATTTTTAATCGGGCTAAAATTAATTTATTTAAAAATCGGGTTCTGAGATGATGATTACTTTTACCATAAATTAGTGTAATACTATTCACTTATTTAACGAAATTATATGAAAGACGCGCTCACACTTCATCGATCAATTTTAACAACGCAAGGCGTCACGGTGAATATTCTATATAAGACATAGAAACAACACGTATCTGTTTAGAAATGGTTACGTCTAGCTAAAAAAAAATGTATCCTTTTATATGACTTAAGTTGTTTATATTATTTAAATAATCTACTTCGTTGTAATAAGCGACGCCGCTATGAGAAGAAAAAATTGCAGGACTGTGGAGTCGTTGAAAAAATACGACTTCGATTCCGACTAAAAAAAAGTTTATTTTTCTACCTATCCTATCTATGTGCGTTAAATTAAAGAACAACCAACCAATCCGGTTAATTATTCGACGAGTCGTTCGTTTTTTATCACTCCGACTGTGACTTCACAGCCCTGCAAAATAGTGTAAATATAAAAGTGTATACTTACGAGGTATTGCGGTTGTAAATGTAAAATATTTTGTAATATCTTGTATTGTACGTTCATAGTTTGGTATTTAAAGACACCTTGACATTACTTTAATGAATGTTTTATTTTTATCCATTTATAAACGCAATATGAAGTTATTATGTAATACACGTGCATGTTGTCTAAGTCTCTACCATACAGTGATATAACTGTATGGTAGAGAAACTCCATTGTAAGTAACAATAGAATAAAACCTCGATTATCCTCACTAATTGGTGACGATGGTAGTGTAGGTTACCGAAAAAAAAGATAAACAATCTTATTCAAAACCTGAGTGGAGGACCAAACCACTTATGACGTACTTACGTGATTGGAAAGACATTCATAACATTTTTCTTTCTAGAACTATTCCGTTATTTTTTTTTGTCGCTTCAATTGAATTAAAATTATTTTTATTTTTAAAAATTTTTGTGCTTGGAAAATTGATCGCACATCACAACTAAAACGATGCATTAAATTGATGACAATTAATCTTTTTAAGCAATACACACCTAATTACCTATACTAAATAGTGAACGAACATATTATAAAAGCTGATTTACGTGCTTTGAATTTTATATTGATGATAATGATCTATTGTCCGGCAAATTAGTAATCAAAAATTTTATCAGCCTCTAAATGTTTGCGATAAATTGTCCGCGGTTTTATTTGAAAGAACATTTTTTCCACATCTACGGCTTTTGTCAAATAGAAAAGCGAGTTTGAATTAGGTCGAAAGAAGTAAATAATTATTTTTATCATTTATGAACAGCTGAATCTGAAGTAGGTATCTAATTAAATTTTAGTATTTTTTTCGTTACATCAAAAACAGAATACTAATTTTGAAGATAAATTATGATAAATAATTTTACATGATTTTACAAGTGGGCAGAACCGATTTATTATTTTTGATAACGTTTTTATCAATATCACAACAAAATCGATAATGTATCTAGAGCACGCAATTCTGATTCTTGTAACTGCCTATCTGAGTGGTGACTGTATATTTATTAAAATGAGTTTCAATAATATTTTTGATTGACTATCCGAGTGAAGTGGAATTTTTCCTATCGGCCGTTTGATTCATTTCATAACGCGAAACTAGCCTAACATGTTAAAAAAACCAAATTGTGCAAGCAAGTGCTAATCTGAGGTCAGGTTGTCGATACATGAATAACAAACTGGTAGAGGTAATGTAGTTTGTAACTATGTTTTATCACCAGACTGGCCACGGACAAAGATAATCTGGGTTAGATGGATGGTACATGTATAAAAATTATACGAGTCTAAGATTTTTTAAACATGAATACTTCACATGTACGTTTGCATGTAACATTTAAAATCATTGCCTCTAAACAATATTTGACTGATAAATTAATGAAATAAAAATTCAGGGACACTCCGTTGCTCTGTGAATGGAGGTTATAAATCACGCGACATTTGAATACTTTGTAAATTTAAAATAAAAACAATCATAATATCAGGTTTGATAACTTTCCTTTTCTAATCAAGTTGTATTTATTTTAATATGAATTTTTAAAAGTTTTAACCTTCACTAAATAAAAACACACATTGATTAAATAAGACGCGTATATCATTTGATTATTTATCTTAACGTTTCTTATTCTTTTTACGTTATTCTCTTTCGTAAGATTACATTTAATATTCACTGTAAAAGAAGGGTAAATCTATTAGATACAGATATAAAGTATACACTGTATAACTTAAAATTGAGTGATTTTCAACTTAATAAACGATTAAATGAATTGCGTCTAATCATGTTTTCATGGTGGGATTTAATGCAGGTGGCATAAGTCTGAAAATATAATACATCCAAATAAGACCACTATGATGTGTAACCAAATCTGATATGATGCTGAATCGTGCAGGACAAATTATTGGGAAAGTTAATCGCTTCAAGTAACTTAGTGTACACATTCCGGGAAACAAAGAAATAGTTCAATATTCGTTCAGAAAGAACTGGAGCCAAATTTAACTCAATATAACCATCTGGGACACGTGATTGTACGCAATCAAAACCAAATTCAATTTGATCAACGCTTGCATGCTACTAGTGCTATTTTACGGTAGCGAATCATGACACTTGACCAACAATGGAAAAAAAAATAGTAAACTGACACGTGATAGAAATCGATGTAATTAGGGCATGATAGGATATCATGGAGGTGCCGCATAGTGGAATATGCTCCACATAGAAGCAACTAAGATTAAAGAGAAGATGCTTTTAATGAAATAGGATGTAAAATAATTATTTCATTTTGCAGGGGACTGCAAAAGATAATTTAATGATTTTTTTTGACAATGATACATTTTTAATACGACGATTGAATACTACATAAGAAATATGTCTATATAATCAAAGTTTTAATGTTTAATATTGTAAGTATACATTTTAAGCTGCACATACTTCACATCAAAATTTCAATAATTTTTATGCTCACAAACTTGTTAGTTTTAAGTCAGATTCAATAAAATTTATGTTCTTACGTAATCATATGTCCGTTTTATTGTCATCTAAAACGGATCGATTCAAACAGCAGTCTTCGAAATGCAGTGCAGCTAGTTATTCTTTCATAGCTTTTCATTTCATAAGAATAGTCGTGCTTTATTTACTTTACCGCTCTAACACTGTTGTGCCTATACAAGGTAGAGCGAGAAAACTAGAATTGTCCCCGAGTAATATTTAACAACTCGAATGGATAACCTACTCGCGTTTTAGTTAAGACACTTCGTGCGTCTACTCGTCTTGTACAAGCGATTGTCTGAAAGTAGATATTTTTTATGTAATATATTTTTCAGGTAACACTGCTAAGGCTTAGTTAGAAAATAGTGTTTTGAATAAGAAATGTAAATGAATATGTTAATTTACAAATTGAAGAAATTAAACGATGAAAATTTATTGGTCGGAATGAATTTTAGTTTAGTTTAAATTAACATTAAAATTAATTTATTTGCCAAAATCGATAGCTCTGTAATGTTGGTTATGTTGGATTAAGGTTTGTACAATATAACATATGAAAAACCGGGAACACCCTTTCACAGTTGTTCAGAATGTGATTCCCTCACTCTTTGATAACCGTACTCTAACTCAAAAGTTGGATACTAAATATAAATATTATATATGCGACTTTAAAGTATTTAATATGTGATGAACTAAAGAAAATCTGTACCAGCCTTTAAACAGAAAATATTCAAATGTTTCGCCAATACTTTTAAACATTATCAAGATCTTTTTAATAGTCAAACTCGTACATAATTGTGTATATCTATATATATATATATTTTTTTTTTTTTTTTGGGATATGAAATTCATGGAGCGTTAAGATCTATGACGCGTTAGCATCAGAGCTCTTCAGGTCTCCTCCATCTCTCATATATAGATTTAATTTTGTTATAATTGTTGTGTCATTGTTGATAATATTAGGTCGCAGCTGAAACTATATATATAATAGTTATTAAGTTATTAAATCACATTTACAACTTTGTAGAATTGACATTAAAAATAGCTACGTATTGATGTTCCAAATTTTCTTAAAAATATCCATTATTACGTCATTATCTAAATAAAATATTCTATTCCGAATTCGTTTTTGATTGTTTTGGTGGTCAGTTCGTTCCAACCTATATCGTACGGAACATAAATATTGTGATTAGGGGTCGCATTCCGGTTAATCGTTCCCGGAATGTTCTCAATGAACTCGGAATTTAAAAATACGACTGTATTCATACAATTACTAAATGATAAAAACATTGGATTAACGTAAATAACACAATATAACATACACTACAGAATGGTGTCACACAGAAAATAGCATGGCCAGGAATGGCGGACCAATGGTGCAAGGGACACGGGTAGCGCCGGAAAAATTGTGCACGACTGACTTATAGATAATTTGAATTATTGAAACTGTGTATATTTTTACACATTCATTCACGGTCCATTGCTTCACCTTTCGGTATCTTCATGTATTCTATTATACGGATGGCATAGAACTGACAAACTATACATATTTTCAAAAGCGATTCGATGACGCAATAACGCGTGAAATTGAAAATATTTAGGGAACACGGTTTCTGGAAATCGTATAAGAACAAATATTTTGTTTAGAAATATGTATTAATTATTTTTGACCGTGTTATTTCAAAACACACAAAAGTGATTTGAGTGTACATCAAAATGGCAAGTTTCTGCTCCCTTAAAAAGGTTAGTACTGTTATTACACCATTGTTATGCGGTTCTGCGACACATTGCGTGTCGTAAACGTGACTAGAGAACAAAGACGAAAGGACATCATCATATGATTCACTACATTTATTATATATTTCAATCATAATATGAAGCAGCGAGGTACGGTGTATTACTCATTTGATCTAAGTATGGTGATTATAAATGTGTTTCCAATGTATGCCTTTACTCTTAAGGTGTGTTTTCAGAACACAACGTATCATCTATGTGTGGTGAATTTTTCACAATCTCATTAAAGCAGCTCAATTGTTTATGAGTTAACAGGATACAATAATAAACTCCAGCATTCCCCTTTATCTCGCTCTCACAGTTAGTGTTATATGTTAATAAATGAAAATAATTTTCAGCACGCAACTGATTTGTATATTAAAAATGGTTTTTTTTTGTTTAAGACGGAATGAACTGTGCTCCATAGAAGAATCGCTTTATTTGGTATTAAACCAAAAACAAAATATTGCATAATTACAGTTATATTAATATGAAATACTATTATATTTATAATCGTTCGGAAAACATATTTCGTCTAAAATATATTAGCGAGGTGTAAAGGTGTACGACATAAATATTTTGATAATCGGGTGTTTACGTATTGAGTTCTAAATGTTTCCGGACAAGAAGATTGCTCGGCAACCCGGGATAGCAAAAGCCCTAGTTGTGACATTCTTATACCAGACATTTTTACACAAACATAGATAAAGAAGTACGTACAGTATATTTAGAATTAAGAACCAACTTTTTGACTTTGGCATATTAAAAAAACAAAGTTTTCCATTGTAAATATTTGAAAATTTATTCGACTATGTACATAGATAAAACGTCAAAATTATTTATAAGAAAAATAGTGAATTGATCGTGTAAATATTTTGATCAAGGCAGTGGTTCACTGTATCCAGGATTCTAACAAAAAACCAAACCAAAGTTTGTACGCAAAAAAAAATCTTGTGACAAAACATTTGAAATTGTATAAATTTTCAACAAATCAAAATTATATTGAAATTTCATTTATGATTCAGTCGATATCATATATGAAAATTTTACAAAAGCTAATCATGACGTCAAATAATAATTTGTAAGATTTTGAATTTTATTGACACATTAATATTCAATATTTCAACTTATAATCAGTTTATACGACCAAGCATTTGTCGCCAGACTCTGAAATATTATATTATTCAATGAATTTAACATATCTTCCTATTTTGCACTATATCAAAAACAACTGTTGTTTGATTAGCTAAAGTTTATTGAATAATCAAGCCATATTCTAAATAAATTTTAAGAACTAAATTAATTTTTGTTGATTTTTTGTATGATTGACTAGTTTATACGAAATTTTTCAGATACCTGCCTGCGCATGTTAAAATATGGTGACGAAAAAGGTCGAATGTAATTAAACCATTCGGTTTACTAAGTGGATTGGTTTTTGTTTAGTCTTCATCTTTATCATACATTTTATCATATCGATAACAGATTGATCTTTTAGGTTAAATAAGCTTCTCACAGAAGACGCATTCCGTACTTGTATTAATTTAATTATGTGTTAAGTTGATTAATGCTGGCACTTCAACAGAAAGTATTTACAAAATATGAATCTACATTCGACGGAAAAATTCCCACCCAAGCTGTCATAATTATCGCATCAAAGTGATGATAGCTAAAACTTAAAATTCTAATGACACTATTTTAGTTTTTATTATTGTATCCAGCGATATATGCAATAACACAGTTGCCCGTAATTGATGTCAATGTTTTTTTGCATCTCTATTATCTTAATTTGAAACAGTTCTTTTAATGAGTGCTAGAACGCGGTAATACATTTCGTCAACATGATTACCTATTAACACAAATGTGACTCATCACAATATTTTAACAGGTCTCACCACAAACGAAATAAGGTAAAGAATATATTTGTTTACATTAATAGAATATGTCAAAGAAATTCATACATTACTGCACTGAATAACATACATACACTGAATTTAAATATACTGATTTAAATCGACGTATTTTATACCCAGACAATCCAACAATTAGTAATAAGTGTGATTAAATATTATTTATATTTATATATATATATATAGTATAGTTTAGTTTTTTTTTTGACGTAGCTTCACTAACCGTCTTTCAACTTAATAATTATGATGACATATATAAGTGCGAAACATTAGTAGTCATAAGTTAAAAAATACAAATTAAAAAATCGTACAGTAGACTTCACTTCGCGGACTAGTAAAGCTATCGATTGCTCATCTCTGCAGTGATTATTCCCTTTGTCGGTTACGATAGAAGATAAATTCAAATAAACAATAAAATTATAAACGCATGAAAGACTCGAACGGGTCTGAAGTTATTGCAATCTAAGAATTTTCAAAAAAAAATTTAATTAAAAAAAACAATAGGCTCTATTATTATTTTCATCGATTTGAACAAACAGGATGCACATTATTGTTAAAGATAGCATTTTGTGTGCTACAATTTTTGAAACGTCTTAGTTGATTTAGGTGTTCCTTGTAAAATTATTCCAAAAACCATCTACTTTTTAGTAAACCAGTGGAGGGCTTAAACGACATAAAGCATTATATATTTATTATTAATTCTGAAAAAAATATTTTTCCTTAATTAAAACGCCAATTCAATTTTGAAAAATAAATAAAAATCTTCCATTTAAATAAAGAATTCGTTAACTCTTGTTACTATTCAATATATTTGATTTAAAAGATAAGGAGACTCTGATAATTAGCTATATTATTATATTTAGGCTTTTGTCTGTCTAGTAAATTACGCAACTGACTGTCAGCGTTTGCCGATAGCAAGTCAAGACTTCATAAATCTTATAAAGAACTTAGGGGAACTTTATTAAATCCGTATCCTTATATTGAATGTGAACATTTTGGACATGTATTTATTGTGCATAACGCTTTTATTTATTACTTACTTAATATATAATTCTACTACTCTTCATATACCATTTTAGTTATCTGATGGGGATTGTACGTATGTTGGCATATTAGATATGTTAGTTTGTAGCAAGGATGTCGATTCTATGGCACTCGTGCCACAGGTGGAACGCGAATGTTTTATTATGAAGTGAAAAAATAAGTGATTTTACAAAATTTTCAAAACAATTTAGATATATATATATTATTCAAAATCAGTGACGACATAGCCATGTGTATTTTCATCGTTCACCATTCGATTCGCAAACGACGGAAACGAAGGAAATGTCGACATTCACGCATAAATAGATCGCATTGTTTAAAAAATAGCATGTAAATACTTTTGACAAATAAGCAATAAATTTGAATATAAAGTTGTACACGTTATCGGTCCTTAGGATTTATGCTTTAGACGTAATTCGTGGCAGAAGACAATATGTCAAAAATTGCCTGTTTTGTGTTATGAACATATATCGATACATTTTAACATGCTCTATCGTTTGAAAAAAAAAACAGGCTCACTACTATTTTGTATTTATTTTTTCATTAATTTAAAAAAGTCGATAGGTGTTTAATCAATTCCCTTCAAAGTTATAAAAGCCAAAAACAACTAACTTAACGCTTTCTACCGCTACCAGATATCTCTTAGGAGTTAGAGAAATTTTGTAGGTAGGTAACACAAACACTTGATACATTTTTTATATTGAAAAAAAAATATTTTTTTTGGCACTCAGGCTTAAAAAGGTTCGCCACCTGTTGTTTATAGTAAGCTTTATTTTGTTTTCAATCTGCATTGTGGTAAATAAATTTATTTTGAGATATTATTTTTTTTTAATAATACATTTTTAGGACTATATTCACAAAATATTTGATGATCAGGACCGGTTTCGGTCTTAAAAAAACTGTTGACTAAACCACAATCTCTCATCACAAGCATTGCATCACATTAGTAGTTGATAATTCTCGCGATGAGCGAAACCGATCTTGTCGTGATATTATTTTATAAATCAAAATACTGCACACAATACAAAATACAACACATTAAATACGAACACTAAATTATGGTGTTATTGTTTAATATATCATGGTGTCCATCAAGAATCGACCACTTTACACATTAAAAGTGATTTGAAAACCATTGCAATTTTCAATTATCTTGTAATATCTTTTAACGTGCTAACTGTCACTTCTTGATGAAAAGGCATGATTTTTTAAAATAATAAAAACTCATTTTTAATAATATTTCCATAATATGTGTTATGATTAGTTGATTATTCTCGCGATGAGTGAAACCAGTCCCGATCATTAAGTATATTGTGGAAATATTACCAAAAATGTGTTTTTGTTATTTAAAATATCTTGTAGTAAACATATTTTCCCAAATTATCGCTACACATTTCTCAACGAGGAGCGATAATGTTAGTTTGAGTTCAATTTGTTTTCATTACTAAAAAGATTAGTTTCATTATGTTATAACTAAGGATGGACTAAGTGTCATTACATTAGGCTCCACGCGAAGAAAAGAATTGTCACACATTTTTAATTTCACACGACGTCAATTGGCGAATTTGCCCATATTGTACACAGTATGCCATTGACGATTTTCGTAACCGAGTAACGATGTTTTTGAGCAGGCATACTCGCAGTTTATTGCGTAGTACATTTTAGCGGTAACATATGTATGATATATATGATACCTGTTACTTCATTAAAATACATTTTTCCTTGATTGTGTTTCTTGTATTATATTTTCGTTCACAGTCGAAGTGTAGCTCTTGTGTTGATATTTATCATTAGGAGATTTCGTCATCACTTAGTGGTGTCTTGACGTACTTTGCACATTATTAGCTAAGACAGTAGTGCCGTACCTTTTCAAGAACGCATGCCGAACATTAAAACAAAAAGGAAAAAAAGTTATCTATCGCTTTACTTAAATTATAACACGCATCTTGCAACTTTGATTTCGGAGTGATAAAAACTGAATCGAATTTGAATCGTGAATTGCTTAGCCTCACATGACTGCTAAAAATTATTCGACCACTTGTATGTTGATGAAATGAAAATCGTACCATTCGTGCGTGTCACATCGAGCACGCGTTCACTAGTTTCTTCAACCCTGGACTAGGACAGTACAATCTTGACGCAATAATGTTGTAATGTCTTATCAGTCATCCGACGTCCGACGCACTATGGATCGTAGCATAAATTTTCGGGCCAAAAATACTTCTCATGAATATATTATAATAGTTAAACATGACACGGAATAGGTTATATATTTAAGATTTATGTAAAATGCATTTTTATTATGAATGATAAAATAATGCTCCAGAATCATTCTCTCAGAACACAAAATCAACTGAAATTTTCTCATATCTTTATAATACACAATAAATTAATGTTGCGGGTATTGAAAATCAATTTCAATGTTTTTAGAAATATATAAGCCATTCTCACTTATCTTAGAATGAACTGTAAGAAGTATTTGATTGTTATGAGAAGAAAATTTGAATATTTTCAGAACTTGGCCGGGAAAAATAATTATTCCAACTGACGCAAAATTTTATACATATAGCAAAAATATCTTCGGTATTTATTTGTGTGTTTTTGGGTATTGCATGTGGAAATGTTGGCTTTCATGACACTAAAGGTGATTATCTCCAATCATTTAGTGGTTTCAAATGCTATAATTTCGGTATTGCCTGATAACGCTGCAATCATTAAGTAACACCTGACGGCCCACTCATTTGCTGCGGTACAGTGGTTGAATAACACTGTTATATTTACAAAATGATTAAAGAATAGTATAGTAAAATTTTATTTTATTCTCATCACCGCGAAGATCTTCATTGTTTTAATAGAAAACCGCCCTTGGAGTGTGAGAATACCTTACCAATTACTTACAGTAAAAGTATTACTTCTAAAAAGCTATCGTATAAAAGCGGTAAACGCAAATGCATTTGAATAATGTTATTCATGGAACCTGTATAGCCCAAAATCGTGTCTGGTTTAATTTCGCTAAGTGTCAAAGCAAGATAAGAATGGAATACTGATTTTTATTGAAATGTATTTACTGAAATGACGTAACAGGAGCACAATTGCAAGAGAGCTAATGCTTTGTTCTGATCGATTGCGTCAGCGTGGATTCAGGCTCACATCCTCGAAAATACACGTTTAGGCCTGGTGCACACTGGGAGCGTCTGCATTCCATTCTAGGATCGTTCAAACTATTAATTGCAATTCAGTAAGTAGACGCAGTACGATCACAGTGTGTGATAGGTCTTATTCTATACATTTAAATCGCAGTCGGTATTACGTGTAGGTGAGGTAGGTGTGATAACTTCACGCAAGTTTTTTCTATTTTAATATGCTGGTGAATCTTTTGAAGCAAGGAACATACATCACATATTTTGTTACTATCATATTATATTACTGTTGAAAACTGTTTTTAAAATTTTTATGACACATTTGATGACGTTAAGCTATATGCAATACATATGATACTTTCGATGAGTTTCATTACATAAATTCGACTCCAGACGTCTCCAAGATGTTTTTTTTGATCAAATTGTAGAATGTTTATAACAGCAGCAATATAAAATATAGTTAAGCGAATTAAATGAGGCCTACCAGTGGCATAATTTCAAAATAAAACTGTCGTGTAAAACACTGTAGTAATATTTTTTAATTGATAATATTCAATTTTCATTGATATCAATTTTCATAGGTGAATTAAAAAAAATAAGGTCAATAAAAATACTGTTAATATTTTAGACATGCATTTTTATTTTTATAATTGAAAAATTTATCGTGAAAACAAATCATAGATAACATCAAATAATATTGTCTACTGTATCACAGTGACTTTTGGACGCTTGATTTTGTTTTTTTTTTGAATGCTACCTCCACTTTAATTGAAAATTTATAACGCAAAGACAATGAAGTTTTCACAGCGAAAGATTTTATGTTAACTATATTATTGATCATATCATAGAATTTTGTTTAAGTACCATTGAAAATAAAGTAATTACATTAAATATTTTCGATTTTTTTAATGAAAATCAGTGTTGAAATAAAACGTCTATTTTTAAAAACGTAAAAAAATTAACACAATTAAAACATGACATGGTTCGATTAGTCTCATCCGAGTCTAACAACGCTAATTGATTTTTATAGAGTACTAGCGTCAGATATTTACTAATGCTTTGGTATGCAGCCGAAATTATCATGCTGTATATTTCAAGACATAGAATAAATGTAAAAATGTGTAGCAACGAACATATAACTTAACTTAAGGACCAATATGATCGATATTACTTCAGTGGTCTGTGAGACTTGCTGCGGTTGCGCTCAGTGATCCTCAATAGTGCCCGGTCCTCCGATAGGATCCACTTTTCATAAAATGTACAGTAAACCCCCCCAATAATGAAGAGGTAGGGATCATTATTGGGGGTTAAGATTTTCAATTGAATTTTTTTAATTTGAAATGCGGAATTACATATTATTTTTTATTTAATTAATTGATCATAAATATGTATATTACTTAAGCATATACGTATTCAAAATTATTTAAGTCGTGCACATTATCAAGACATGTGAATTTAGAGACACGAGACAATGCGCGACAGTATTTTAAATACAGATTTGTATGAACTATTTTTATAAAAGCCTAATTAGGAGTTTTATTTTTCATTATTCGGGGGATTTAACTCATTATTGGAAAACCTGCCGCAAATGTTATTGGGGGGTTCATTAGCGGGGAGATCATTATTGGGGGTTTACTGTAATACCAGGTGAAACTATTTGATGCCAGCATGAAATATGAAAAAGCAAAGCTATCGGTGGATGTCAGAAAATTCTAAAGCAGTCGATTGCTGGACAGAATTTGCATGTATTGAGCAGATATAATCAAATTAGATTTTTAATAAAGCTTAATGAAATCAGAAAACTTCATTTTCCACCACATTTTACAGTGTATTAAGTTAGTTTTTTTAGCGTTCGTAATTTAAGAAAAACACATTTCTCAATCAGACGAGTGTGAAAAAAATGTGATAACATACATAATAGGTTAAATGCTAACACGGTGAAAAAATAGCAATGTATTTTAGTTCTACAAAATTATTTTTAACAAATATAGTTGATACCTATTTCGGCTCACGCCATCGTCAGAACTAGTTCTATAGTTCTGACGATGGCGTGAGCCGAAATAGCTATCAACTATATTTGTTAAAAATAATTTTGTAGAACTAAAATACATTGCTATTTTTTCACCGTGTTATAATGGAGTTCTACCAAGTGAATGCCAAGTCAATCAATAGGTTAAATGCTATTTGGAAATGATTGTAATTTTGCTGATTATTGATCAAAGAAATACTATATATAAAAATATTTTATTACTTTATACATATATACCTCAAAATGAAATATTCAAATTAAATTATATGTACGGAAAGACGTATAGAAGAAATTTAGGCAATATTATCAACCATTTATTTTTAACATTAAATTCACAAAAAAAAACGTTGGAATAAATTTTGGGGTGGCAGTTTTTATAAATTTTATTTTAGATCCACACCTCACAATGTGTTTTGTTTATAATATAAAGAGTAGCCTAAGTGGTATTAATATAAACATGTCCATTCATAACGATAATAATTTATCATTGGCGTGATAATTTAAATATTGCAATAGTTCCAGTGATTAGCGTACAATTAATTCGTGTCCACAGTTTCTCAAATAGTTATTAGAATATATATCAATCGCAATCATATGTTATACCATCCATTATGATTTGAATTAAAACTAAAAGTGAGAAATGAACTGAAATTTGTTTCACGATTTTGACCATTTAGGTGCGTATAAATTGTTTTGAGATTGGGCTCGTATTAATTATTTTGTGATGTATGTGTATGTTTTCATTTGTTATTTGAATCTATCAAAAATACAAGTAAGAGTATAAAATAAATTAGTAAATTCAGCCCTTCTTTCAGTAGATTGTAGTAATTGAATTCAGTCTAAAATATTTATTTCGTTTTCAACAAAACTATTTCTCCAATGTTTTTCGAATTTGAAGATAAAATATTCATTAAAATTTAAGTAACATACTGACTGCAAATGCATCAACAATTCAGAGCGGGCATTTGCCTCATGGGTTTGAAAAAAAAACACATTTATTCGTTTCTCCACTGGTTTGCCCGTAGAGACTACTGAAAAATCAATGCAAAAAAAATACAACTGAAACAAAGTCCATGCTGTTGAGACATGTTTTATAGTGAATGGATGATATACAAAATTATAGAAGTTTTTATTATGTTGAAATTGTTTGTTATCATTATTTGTGTTCCGCCATATTTGAGAATACCCAGTAAAAAATATTACCTTGTGAATATCGGAGTTGTTCAGGTGAAGTTTTTACTGCCTTAACTAACAGAAATGCTTACACTAGCACACAACAGATGTCGGTATATAATAATTTATGAAATCGGAAATTGTTTATTTTATTAGCGATTTTTAAAAGCTATTGAAAACATATATTGTATCAGTTATTAACATTATGACGTATTGATGATGAAAAAGTGTTCTTAAAGCGTTAAAAAAATTGATGGTGTCATATTTAGAAAAACTGTGAACGGAAATATTGAGCGCTAAGTAAAACGTAAAAAGGTTTTATTTTACAATGGAAATTCGTGACAGGGATTATTGCTGGTATGTCATCGAATTAAATTGACCCGGAAATAAGGAGTTTTAAACATGGTTTCAAGAATATAAGTTTCAGAGACCCTTAAAATGTTGGCGGTACACATTTGCCAATCTAATGACCATACATAATGATAATAGGACATCCATATATTGAAATACAAGATAATTCACTGTTTCACTATAAAACTTGTTTCCTATAACGTAAATGAACTTTAGATATCAATTGAGATCTAGAATTTAATAAAATGGAATATGAATAAAAATAAATATTCAAAATTAAATATGTATTATTATTAATCAAAAATAACAATGGCCTACATATTGTTGAATTACATAAAAAAAATTCTTAAATAACTTCAAAAATAAAAATCTTTTAAAAAAAATTATGTATTTCTCGACTTTCCTATGTTATCATTATTTTAAATGTTTAAATCCTCAATAAAAAATATTTAAAAAATATCGGCATCTATCGGAACACTCGTGAAACTTGTTCAAGAAATTCGATAAGAGATAAATAAATACGTCTTTCTTCGAAAATAGCACTTAACGAGTGGAGCCTTTGAATGATTTGGAAACACGTTATATTTTGATGTTATAGGCCGACGACATTGATATAATACGACGATATAAGTTTTATTTTGTATAATGAAAAATTAATTCAATACGTGGACGTATAAATTTAAAAATTATAATATTAACGATATTATTAAAATTATTGAATAAATAATTTTTGTATAAATAAATCGATAATTTTGTTTAATAAATATAATGATTCAGAATTTGCGACTAAATATATATAAAAGAAAGTTATTTTGTATATCTAGACTCTAGCGTTTAGAGTATCTCAGTAAAAGATAGTCAACGATAAAAAAGCGACACATTGTCTATAATTAATCGGAAATATATATTTTTTTTAAATAAAATAATCAGTTTTTTTTGTTATTTTGTCAGGAATTGAGCACATAATGCGTGATCTGTGAATGTTTTATAAGAGGTCACTTCAAAATATTCTCTCAGATAACCGTTAACTTTACCATTTTTATTATTTTATAAAAGAAATATACGATCATTATACAGTTCCCCGTTCCTGCATATTGCATGTAAATATAATTTTTGATTGGAATTATGAAGACTCAATAATTAACTATAATTGCGTAATATTTTTTTCTTTCCTTTTCTCGCTAATATTACTTGAATTTTATTGATATAAAAAATCACATTTCTCGCCACAGCTTTTGAATAAAATGTTGTTTTAAATAGCAAACCAGTTATGGTTCTCGAAAAGAAATGTTTTTAATATATCACTGCCTTAACGGTTTTTATTATTCAATCATTGAATCATTAGAATTTTTGTTCAGCTTGTTACTATTGCATTGATCTAACGGCTAATTGGTTATTAATGAGGTATTTTCGTATGTCATGAAAATTACAGATCATGTGCTGGATGCGATCTTTGCATCTGTCATTCGTCTTTACTGATATATGTCCACGCATTTTCCGATACAACGCTGTTTTTTTATACATTTCAATGGATATATTGTGTTTCTTTTTAAAATGAAACTCGCTGTCGTGATTGATCACCGTTGCAATCAGGCGTTCAAATAGATAATATAAATTTCGACAAATTATATGCAAAACCTTAGACACAAGCATCCAATCAGAGAAGATATAATTTATGATATCGATAAAATTAAAATATCAAATTTGAGTCAGATCCGTGTGATAGGAATGCTTGAAGATACCGAAAAGCGAATCCCAGGTTGTTTGTGACGAACATGTAGAATCTTAGTGGATGTAGTTGATAACCTGGGATATAATTAACGGGCAAATTTAATGTTTTTTGAAATCTTCGGGATGTTTTTTTCATTAAAAGTCCGTCATAATCAAAAAAAGAAGAGAGAAGTTTCTTCACGAGATTTAACTTTGTCAAACATTTCTTCGAAATCTAAAGCCAAAAAATATTTTTATATGATTGTGACACGGAATTCGGCAATAAAATAATCCTTATTTAGTAATCAATATTTTTCTTCGGCTTTTGTGAAATGTTTTTTAATCAGATGCGTATGGTTGTATTTCAACTCCATCAAATCGAGCTATACGATAAATTGTAATTTCTAAGTATTGAAATTTCGAAATTCCTTGAAAAGTATCTACTTATTTCCAAAAGACTTATCAGAACATTTTAAAGAGAACTTTGACGAGTTTGCTTTGCAGATATAACATAATTTTAAGCCTTAGACGATTTCGTTCAAAGTGTTCTCGGAAGGGAATATTTCGTTTAATAATACTTATATATTTTATAATGTTATATACAGAATCGGTTTCTCTCATCTTGAAAATTATCACACAGCCAATCTAAATCGTAGCATTGCTATTCACATAAAATTTAGTAATATTTGTTTACCTTATTTTCTGTTGCTTTATTTATCTGGAAGCAACTAACATTTTTTTTAAAGAATTTCCCTTCTTCAGATTTTTATTTCATCAGTAGGTAGCGACCATGGTGAGCGAAACCAGTTTTAATCATTATTTTACATTGTGTAAAATAAATACGAAACAAAGAGTTTTTTTCTTTATATAATACCTTATATTATACAATACTCAATCAACAGAAATGTTGTGGGAATAGATACCTTTTTTTATCTGAAATACAATGGGATCCATTTAATATTTTTCAACATTTAATTTTTATATATTTATTTAGTGTTAAGCTTTATGAATTTTTATTGAGTTTTCGGGGACTTGGAATGTTTGGAAACACGATTCCCATGCTTTTCATATTTATATGAAAAAAGAAGAAAAAACGTAATTGGTGTACGTGCCGTTAGCAAAGCGTATTGTGGTCGTTGTTTAAGCCTAGAGCTTTATTTCAGTACACATCAGTGTTATGTTACATTGAGTAGAATATGCTTGAAACTAAATTGAGGTGTGTTTTATTGACAAAGTTTTCAATGTAATATCACGCTTTATTTGTTATTAAGTTCGAATTGTACATGAACGTGCTTATGCTCATTGCAGATTTTAGGAGATATGTGATTACTGGTTGAACATTGGTCTTAAAATATAAAACCGTATATATATTTGAATTTCGCATGAAAGCGTCATGTGAAAATTATTGAAACTTTATTCGCTAAAAGCATAAATGTATATTAATCCACTGGTTTTACTAAACGCGTCTTTTATCGTTCGGGAACAAATATGTACTATCAATAAACAAGCCATGCAAAGAAATAAAAATATAATGAATAGACTCGTTGAAATTCGTACATATTGTTATTTGAAAACATTTGAACACTATATGGAAGAGTGCGCTACCTTTTTGCGGTTGGGAGCCACTTTAAATATTAAATTCCACGGCGATCGCCTTACAATTAAATTAGATGGTATACGATGTAAGAATTCTTCTTGATGTTTTTTTAGTTTTTTGAAAAAAAAAATATATATTTATCTGAAAATTCATGATATCGTCTAATATTTTATAAATAGTATATAATATTTGTTGTTGATTTAAAATATAAAATTTATTAAAATTTCCGAAATTCACTATTGTATTTATGATCCATTAGTATTGTTTCGTATTTTTGTCTTACCTTAAAAAATATGTTTATAAAATATCCATACCCTGCTAATGTCAATTTACCTCCGGTAGTCAACAATTCATTTACTTCACCATATCATAGTACATTATGTGCGAACAATGATAATATAGATTATTTTGATGTAGTTTACATTTCTTTCATAATTATTCACGTCATCTGTTTGTGTCACCATTTTGCGTTCAAACGAATTTATTTTATTATGATAACTTCCCATCCCATTCATCCAATCCTTAGAAAAATATTGCAAGCCCTGGACGATTTGTTCACTGCATTGCATAGTTTTTTAAACATTATTGTGATTATTTTACATAATGATTTTTAAGAATGCTGTTTGAAAAACTTGTATCATGTGAGTGAAGCGTGGAGATGGAACCTATTACTACCCTATCCTATTTAATTCTTAGAAGTTATTTTAATTTTTTTTTTTTGATTCCACAATTCTATAAAGAGATAATAAAGATAATATTGTGGAAATTAAATAGGATAATTGCTATATTATGTAAATTTATAATTATAGATGGAAAAGTATTATATTAAATAATCCCGGAATAAATGTCGATTTTTACAGAAAATTCGAATTTGATTTTTAAAATTATATATTAGTTTTTTTAAACCAAAGTAATTACCAGTGTTGTCTATGACTCTCTATGCTATCTTTTTTCAAGATGTAAAATTCCTTTCTCATAAAAGGTCTTTGGTTTAAATTCGAAGAACTCCGAGAGACCTGATTATAGTTCTTCGATATTTTTGATTTTTTTTGTTCCTTAATTGCGTTTCTAAAGAAAAAAAACAAGTGATAGTCACTTGGTGCCAAGTCCGGAGATAGGGTGGATGCAATAAAACATCCCAGCCAAGGTCCTGGATCTTTTTTCGTGTAATGTCGGCAACACGCGGACGGGCATTTTCGTGTTGAAGAATAACATTCCTTCTTTTTATAAGAGCAGGTCTAATTTCTTGTAAATTTGTATTTAACTTGTTCATCTGATCAAAAAAAGAGCTGCAGTAACAGTTTGTCCTTGTTTTAACACCTCATAATAAATCACACCTTTCGAATCCCACCACACACACAATAGGGCTTTCTTAGGATGTAGTCCTAGTTTTGAGGTTGAAATTGGTGTTTGACCACAATTTAACCATTGTTTTTTTTCTTTTAATATCGTGATACAGCACCCATTTTTCGTCTCCGGTGATAAGGTTAAGGAGAAACGAGGAATAATGTTGCTTTTCTTACAGTATTTTGCATATGCTGAGGCGCTGCGCTTTTTCGTGATCAGTTAGCGAGCGAGGAACCCAAATGCCTTTTTTTAACATTTCCCAGTTTTTCTAGATATCGGTGAGTATTCGACAGTGATGTGCCGACCTTCTTGGATAATTGATCAATGGTCATCGTCGGATCTCCTTCAATTTCCGCGTTTAGGGCTGCTTCATCTACTAGACTGCGCCATCCATTTCGAGACTCATTTTTCGAATCGAGATTATCCGATCGAAATTTTCTGAACCATCGTTGACACTTTCTTATGTCCATTATATCACCGTAAATCTCACAAATGGATTCCGTTGCTTCTGTTGCAGTTTTTTTTTAATGAAACAAAAACAACATACATATTCTTAAATGTGTTTCCGAAGGACACGTCTCTGCCATTTTTTGTAGATGGGGTAGAATTGTTTTTTTTTGTTGAAAAAAAAAAAGGTAAAGAATCACCAAAGAAGAGAAAAATAATAACACACGTCTTATATAATACTAGTAAATGAAACCAAACATATTGAGTCAAAGTTGCGTATTGAAAAAACGACATTAACTCCGGAATTACCTAATATTTGAATAAGCTCTATGCTTATGTATCACCTTTTTAATTAATACGATCATTTATGGTGAATTTTATAATAATGTACATGAAAATTTTCGACATCCATTTCTTTCACCAATTTTTTCCACAAATCAATGGTCTACCGGCCACAAGTTTGAGATACATAATTTAATTCATACCAATGGATATAATATATTATTTAAGATATCAGCTGAGGGTGCTCGACGGAATTTTAATTTAAGTAACAGTGTGACTGTATCTGTTTACTATACTGCCTGAAAATGACGAAAAGCGAAATTCAAGTCGTGAGTGATGAAAAATATGGAAATGGATAAAATTTCAACGATTCAAACTTTATTTATTGTTAAATTATATCGAAAATATGACCAAATTATATCAGCTTCAAAAATTCAACCTAAAATATGCTTTCGATTTTTTAAAAGTATTGTGACTATTTAGAATCTCCATTAAAAGAGGAATAAATATTTCAGTAATACTTCGAGTTTCGAATACGGAAACTGTTTGTTTTTATTCGGTGAATGTAGGTTACGGAACCCTGAACATGGCGTTTGATAAATAATTGTTAATTTATTAGGATATGTATAGGATATAATTGATAGAAATGTTTCTTTTTACTAGTTTTACATTTAGATACCAACTAAATTAATTCATGCATTTAATTAAACTTTTATCAACACTAAAATATTATAATTTATGTCGTGTTAAGTTTTTAAAATATATTTTAATTAAATTATTTGTATTTAAACATTTATGAATAAAAAATATTGTCGATGGGATTGAAATTTTAATTATGTCAAATGGCCATTTTCGTTTCATTGAATTTGCTGAATATAAGCCGTTTGTATTGTTCGAATGTATTGTTTATACGCCCAATATTATTCACTTTGTTGTTTGTTTCGACTTGTATAATTAATACCTTCTTTCTTTGCTGAAATTATCTTATTATTTTTTCTTTTGTGTGTTATTGTTATACCAGCGATCATTTTTTAAGCTGTATCTACATGAACCAAAAGAGATTTGAATAAAAATGAAAAAATAAATAAAACATTTCTGAACCCATATTTGTCAAATCGAAAAAGTAAATTCGCGTATTTGATATTTTCGAACATTGTTCTGAATTGATTGATGTTTCCACACTCTAGTATCGGTAGTCTATTTTCAATATTCGCATTTTGTGTGAATTATATATTGAGAATCGATATTAAATGAATATAATCATGCAATTGTAGTTTCAAAACAAGGCTCACACGGCTTTATCAACTATAAAACATATTTTTGAGATATACACATGTAGTCATTTCATATCGGGAAATAAAGGACATGTAACTTCACTTATCCTTTTTATTAAATGTAGATACTATTATTAAAACGAAGTACAAATAAGAAGAGGTAATTTGCCTCTTTGTTTTAGACTTTTTTATTTTAATTAGTGGATAATGTAAAAATTTATATTAACGATTATGTGTGCTAGATTATATTCTTTTGAAAATGAATAAACATGATTGTGGCAGTAAAACAAACTTTATTGTGGTTTGAAACATACAGTTTTTCTTCAGTCACTGTGAGACCAAAACCTCTTAATATTATTTATAATTTAAAAATCATATGATACTAGAAAGCCCTCAATATAGCCCCGATATGTTGTTTTGGAAACCCATCATATTACAATGCTTATTTAAGGATATGAAGTATCCATGTAGGGTGGCGTCCAAAAAGAGAGGAAGAGGGTAATCATAAATCCGGGAAACGATACCAAGTGGTAGGTAAGGCAGGGTGGTGATCACGCGGCATAGTCACGTGGATAACCTCATCCGTTGGCATGGGGATGGCTTGGCTGAGAGCTGTGACACCAAAGGAAGACACCATCAGACTTAAAAGGGTACATCCCTCTCACTTTTGTCATATTTATTTAGCATCTGAGAATCATTCGCAATTAAATCACAAAGCGTCAATCGATTTTGTGACTGTTCATAAACACGAGCCATATTCAATATAAAAGCAAAATTGACTACACGAAACTTTGCGGTGGTCAAATATAGTTGATTTTTTACACGTTAAGAGTTCGGATTGTTTCTTCCGCATATGAACTTACCTGAAAGAATTTTATTCTAAATCGTATCATGTACATTTGAATACATATAACTGAGTTACAGTATGCTTTATTAACAATTAACAACATTAAAACGTTCCATGAAAAGTCTCAAAAATTCAATGAAACAGTGAATATTTCACATTCAAGGTGCTAACTGTCGCTTCTTGGTAGAAAGGCACTATATATTAAGTAATAAAAACACATTTTTATTTCTATTTCTACAAAATATTTAATGATCAGAACCGGTTTTGCCCATCGCGAGTATTATCAACTGTTATAAACAAGGCAAACGTGGTTTTTATGAAAATTTGTATATTTTTTGATAAATGCCATTTTTAGTGGGAATTGAGTTGAGATGATAGTTCATATGTCCCGCATCTAAAGCGTTTGACCTAAAAATAGTACGAAAAGTACATTGTCATCTTCAATTTTAAATGAAATATTTGTTCATATATTATTTACGTCACTGTGAGATGTAAGCCTCTGTAACTGAGTAAACATTTAGCGGTATTGAGTACACATGAACTATTACAATTTCTCTCATCTAAGTGCCTCTCTGCCAGACAAAGATTGATCAAATGTAATCTCGTGTTGTCAAAATATTTGCAACGTGATTTTACGAATAGGTCTCCTTCATCTCATCTTTTCAACGTAATTGGATATTAATCACGTTGTGGAAGCCATTCGTTTGTTTAATATTAAAAATATCGCTCCTCATTATGGTGAAATATATTTGGCTATATGATGAAATCCATATAACAATTGTTTGTTCGGAAAAACTTATATTAAAAAATAAAAAATTCTTTTTTTTAAAGCAAATGACGACGATAACGTCGTGCAAGTGACAGTATCTACGTCTTTGATTTAGTGGTATGAGCTGCAACATAACGATCGGGCTTTCAAGATATTCTGGGTTATATCTTGGGCTCATTTATTTGTGATATTTTTTAAAATTTTATTATTAAGATATTTCAACATATCTGGCAACTTACCTATTATTACTGATATGGTAAACTTTTTTATGTAAAAAAATATTATTGAATATAAACGTTATACACTATGAAAACTTTGACGTAATGAAAGAAATATGTTACCGGAAGTTCTCGTCAAAAGAATACAATCATGTATATATATATATGTATGTATACCGGTTAAACGCCTTTATGACGCAATCTTGATCTTCTAGTAGAATTGGGAAACTAATCATTTAAACAATCCGCACAGTAATATATTTTAACTTTTAGTTATACCGTAATTGATTGAAACATTGTCAACATTTCAGTGTGTTGGTAATATAAATTGCTAACCTAATATTAAAAAAATTTTAAATATCTTATTGTTCATATCAATCAATATATAACTCTACGACCGATAATTTTTTAATTGACTGATTATATACAAAATCGTATTCGTCACGTAGTCCAGAAGTACGCTCTGCTCCTTAAAACACGGGGCCATATTGTCATCTCGGCTAAAAGGTTATCGAACTTTGAAATGATTTCACCAATTACTAATTCAAAACAAAATGCTTATACGACAAATTTGAATCGTATTCAAATATGTATCAGTGCAATAACGAAGTGCCGTATTTACATTGCGTTATTGTTTAATTCATTGGGCCTCAAACCACCAAAGGTTGGGAGTCCAACGGTGACAACATTCTCAACTTATCTTAGACACCTTTTTGAGACAATCGCACGAAGAATTTAAATTAAAAGTTTAACTATAAGCGTGACATTAAAAAGTTCCGCCGCTAACCGCTTTGAATGTAATATAAAAATGTGATATAATATAAGTAGCTAAAATTGTATTATTTTTTGACATATGGCAGATTAAGAATGATTGAAGCCGATTTGACCTAATCTATATATTTTCATGACACATAATTTACACTGCTGTTTTGAACGTACAATAGTCTACATGGCAAGACAAAAAGTTATTTTATCTCATTTTTACGCTGTGGAAGAAGAACGCTTAAGAGAGTATAATACCTGATTGCCAGAAATAATAGCAGTGAACAATTTGCTTAGTGGCATAAAACAACTATGCAAAAATAAAATAAAAACAATATTTGATATAAATCAAATATATTTTTATGTATATATCACGATCAAAAATACATGTTTATTACAATTATACTTGTTTTGTCATCGTATTAATTTGCCATTAAATCAAAAAATTATAGCCAAAGATGATTAGGTATCATGTTGAGTACATTGGTGACCGAAGTCGGTATCTGATATTACAAAATATTTTCTACGACTTGTAAACGAGTTTTTTTTTGCTCGCTGGTAGAAAATTTTATTATTTTCTACTAACCATTAAGCTATAGAATTATTATTTGCATTAAATCAAAAAATACTTAATATATATATATATATATAACATTTTCAAAAAGAATTAAAGTAATCTCAAAAATACTTAATGATGCTTTTGTATCTTTCAATAGTAAACAGTGACATAATATTGATCGATCAAAGTTTACACACAGGGATTTCGGATTTTTTTGCAATCGACTGGAATTCTATTGAAAAGATTTAAATGCCAAATTTTTCAATGCTAAATGTCTTTAACTTTTTGAATAAAAAAAATACCCGAGAAAACATATTTGTACATCAAATAATCAAATAAAATAATAACGGAAACGTTTGAGGGTTATTATAAGTATAATTAGTGACTGCCTATATGTCTGACTGCCGCGGCAAATGTATGTATTTATGCAGGGCTTGTTTTGAGGCTTATATCAGTGAAACCGGTAAAATTTTGATCAGTACACTTCAAATAAATACTACATATGCTCCACTCTCTTACTATGTATAACTGAATAACAAGCAAAGCTTGCAAAAAAACGGTGTACCAACACAAGCAAATTTACAAAATGTTTATATACAATACATACTTAGATCACAAAGCTTGCTACTGTCGCTAGACTAGTTGTTTTCACGTACAATTTGGTTCACTGTGCTTAAATAACAGTGTTTATGGAATCGTCTAGTGACTGTATCAATTTTTCTATTGTGACTAAGGCCGTTCCATTTAATTAAAAATATTTACTAAGTAATAAAAAACACAGATTTCTACATATATAACTAAAAACTTTGCAAGTGAAAATTGCACGAAATATTTATCTTTCCTCCAATTCTAATTTTTAATGCGTCCGTATTTTTGCCTTGGAGAATTTTAATGCATAAATCTTTATATTGTAGTTTTAGGAACAATCGACATCATCAATAAAGGCTCTTCCACCAATTCTTTGTATTGCCATCCAGAGGCGTTACTTTTTTTTTTTGTAAAATGCCCATTAAATGTCGTCTATATGGATATGGCTGATCAATGTTTGACCAAAATTTTTGAATTGCATTACTATTTTAACAGTTCCCCAATATTTGATCATGTCTGATTAAAAAATATATAGATATTTTATAAAAACGCAGTTGTTGCATTTTATAGTGAAAATCATATTATTAAAACAAATTATAAAATGTGAAAGAAGTCATACAATGATTCACAAAGGCTTGTGGCCATATAAAATGTAATATATAATAACACGGTGAAAAAAATAGCAATGTATTTTAGTTCAACAAAATTTTGTAGAACTAAAATACGTCTACGTTAACTGCCAAGCTTTTATAAGACTAATTAAATAATGACAAATTTAAAAAATGGTCCGCTTTTGAAAACTTATTCTGATATTAATTTCATTGCAAATTGAAAGACATACTTATTTTTTAGTAATTTTGTATTAATGACTTTTATTTTTATACCTTGACTTGAGAGAGCAACAAAAATATTAACGAAAATTTGGAAACGGACAATGTCGTTGTATTATTAATTGTGTTTTTCGACGCTGTTATAAGAAACTTTTTGCAAAAAAGCCAAATTGTGAACTTCTTAACGTCATTGGAAAGTTTTTCTAAGAGGGGTAGAAATAAAAAAAATACTCGCTTTGACTGAATTTCCTCTAGTATTTTGAAATAATTCTGAGGCAATGCATTATGTAGAGGCAATTGTTGTTGTGCCTTAAATCAAAGAATACATTTATATACTATCTATTACATATTGTCCTTTCATAGATGTCAGTTTACCGATTTTTAATTACTAAAATATGATATAATATTCAATGCATTTTCAATTTTTAGCCAACTGACTTTATAACATTGTATAATATAACATCTTTATGTGACTTTATAACAATTTTGGTGTAATTTCAATTTAAAATATTTTATCTAATTTTAAACACACGAAACGGCTTTGTTCACAATCACAATTCAGTAAGTTTCGTAATTAAAATCAGACGAAAAAAACAAAAAAACGTTCTGAATGTATTAAAAAGAAACAGCCTATTCACGTGGCCAGCTTTCTGAAAATAAATTTTGGAGGGTTTTAACAAATAAATTTTAATAATAAATCTTTGTAATTATTTTTATTATTACTAGATATTATTCTTTCTCGTAATTAGGTTGTTTTAAAAATAATATTCAACGACCGCACGTCAATTAACCTGCAATAATCAACGATGGATATTTTGTTCCGATTGTTTGTTAAAAAAAAACAATTTTATTTTAAGGTGGACCGAAGTGTTGTATAATAGCTGAATAATGTTTGTTATATTGAAAGCACTAGATTATTGAAATTTGGTAAATAATTTTATGTTATTTCTGTGTGTGTGCTTGTGGCACATTTGAGTTGTTTCAAAACTTTTCAAATAGTGTTTCTTGAAAATGTTTTTTCATCCGTTTTACATGAATTTTGCATTTTATTTTATCCTTTTATGAATATTGACTGACGAGTGAGTGAAAATTTACTTATATTATACATTTATCATCATCTCTCATTTTATTATGATCGTCGGTGCGTTATATTTGTGAGATTTACAATTAAGAAATTATAGTGACTTGTTTATCTCGTGTAATATAAATTAATGAGTAGATTAAATTCCTTTATGACGCGAGAGCAAATTATATCGATTAAAAGAAAGAATAAAAGGCAATCCGGAAGCAGTAACAGCCCTTTGGGTACATTTCCTAGAAGAAATGATCTGACTTTTATTGCTCAATTACACGCAGTAATTTTTATTCGTGTGGCCGTTAAAAATATTTATACGGTAAGAACAAATATTTTACTTTCTTTTGGGTATTCCCCACGAGGAAAGGGTTTCGCAAGCTCTGAATATGCGCGAAAGAATTCTTAAGTATAATAATGAGTCTCTTGAAAATAATTCTGTTATGGACATATTTGTACACTTAAACATTCGTTCGTGTAGTCTGATTTGTAACTATTTTGACAACGTACAGAGATTGTACTCAAAACATATATTATAGATCCGAACTGTCGTTGCTAAATATTGAATAACTTTGACGTTCTCACTGGAACGTACTATGCAAATCAATGTCTGCTTATCACAAAACTGCCTATAATATAAAAATAAACACTGATGTTAGTTGAACTTTTATAATTATACAATAAACAAATAGTAGATCATGATTTTGATTTTCAAATCAAAATCATGATCTACTACATAAAAAAAATCTTATTCTATTTATCAATGCCAAAGGGAATTAATTTTTTTATTTTATGTAAAATATATCGTATCAATAGATTTTTATATTGAGATATAAAACGTAGTCTTCGTATATAAGATAAATTACAAAAGAAACAGGTTAAGTTCTGAAGTATTATATTTTCAAGTGTCGGAACTTATCATCAACAAGTTATAAATACTTTAGCACATAAAGTTGCATCTCTAAGCACATTGGCTTTGTTTAACTCATATTTCACTTATATTTGTTGACAACCTTTACTCCTAACCTTTTTTTTAAATTTTGTTGAAAGTATTGTACGTACGCACTCAATTCCACTATTTTCTGTTGACAAGGAAGTGCAATCGTAAGAAATAATTTCAATTCAAAATGCTTCTTCATTGCGCAAAACTGTATGTCTATCAATAAGTTTAGTTAACGTCGTACATGTGATTAATTTTAAAAAAGTATGAAGGAAACTTTCGGAAAGAAACGTGAAAATCATTTGGTAAAACGAAATCCGATGAGGTTATATAGACGCTTCATAAAATTATTTTAATTCCATATGCGACATGTTCATTCACCTACAATAATGTTTCTTTTTACATTTTTTCAAACTAATAAATAGACTGAGATTTATCAAGAATTGACTCAAAATGATAGATATCGCACGAACCACATGTTTAATAATAAATAAGACAAATTTAAAATTATAGCTTTACTAGTTTTAGATGATACTACTTAATAATGCATAAGCTTAATGTCTTATGTACCAATACGTAAAGTGTCGTAAATTTATGTTTTCAAAGACCTTCCTGATTTGAGACAGGATTTAGTCCACGATCTACTCCCTCAATTGTCTACGCTTCTATGTACACTGCTTCGTAATATTATACTATCTATGCGCAGCGTTTGCATCGATTATTTATGGATTAACAAAAGGGCATCTAGTTTGATACACAACAGTATTACAATGCTACCAAACCCGTCGTACTATTTCAAGATGTATAATACAAAATCAATGATTTAACCATATTATGCGAAACAACGTCAAAAGTAATTGCGATTGATAAATGTAAAGAATTATAATAAGTTATAGTTTGTCTTTTTAAATAAAATACTATCGTGTATACGCACCTACAATACAAATGTAATGATGCACATTAATTGATTATTCAACATAAACTTATTTATAACATTGATTAAGCTATTATTTCATATAACTTGTATCATTATGAATAGCAAGTAATTTCAAGTTAGATGAAACAAATGCTTTTATGCATAAAAGATATAGCTAATATTTTAATAATCACTAAATAATTAAAACAGGCTGTATCGAAACTTTGTAAAGTATTGTTTTCTATTTAAAAATAAATAAATTTACATCTTTTTTAAGTATGCATATCCTCTGAGAATGTGGAACCCATTGACTTGTCATAAATGAAATTAACAGATAGTATTAAATAATATTTGCCTCGAAGCTAGTCACTCAACCATTTTTGCCAGAAAGGGTGAAGATCTAAGTGTGCGACGGTGCTTAGGTTAAGCCTAATAGTAACCTAATAAATTTCAATTCTCGTTGTTTTAAGGATCGGAAAGAAGAAACAAAAATATCACAAATGTATACTAGTATCCTTTGTCAATTCTTACGTTTGATAGCAACAATATCGATATCACTCGTTTATCAGAAGGTGTTATGTGCTCACATATATATATATCCATTTGTCATATTTTTATGTATGTATCATATATTAATTCATTCATCCTTATACAAATAAAAGGTAAGGAATAATTCGCAAAGGACGCAAAAAACCAATTTCAAATATTTTTGTTTATGTTTGTACCATAATATGCTATTTCTAAAATAACATTATAAATCAATGTAAATTTAATCGTTTTTCATTATTACTTTAAATTAGAGATTAATAAATATATATTGATTGGATTGGCATTCACTTGGTTGAACTCCATTATAACACGATGAAAAAATAGCAATGTATTTTAGTTCTACAATTTTTTTTAAGATATAGTAGATAGCTGTTTCAGTTCACGCCATTGTCAGTACTATGCTTAAACGAATATTTGCTTATCTATATAAAGCTGTATAGAAAAGGTACACAATACATTTTCTCTCCTGTTTGAAAGACCTAGCTTGTTTCTTGCTCGCAATAAAACTAAAAAATTTCAAATATTGGAAATGAAACTATTATAAAAAGGCGGCTGTATGAATAAGTTTTCACATGGCACGAAAATGGTCTATTACGGAAACAAAACAGCCCCCTGTAGTGGATTGAGCAATGGCGACCGACATAAATTTATATTAGTATTATTTCCAGCTGTTCTAAAGCCGTCATCTTGCGACATTTTTTACAAAGATGCAAACACTTAGGCGATGAGTTTGAATTTATGTTATGTGTTTCCTTTATAACGTGATTAGCGAATTGTGAATCTGTTTTTTTACTGTTGAACGATCTTACATGCTCCTTAGCTCGAGTGGATATACTTCTACCTGTCTGTCCGATATAAACGGATAAACATGAGCCACAGGACATTTTATAAATACCGCTTCTGTCAAGTTTATTAATTTTATCTTTTCTATTTTTAAGATTTCTGCCTAAATTTTTGTTGACATTGGACGCTACGTTTACTGAGTTTTTTATTTTCTCGATGATTTTTTTCGCTACCTAGGTAGTTGATTGACTTAAAGAAGCGGTTATCCTGTATTGTGTTCGGGTAAATGAGTTTTCTAGCAAGATTTAGTTGTTTTTTATATCATAAATTAATTATCGTAACTATATCTTAAAAAAATTGTAGAACCAAAACGCATTGCTGTTTTTTTCACCATGTAATAAATATATGACTACATAGCGCATTCAGACGAAAAATGCACGCTTAAAAAAATTTAAAAGCGACAAATATTATTTATTTTAATAGTTCGTGTGTTGAGTGTTTTGTAAATAAATTTATGGTGGTTTGAAAGGTAAACGAAAACATTATTTTGTATTTCAGTTCTATTCTTCTATAGAATGGAAATTATTTTTCTTATGAAATGATTAATACCAGCAAATAAAATGAATAGGAAATATGTGTAGAAAATGTTAATATTTTTACATTAAATATGAAGTTTTCTATTATATTTTTTTTTAGAAAGTATTTTAGAATTATTGAATTGCAATGCGTGCTTGAAAGAGTTTTTTAAATACATCTGCGACAAAATATAAAAATAAGCTTTATATCTGAAAAGAAATAATGGCTTAGAGAGGAAAATCCGTTTGAGTGTGAGTGGATAATGCCAGAGTAGATATATTTGGAGCACTTCCCGCCGAGCGACCTCCCCGGCCCTGCGTCGAGTCACGTTGAATCTTAACGTGAAAACCTTCGGACACGTGGACGCCTCGTGTCCCGCCGCCTACCCCTGCTGCCTTTGCGCTCACCCATCCGATAGCCGCCCTGCGGACTGTTCATATGTCACCGATCGTTCCGACTACAGGCTACGCACTCTGCTCCAAACGATCCCTCAGAAAGGACGCCTTACTTAATGGCATATAGCTCTATTCATTTACCAGGTACCGTCGCGGACAATTTCAGCCGGCAGTACTTTGCATTAATTTGGTAGGAAAATACCCCAGTGCCGGTAGAGTGGTTCTCTTGCATTAGTGTTTCTGATACTGCATGAGTGCATCACCTGTTATACAAGCGGAAATTCGATTAAACACCAATTGGACTATCGCATTATATTGCATGCGACGAGGTTTCATGAATGCGTTGTAAACAACATTTTTCATGGTGCGTTGTAAACAAACATTTTTTTAGATAAAAATCAGTGTATGAAATTGAGATAGACATTTAATTCGTTAAAAAACTCATTTCATTATCCAGTTTGTGAACATTTATTGAAAAATTATAACCTTTTTAAGTGTGGTGATTTTCAATTGAGGTATCTAAAGATACAAACACAGAACAATTTTGAATGAAAAATATCTTCGTGTAAATCATAAAAGAAACGATTGTGTTGTAATAAAGAAAGGGAAAAAAAACTCTGACTTTTGTTGCAAATATAGACATGAAAAAGTGGTGGAAACTAGAAACAGACTATCCTTAAGTGTTTGATGGCTGTTTAGATTTAAAAAATAAGTCGGAAATGAGTAGCATGTCTGAACTTTGTATATAAATTAGAGGTTCGTTGTGGCGTGGCCACGCGATAAGCACGGATATTTAGATATGGCAGCTGATGCTCGTTATTACGGGGAATACCCTGAAACACCAGCCGCACAGCCATCCTGGGTAAATAACCGCCATCAATGGCCTCCTTCTCACCATCAGGAGTTCTTGCCCCTGCCGCCGCAAGCTGTTCAATTCCAGCTCCCACGCTACCAGTATAGTGGTTTCCATCCACCGCCACCTAAGCGATTCCTTATTGCAGGTAGACTTATAAACTCAGAGACAGCGCCAGGTGTTTTTCCATTTTTTTTTAAAATTCAATGTCGTATTGTGTACCATTTCGTATTGTATCAGATGCACGACAAAATCATCGCCTATTAACATAATACACATAATTTTCATTCGATTAACTTTGTTCAATCATTTTTTTTACATTCAAAAGTTTAATGTCGATTCTATGTATAAAAAAAATATTTATCATAGTAAAAATATTTTCTTTTAATTAAACTGTCAGGGCCGATTTCACTAGTCGCTAGTATTTCTATCTAAATTTAAAGAAAAGTTTTGCGACTTGATAATTATTCGCTGTATTTAAAATAATGGTATATAACTTTCTAATGTTGATGTTGATTTTATTTTGATTAATAATATATTATCCAGCCTTAAAACTACCTTCAAATGTTTAAATAATATTCATACCAATTTGACAGAATAGATTCATGCGCTAAAATGACCCATTCTTATTCAATGTACAGTGAGTGGTACATGAATATGAATAAATTTGAAAAAGCTCCGTAAAAATTTACTCATGGGGATTGCGTTATGTATAAACCGCGATACTTAAATGTTGCATAAGAAAGCTCTGTCACAAGGGAGCTTTATGGAGAATATTATGTAAAAACCATTTGACTAGATTACTTTCTTCGTGACATCTATCGCGTTCATTTTCTCTACAAATTTTGCATCTTAGTCATACCAAACAAAGCACTTTAGAGCGAATATTTAATCATATATCCATAGTCTATATGTGTTTATATGTAAACATGACTTATTTATTTGTCCTCTTACTATTACTTTTTTATTTATTATTTGGGATATCAAAAATTAAGATATTGGCTATAATCTATTTTTCATTTAGATTAAACCACTATAAAAAATTAACTCAAAGCAATTTTTATATCATTATACTTGCCCCCAAATTGTTAAGCTATTTGTTTAATTATTCCTACATTTATTTTTCACGGTACGCAAAGATACAAAATCTTTATATTTATAAAAAAATAGATAAATATTCCTTGTCACGATATTCATGAAAAATCTGTTACATAATTAAACCAATTATAGAATATATATTTAAATTGTTGTTTCATCATTATCCGTTGGCTATAAAAATGAAAATTTTCAAAACATTTATCGGTCGATTTATGCTTAGTTTTCATATGTCCGATTTATTTATAATAAAATACTTGCCGTTAATACTCTAATTTACATTATTACTATATCATATAAATCGTGTCCATTAAAATGTAAATGATTTTCGCAATAATTATGAGATAATTTTTTAAATAAAGTATGTTACCACACATCATTTGCCATTTATCTAATGATTTTGCGTCAATTAATGTATTAAACATATAATTTGTCATATCTGTAAGCATGCCTAATGAATGTTCATTCTACCTATTTATGTAAAAAAAACTCAGCTTTTAGCTGCATAACAATAATTGCTTAATCTTTTATTTGAAAACCCATAATTATTTGCACATAAAAATAGCTGTATTTTTAATGTCAGGAAAAGATTAACTATAGTTGACTTTCATAATGCATTTTTTTTAATAAATTTATCCCTAATTGTTATACATTGTAATGATTGCCATTCTAATGTTCTTTATAATTAAATCTTTTTAATTTTGATTTCAGGTAAGTAAGCTCATTTTTCCTGTTCATCGGATTTCAAACAAATGGCACAAAGGTAAGTTTCTATTTTATAAAGGTCCTTAGCTGTAAATAGTTTATTCTAATTAAAAAAAAAATCAATCAAATGTTTCAATTAAAATACAAAAACATCAATAATTTTATGCAGCTACAGTTTTTAGGTATATTATTTTATGTGCCCAATCGGAAGATATTTAAAAAAATAAATTATTCAAATTACCTTACGTTAAGGTAAAAATTTTCACTCTATCAACACTTCTTTCAAAACACGTGAAAATTGATTGAAATCTATTTACATCTGTTCGAACTTCTATCGACAAATATTGAGATATAGAGAGAATAATTCTCATTTTATATTATTTAAATATAAGAATTGCGAAACATGTATGCTGTAATAAATAAATGCGAACTTCTTCGATTTGTCCTTTTATTATATTTTAAATAATAAAAACACATTTTTTAGTACTTATTTCCACAATATATTTTTTGATCAGGACCGGTTTCGCTCATCGCGAGCATTATCAACTGAAATGCTCGCGATGAGCGAAACCGGTCCTGATCAAAAAATATATTGTGGAAATAAGTACTAAAAAATGTGTTTTTATTATTTAAAATATAATGCCTTTCCATCAAGAAGTGACAGTTAACACCTTAAAAGTAAAAACTTTTATTATATGTTATAACGTTCTCGCAAACATCCTATTATTTTGAGGAACAAATAAAAAACGATAAATCGAAGTTGCACTGTATTTGCGTACAATATTTAAAGCTCCGTATGTACGAAAAGTAACGGGAATTTCTCCTGGATAATTATTTCATTGTGACCAAATTCAAGCTCCCGTCGGACATAATATAATATCATCGAAAAAAAATGTTTTCTGTTTAAAAACAAAGTTTAAGGAGATTTCTAGTAATAAAAGAAATAATGCGATGTCAAACTCTTTAAACAGTTGAACTCTGTTAACAATTGATTTGCAAGTAAAAAAAACGATTTTTGTTTAAATGTTTCATTAAATTCCACATTGGAAATGATTCATCATTGATTATTGACTATAGAAACGACTAACCAAGATAACGATCTCAAGGTATTTATAAGTAACAAATTTCAATTATAAAATTAACCAGATTAGATAAACGAAAATTGCCCGGAAAAGTAGGTATTTTGAACATTTTATTATGGTAGTTTTATTAAATAATGCCATCCACTTAGACTGGTTACAAAAGGATAGGATTTCTTGTGTATTAGAATCGCAAAAAATTTCATATTTGTGTTTATGACAGAGTCGCCTTAACAAGACAGTCTTATTTATTCGAAAGCTCTATTGCTAAGAATTTCTAGTTCATTTTTGATATTGTAATTGTATCGTGATAGTTATATTCATTAATGTAAAATTCAGCCACAGAAATCTGTGTTTTCGTGTTATGGATTTATGTGCTTAGAAAATACTAAGCACTTAAAATGAATTTTATTCGAATTATTATACGAGAAATAGTTTTACAACGTTGAAAAATTATTTACAATACGAAGGTAGACATTTCAAATTATTTTGATTCAAAAAAATATGAGATACGATTGATAGCTATTTGGACATCGTGGCATTATCAGAAATATTTTGCTGACTATCGAAATCGAGGAAAAGTCTTTTATGAAACAAAAACAATGTACTATAAATATAAAGTAAACCTCTGTAATCGAGTTTTTATGCCGTTATTGAATATACTGTTTTTTTATACATAATTTTTAAACTGAACATATAAATAAGTGTTTTACATTGTACTTTAAAAATATAAAGAAAAAACGAGTCTTAGATGAAAACTAATAACAAATTAGAACTAATTGGATATATGGACTGTACTTAATTTTCATCTAAAATTATTTATTTTCAACGGCTAAAAAAAGAGTACTAAAGTATGTAAAATATATGTTTTTAATCCAAAATAAATAAAAATTCAATAAATTATATAACACAGTTATGTTAAAATTGTTATCAATTAGACGTTTGCTCATTATCTATGAATTGGATATGTCTTGTTTATGTAACCATTATTAAAATATACAAATCTCAAATTCATAGAAGACATAACGCTATTAAAAGAAATTTATCACAAATATTTTTCGAAACTACTTTCAGAGTAAACAATATTTATTTGTAGAAAATAGATTTTTAATGTTCGAATCTTTCTCATAAAAGACACTGAAGTATATAAGCTGGAATAAAAAAAAACATAATTTTTATTTATATCATTTAAGATAGCTGAATTCGGGATTGTGGACACTATTTGAATCTTTGGTAAAATATCTAATCCGAACCTGGCCACAGGTAATTTGAATATATCGTGAGGGGTTTTGTTAGTCTCCTGAGACGTTCAATATTGTTTGAAAGGCAACCAATCAGCTCGATTGCATTATAAAATTTATTCAACGCTGTATGTATTTAAATTTGACGTTTTCAGTAAAAGCTTACCACGAAAAGGAAATATGGCTATGTAAATAGTCATTCTACGCACTGGAATAATGGAAAATTCGATGTTGAAATAGAGATTTAGAGAGTCGTAGAGACGACAAATAAATTTTAATTTTCTACGAATTGCAATTCATTTTAATCACATTTAAGTTTCATAAAGGCTGCTTATTCCATTTATAATAAGTACTTGATCTCTGAAGTTCTGCGGAAATGAATTCATATAAATAGTATTCCAGAAATGGTAATTTCAATATTCCTTTTTCAAAAAATACACAACGGATAAGAATGATAGACCGTTAAATAACATGTATCTTGATATTCATTTACCGTTTCAATTCCGAACGTAAGGCATAATATGCCCTACATACGTATCGTTTCAGCGGAAATTATTCAAACGTAGCTGTTTATAAGTCGGATAAACTTTAACATTTATAGGTCGTTTGCTGCAGTGATACAGTGGCACATTTTTAGTACTATTTCTACAATATATTTAATGATCAGCACCGGTTTAGTTCATCGCGATCATTATCAACTCAGATAAATGTTTTGTATAATAATACAATACATTTGTTTTTATTATTTTGAATCTTACCCCGTAATACATACACCAGTTGAGTCAGAAAATAACTGGTTTTGATTTACAAAACAGTACATTTTGATTGATTTTTTCCACACACCGAAATCGGTTGACAACGAACCCATCAGTGGGCAGAAAAAAATGTCTACGTATTATATCAACAGTAAAATTTGCATATTGTGTTTTCAAAAGTTTTCCTTTGCTCGAAATGGCTTAAACTAATGGTCTAATTATATTTGTTTTTATAATAAAAACCTAAATTAAACATGTGACACTGTTTAATACATTTGCCTTTCGGTCGAATTGACAATTGATCGGAATAAATGTGTCTATTTTTAACATATCTCATGGAAGCCATATAAATCAACTATTTTTGAAAGCTGTCTTATACATATATGTGTGTATTTTTTTACGTTTATGAGCGTTAAGACCAAAAGTCGAGTACATTATTGAACATGTCGATTATTTGCTTAGCAACGTGTGACATATTAATTCTAAATTATAAAAAAAGCAAGTTTTATCCTAAAATTAATTATTTCGCCAAATTAAGAATTGTTATTTTGAATATGGAAAACTAAAGTATTAATGTAATTATGATTTTAAACAAAAAAACGTTCGATTTATGTATGTATGCAAATATTATATATTTATTGAAATTTTACTGGCAATAGCGGGTTTTTATACATTATACCGACATCTAGGAAATCGATTTGTATTTGAAATGACAACCGAATTTCGAATAATGTGAATTTTTGTGATTTAAAAGTCAAACGAAAGTAAAATTATTTATTTTAGTAAATTTCTGATCAAACTATGCGTTTTAATGTCAAATACATCATAAGATTATGATATAGAGAGACTATAATATGGCATTGCGCCGGTTGTTTTAAGATTAAATTTAATATCGATCTAAAATATTGACTGTCTAGCAAATATGTGAGAAAAAAAATATCCAGATTTATTTTTTACATACTTTTGATGTTTGGCGTGTTAAAATTGTTTTCAAATCTCAAACTCAAATCCACTGTTTAACACTAATCCTTGAAACAGTAGATGTCTCTTTCTCCGTCGTGGGATAGCAAAAACCTGTTTTAAATCAAATAGACGTAACCCTGATACGACTAACTATGCGCATATTATGTTGATTCAAACGATTAACAATATATTGAATCATGATTATTGAAATCTTATAAGGTATTTTGTGGCATATACAAGGTCACGTTAATTTATTTTTTCCCTCAGTTCTAGAAGTGTTATTTTTTTCTAGCTAGTCGTTACTTTGGCTATTTTATGAGTAACGTGACCATTTTTCCTCCTTTGAGCGGGACCGTCCCGCTTTAAAATTACCTGTCCCATTTTCCACTGTCTGAGGCGCTGAAATGTCACGATTTCAGAAAAAGAGCAGCCTCCTTTGGTAGAAATTCAAAAAAATATTTTCAAATAAGTAAAACTTGTTTTGAGAAATACCAAACACTGAATTATAATTTTTCTTTTAGTGTATTTTTTAAATGAAACTTATGAAATGTCATAAAAACTATTGGAGAAATACGTATTTTTTGAATATAAATTCTACTACGTAAAATTAAAAGATATCCTGTTTTAATTAATAAAATAAATAGTTATATTAGTTTTGAATTAACTTTAATCAACCTTTATCATAACTTGAAAAAATTGCTAAAATGCAAAAGCTATAATAAAATTGGTAGAGTTACTATTGTCAATCTTTATTCAATTTTTATTGCATTATCGAAAAATGAAAAATGGACAACATTCGTATCATTATATTGATATAATATTTTGATTTCTATCGTTTCTAGCAATATGGGATATGATAGCAAATATGATTAATTTCCAGTCTATTAAAAATGGTCCCCATTTTCTATTTCCATTTTGGCTGTGAATAACAACGATGCATATAAGAACAGCAGTTCGGGATGATTTACCGTAATCTCGTAATTAATAACGCAACTAACAACGTTAATACGTAAACAGAAAAACAGTATTAAGATGTAGAGTAAAATATCGAGATTATAAAACATATTCATAAAAATACATTTTTAAATATATGAATAGTATGTAGTAAATTTACCTTATTGTATTATAATATTTCATATTTCAGCCATCTCAGATTTCGCGAATACTAAATATTCATAAAATTGTTCGAATCCAGAGCGACGCTAACCTTTCAGCGAAATGGTTGACAATATGGTAGTTGTATTGTCATAGTTTTACAGAGGTATATAATATTTCATTTAAAAAGTACTCTAAATAAATTAACGATTGTCACTCGGTCATAACAGTGTTAATTATTAACTTCTTCGCTATTTTAAAAGCTTATTTTATTGTTTTTAAAAATAACAGTTTGGCGTCACGAATCGTCCGTTCGAACACAGAAGAGCAAAAAATGTGCAATTTTTAATGTAATCCCAGAAACTTATAAACACACTCAGTATTTATTAACCTGAACAAATATAATATGAAGGTAAATAAACTTTAATATCGATTAATATAATTTGATTTTCAATCAAACTGATTGTTGTCAATAATATACTTTATACAAAAATGATTAAATCTTCTACGACAAATTAAATATGCATAAAAAATGCGTTTTTGCGAAGAATTATTTTGTAGTAAGTAGTAGATAAGTGTGCCCTTGAAAAATCAAGGTTTACAGTAAGATTTCCGACACGCAAAACAAAATTAGCGTTAATCGCAATTTATTATACGAGCCAGGTTACCTGAAACATCAATAAATATAAAATACAATTTCGTACATACATCGTT